>JAOQMS010000007.1:15301090-15326147 GCA_027563885.1 Erythroxylum longipes
AACAAATATACCGAGAAATGTCATGAATGCATGTACAGTCATTTACATGTGCAAAATTCACTATTCACTTGTATGTGTATGCATGAACATTTCAAGACAATTATAAGCACTTATAAACTATTCCAAATTACTATTTTACCCTTCCCATTAGTAATGGGATGTTACACTCTCTCTCCTATCCTCCTTCTTCTTGCTTCTTCTTCTCCTCATAGATTATGTTTATAGCAATTGGTGCTTTCGTTAAGAGAACCCATTCCTCTCCGAGGCAGAAACCAACCAATTCCAAGAATTACACACTTCTCAGGAGAGAATTACCACTAAGCTTAAGGCCTCCATAATCGAACAACAATCTTCCATTCGAGACTTACAATTACAACTAACCAAATTAACTACCTCTGAAGTTTAGGTAAAAATAGAGAGTGTCATCGATGAAAAGTAAATTTAGAGAGAGAAGAAATAAATCTTTATCTTATTAATGAAAAGTGCACAGTACACCGTTTATATACAAAATCCAAAAGTAAAACAAAAATGAAGGTAACTTAGCTAACGTATCTAAACTACTCAGCTACAACTAATCATACATAGTACAAAACACACAGTACAATACATTAGTCTTCACATCCCCCCCCCCCTAAAGTTGGAAATGGAGTAAGACCCAACTTGGACGAAAGAGTGGAGTGGGATTCCTAACCAAGAGTTTTGGTCATAACATTAGCCAATTGCAACACAGAACGAATGTAAGCAGTTTGAAGAAAACCATCTTGGATTTTCTCGCGAGTAAAGTGACAATCAATATCCAAATGCTTAGTTCGCTCATGAAAACATGGATTAGCTACTATTTGTTGGGTAGCTTTATTATCATTGAACATAGTAACAAGCAATTGAACAGGAACACACAAATCTTTGAGCAAATAAGATAACCAGAGAAGCTCACTTGTAGTGGTAGCCATACTCCTATATTCTGCTTCAATTGAGGATTTAGAAAACGTAGGTTGCTTCTTGGTCTTCCAAGACACCAAAGCATGCCCTAAGAATAAACAAAATCCAGTAAGAGACCGCCTAGACATCAAACAAGATGCCTAATCCACAACAGAAAAAATAGTGAGCTGAAGAGAAGACTGCACAGGATAAAATAATCCCGATGAAATAGATCCTTTCAAATACTTGAGCACGTGAAGAACATCCTGCATATGAGGAACCTTAGGAGCAGATAAAAATTGACTGAGATGTTGCACCAAATAGGAAATATCGGGTCGAGTCATTGTCAGATACAATAATCGGCCCACAACCTTCCTGTACTCTTCCAGATTTTCCAAAGGTGCCCCTTCGGAAATGGACAATTTTAGATGCTGAGGAAGAGGAGTGGAACACGGTTTGGCTCCTGTCAATCTAGCCTCCATCAAAATATCCAAAATGTACTTCCATTGATTCAAATAAGTACCCTATTCAGTTCTATGCAACTCAATACCTAAAAAGTATCTTGCAAAACCCAAGTCTTTGATATTAAACTGGGTATGCAAAGCTGCCTTTAGAGCAACAATATCTGAATTATCAGTACCAGTAATCAAAATATCATCAACATACACCAATACTGCAGTAAATTGACTACCTGATTGCTTCAAAAACAAAGAATAATCATTGAAAGACTATTTATAGCCCAGCTGAACCAAAAACCTAGTAAACTCCCTATTCCACTATCTAGAGGCCTGTTTAAGACCATATAAAGACTTCTTCAAACGATAAACCTGACCAGAATTAGCCTCAGTATAACCATCAGGAGGTAACATATAAACCTTCTCATCAATACAATCATGCAGAAAAGCATTATTAACATCTACTTGATGAATAGGCCAATTCCTAGCAGTAGCTAAAGCAATGACAACCCGAACAGTAGCAAGCTTAGCTATAGGAGAAAAAAATATGCTTATAATCCTTACCTTCCTTTTAGTCAAAACCGCGAACAACCAATTGGGCCTTATATCTCCCAACAGTTCCATCCGGATTATACTTCACCTTATAAACCCATTTAGAAGAAATGGCTTTATGTCCTACAGGCAAATCAGTTAACTCCCAAGTTTCATTCCGCTTTAGAGCATCGAGCTCACTTTGCATTGCTTCCACCCATTCCTTGTCCTGACTAGCATCAACATAGTTAGCAGGTTCATGAGTAGTGAAAAATTTAGCCAATGATACCACATGATCATAGGGTAGGTGAAGGAAGTTAGTATCAGTAAAGAGAGGATGAGAGGTTGAGTAGATGTGAGAAGTGGAATGAAAAACACCATTGGCATTGGCACTTAGGACAGAATCTTACAACCAATTTGGCTGCCTTTTAGGCCTTTGAGACCTTCGCAGTACTGGTGAAGAACAAGGAACAGTATTATTTGGAAGAACATGCATTGGAGACAAAAAAAGGTGAGGTACTAAGACTCTCAAGTGAAGGAACAGAAATATTAGGACAGGAATGATTTGTAGGTAAAGAAGCAGTATCAATAATAGGAGAAAAATGTTCAGTACAATCTGCAAAAGGAGAAATGTTTAAATAAGGAGAAATAATAGAAACAAGAACAGTGGGAATGGACATATCAGAAAAATGTGAATTTCAAAATGGAAAGATATCTTCACAAAAAGCAATATCTCTGCTCAGTAAAATGCAGTTACTATCGAGATCAAGAAGTTTATATCCCTTTTGGGTAGGAGGGTAACCTATAAGCACACATCTATTTGCTCTAGGTTGAAATTTATCACCCTTTGGACCAACTTTAGTAGCATAGCAAAGGCACCCTATTGTTCTCAAATGAGTATATTCAAGTTTGGAGTGAAACAACAACTTATGAGGTGCTTTCCAGCCCAATATGGGTGTAGGCATTTTATTAATGAGATATGTAGCTGATAAAAGGCACTCTCCCCAGAGATAATCAGGTAAATTCACATGTATTTTGAGTGACCTAGCAGTATGAACTAAATTCCTATGTTTTCTCTCAACTACCCCATTTTGCTGAGGGGTATAGGTCATGGTCTTTTGATGAATGATCCTAGTTTCTCTCAGGAAATGCCCACATTGTGAATTAACAAATTCAGAACCATTATCCGACCTCACATATTTGAGTGTTTGTGAGAAATGATTTTGAACATACCTCACAAAAGAACTAAAAACGCTGCTAACCTGAGACTTACTATTAAGCAAGTAAGTCCAAATGGCCCTAGAGAAATCACCCACTGAAGTAAGAAAGTATCTTGAACCATCAATATTGGCAGTTCGATAGGGTCCCCAAAGATCAATATGAATGAGTTCAAAAGGCATAGATGAGAGATGTGTGCTTCTAGGAAAAGGTACTCTATGAGATTTAGCCATTGTACAAGTGTCACAAAAGAATTTATTCACATCGAACTGTTTACATTCAGGAACATGACAAAGTTTAGAAACTGAAGTATGTCCCAACCTTGCATGAAAAGTATGCAAGTCTACATTATTTTGAGCAATAAGACATGAATGTTTAACAGGAGATGAAAACTTGTCCATCTCAGATACATTTTGAACAGAATGAATTATAGAATCTGTAGAATTGTCAGAAGGAACAACCTCAAAATACTTTGCCAATAGCAACAACTTTGCTAGTGATATGGTCCTGAAATGTACAATAAGATGGGTAAAAATGGGCCACAAGGTTTTCAGACTTGAGTAATTTGTTAACAGAGAGAAGATTGTAGTTGAATTGAAGTACATGCAATACATCATGTAAGATCAAGGTAGGACTTATATGAATAGATCCAACTAATGTAACACTTTTAGTTGAACCATCGGGTAAGGTAATGGAAATGGGTTTGGAAAGTAATTTAGTATGTAAGAACAGATGACTATATGGAGTCATATGGTCAGAAGCTCCAGTATCCACAATCCAATTCCCACGCATACTATCATTGTGCAAGCAAGAAAAAGCAAATGAGTTAAGAACAATACCTGCAAAACTGACATTGGTCCCTACAGCATCATATGGAGTAACAGTAGCTTTTGTCTTGAACTTCTTTATAAGATTATCCAGTTCCTGGTACATTTGGTTGATCATCTTCTGATTAACATGACTGCCTTCATCATTATCTAGCTCTAGTGGTGTATCTCTATCACCTTCATGTAGCTGACCATTATTAGCAATAACATGAGCAGCCACCCTATTAGATCTCTTTCCCTTCTTACCCTTGTACCAGTCAGGATATCTAATCCTTTCAAAAGAATTATCATACAAATGTCCCTCTTGCTTACAATGCTCGCAATACCTTCTGCCTGATTTTTTAAACCCTTTTGAGCTCACATTAGACTCTGTAAAACCTCCAACGCCACTATTAACTGAGAAAACTGTTGGATCTACAGCATGACTAGTCACCTCCTTCTGTTTTTAACTTGTTGAACCAGATAATAAACCCTATTAACTGATGGAAGAGGATCTATTGACAACACTTGATTCCTCACTCCTTCAAACTTATTATTAAGTTTCATTAAAAATTGCATGAGCTTAGATCTATTATCCATCTCAATGAATTTCTCATTCATTATACCATAAGTACAAATTGGTATACCAACCAAGCTATGCAATTCATCCCAACACCTTTTAAGCTTACTAAAGTAAAAAGCAACAGACATATTGCCCTGAGTAGTTTGACTCAATGTATGCTCATTCTGGTAAATCAGAGGTCCATTACTCTGACCAAACCTTTCATTAATCTCCTTCCACAATTGTTCAGCAGATTGAGCATATAAAAAAGAATAAAAAATCTCAGGAATCATAGAGTTTAAAATCCAACACGTAACCATATAGTCACATCTGATCCACTTGTGATAATCAGGATCAAAAAGAACAACAGGTTTAACACATGAACCGTCTCTAAAACCTAATTTCATTTTGGCACCCAAAGCCATTTTCATGATACGACTCCAACCTAAAAATCCCATGCCATTAAAGTGAACAGCAGTGAGAGACATACCAGGATGATCTACACTAGATAAGAGAAGAGGATCGATCGCTCCAACAACTGTCACTGTAGATCTGGAAGAACCGTCGGTAGCATCACTAATACTCGTCATATGTAACAAAAGAAACTCACTTCAACTTAATGAAGAACCTTGCAGATCTGCTTCAACTACTAGCCAATCGAGTAAATCAAGCTTCTTCCAAGGAATATCGACAATAATGAGTGTGCGATAACCGTTTCTCTAATACCATCTGAAGTTTAGGTAAAAATAGAGAGTGTCGTCGATGAAAAGTAAAGTTAGAGAGAGAAGAAATAAATCTTTATCTTATTAATGAAAAGTGCACAGTACATCGTTTATATACAAAATCCGAAAGTAAAACAAAAACAAAGGTAACTTAGCTAACTTATCTGGACTACTCAGCTACAACTAATAATACATAGTACAAAACACACAGTACAATACATTAGTCTTCACACTACCTCCCCCAATAACTTAACTGAACCTATGGGTCCTTAACCTCCATTACTGCCCATACCTTCCTTCGCTGCCTCATCCTATAATAGCGCTAGCCAATTAATAACCACCACCCTCCCTACTCCATCATCAGCGTTCTAACTTAAAGCCCCCAAAATCCACCTAACCACCTTTGATGGGACCACCCCCATGTGTGGCTCTTTCAAGTTGAGCAGTATTTCTCCTTTTACTCCATCCCACCTGGCCAACGACTGTCAGTTGCAGCTTTTCAATCAATAGGTGGAGCCCTTTCTTGGTTTCAGTGGATGCATAGAAACCAACAATTGAAGGATTGGGATACCTTCACTCGAGCCTTGGAAATGTGATTTCGTCCCTCTACCTGTTGCAACCCCCAATTCATTAAAGGCTATTCTTAGGCCTCACTAGCTACTACCTCAAATTTCTTAAAGATTAAGCTATCATTGCCTCTATTTTAATATATCTATTTAAAAAGGTTCAGTTTGTGTGGTCTGTCGAGGCTATTATTGCATTTGATGCTATGAAGGTCGCCCTTACTATTGCCCCAGTACTCGTATTACTGGATTTTGATCAATCATTTATCCTAGAAATTGATGCTTCTGATATCAGTTATATTCTCTCTCAATCTGGCCACCCAATTGCCTTCTTCAATCACAAGTTGAGCCTCCAAATGTGAGCTTTCTCTAGCTACGCTCGGGAAATGTTTGCCATTACCAAAGCAGTGCAAAAGTGGCACCAATATCTACTAAGTTTGCCTTCACCATTTATACCGACCAACAGAGCCTTCATAACTTTATGAACGAAACCATTGAACAACAATATTGTCTCTCTAAACTTCTTGGGCACCAATATACCATTCTTGGGTTTAGCCACGAGGTATATAAGGAGGGTTCAATCGATTAGTCCATAAAAGATAAAGTGCTGACCAGATAGATTTTTCTATTCCCAAAAATTAAACTCGAAACTTCTAGCTAAAAGATGAAATTGCCAATTATGTTTGGTTCCAATATACCATTATTTACAAACCTGGAAGACACAACAATGTTTTTGATGCCCTTTCACAAACTGATCAGGGTGGCAGCACTTATTTAGCTATTTCTGGTACTGTCCTATCTTTTCTCGATCAGCTTCGTCATTACTATTCCACTGGTCCTGTTCGGATCTTCTTTAATAACGTCCAGCACCACCTAAGTGACTTCTGAAATTTCAATAGTCAAGATGGTCTTATATTAAGGCCTGGGCAAATCGTTATTCCCGATGGTCATAAGCTGCAACAACAAGTCGAACAACTTTTGCATGAGTATCATTGTACTTTTTATGGGAGACCATGAGTTGCTGGAAACTTTGATGGGTTCTAAACAAAGAACTTCTACAAAAATATGTATTTTTATCGATAACAAAGTTTATAAGTATAAAAAAGACATATAAAATATAAATATTTCGTTCTAAGTGTTACTGTACTTTTTTGTCTCAATATTCTTTTCTCAAAAAGAGTTACGGCTCTCAAAATACTTTTTTTTTCAAATACTCACTTTTACTTTTTTTCATGCACACACAACTCTATTGTTCTCATGCATTTAAATGATTATAAGAACACATATTTATAGACATGTTAAACAACTTCAATTACACCAACTTTGACCAAGCAAAATTTCTTCTTGAATTTTATCCTTCCACGTGCAAGCTTTATCATTACTACTTCAATAACAATTTAGCCACTTCTTTGACACATGCCATGCTTTTTTATCAAGCATGTTAAATCATCCTTATCCACAAGCTTCTTCCACAAGCTTCTAAATTCATTCATAAATTTTCACATCATCACTAGATATTTTTTTCCAACCCAAATCTTATCTTTTGTCATAATTACATAATTATCCATAATAAAGGAGGGTTTGTATTTTTTGACAGGAGTTGCCAAGACATTAGCCAGGCTTCCATCCAACTTTTATTAGAATCATATGCGTAAGTAAGTCGCCAATTTCGTTACTTTTTGTCGAACATGCCAGGAGGTCAAATACCTCCCTAGTAAACAGGTTGGTCTCCTTCAACCCCTGCCATCCCACATTCAGGAGGACATTGTCGTAGACTTCATTTCTCACCTTCCACCTTCTAATGGGCAGACTGGCATATGGGTAGTTATTAATCAATTATCTAAGTACACCCATTTTATTGACTTAGGGATCTGTGTTACGATGCCACCACTTGCTGCTTCTTTTTCCCAAGAAATTGGTTGCCTTTATGGCTTGCAGAGATCCACTGTTAGTGATTAGGATCCACCCTTTGTTAGCACATTTTGGAAGAAATTATTTCATCTGCAAGGTGCTAAACTCAAATTAAGTAGTACCTATCATCCCTAAACAGATGGGCAGTTTTAGTTTCTCAATGCTGTCTTGAAACCTATCTCTGATGGTCATCGAGTGACCATCCACAAACTTGGGCCAATATCCTGCACTGAGCAAAATGGTCATATAACACGCCTTGGCATTCCTTTATTGATATGAACCTTTTCAAGGCAATGTATTCCCACCATTGCTTCTTCTTGCCTTGTAGTACTAAGATTGCCTAATTGGAGGATTGCTTGTTGGAGAAGCACTCTTAGCTCGACTGAAGGTCAATTTGGAGAGGGCCTAAAAGTAAATAAAAATGCAGGCTGGCTACCATCATTGTGAGAAGCAATTTGCTATTAGGGATTGGGTGCTAGCAAAGTTGCAACCTTATCATCAACAATCGATAGTCAGGCGAACATCACAGAAGCTAGTGAAGAAGTATTTTGGGCCCTATCAAATTGTTAAACTTATTGGTAGTGTTACTTATGAGCTCTCACTTTCTCTTGATTCCAAAATCCATCCAGTGTTTCAGGTTTCTCTTTTAAAAGCTTTCAAAGGTGATGTGTGTTTGTCCCCCAATCCCCTTCCCACCCTTACCATAGATGGGCAACCAATTCTTAAACCAGAGTAGGTACTACATACTCACTAAGTCAATTTATATGGCAAAGAGTTGACAAAGCTTTTGATCAAATAGAGACACTTGCCCGAAGCAAAGGCTACATGGCAATGGTTAAATGATATAGAAAGCAACAACCCTGCCTTCAACCTTGAGGACAAGGTTGTTTCTAAGGAAGGCAGTAATGTTACGAGCGAAAACATCGCAACAGGATGAGAGCGAAAGGCCAGAAAAAAAAAACTTTCTTGGACGAGGGAGTTTGTTATGAGCTAAATAATTTTCTGTTATAATCTTTTTTGTTGTACAACCTATCATTAGCTCTAAATCATAGGAAAGGTACAACTATGATGTAAGGCTTATAAATGAAAGAAACAAAATGAATGAAAAGGAGAATAATTTTCCTCATCCCTCTCATTATTTTATCTCTCTCTCATCCTCTCCTCCTTCTTTTTGCTTCCTCTTCTCCTTTTAAATTTTGTTCATAACAATGTAGACCATTCAAAGAAATTAGTTGTATGTACCCCTCAAACCATGAATATATGTTTTAAGACTGAAACAAAAACACTTAGAAAAGCCTTAATTATCACTTAATTTTCACTTTGAGTTCATATAAAGATTCACTTACCTCTTTACAAATTACTCCTCCACTGACACCAGCTAAAGATCTACAATCATACTAGAGGAGTCTACGATTGTGGTCTCCTTTTTCTGCATGAGTTGCACCACCATGATAATCTTTACGGGAATGCTTTCATGGGCATGGCAACATTGTATTGCCATATATTTCAAGAATATTGTTAGTTTATTCTAATAAGTTGTTTGAAATTTTATGTATGATATTATTATTTTAATTAATAAAGATAGAATAATTTTTTGTATTTTATTAATTACATTTGATATTGTAATACTAAAGATAAAATTTTCGAAATAACTAGTGTACAATTAAAATTATGATAGGTTCATAATTGTAAAATGCAATTTTCATTTATATATTATTCTTAACTTGTTCCTTGTTATAATTTCATCAAGACGAAATATTGATAATACGGTAAATCTAGCATATGTTATGTTTCTTTTTTTAAGATGAAATATTGATAATACAGTAAATCTAGCACATGTTATGTTTCTTTTTTAAAAAAAAGTAATTGATCTTATAAATTAAAGTATAGAAATACTTAAATAAACATGCGAACTGACCCAATTACTCCTACAACAAACTCTAAATTTGGCTACGATTTATTCGGCAACAATTTCAAAATCGACGCTAAAAGTCAGTTTTTGGTGACAATTTTTGAAAACTTCACCAAAGGCTTACCATTTCACTAGCTTTTACAAAATCTTCGTCAAATCCTTTTGCGATATTTTAGTTTTTTCATCACCAAAGTGTGAGCCTTTGGCAATGAATTTAGATATCGCACAAAAAGCTGGACTTTTGGCAATAAATTTTTAAAATCATTACCAAAAGCTTAAATAAAAAAACTTACTCTCTTATTTATAATTTGAATTCACTAACTTTGACTTGATAATTTTGTGACTAAACATCATATTGAGAAGAATAAAATTTAATATTATTGAAAATGATTCTAAGTGTAAAAATAAATTTAGCAACAAAAAAGTCAAATCATTTCAATAATTTATGAAGCTATAAACTCAAAATTAATTAATATTACATACATTTATGCTTTTATTTTTATCTTTTAAAGTATATGATTTGACAATTTTATATAGTTTCACAAAAATTTTCAAATAGTTTTAACATGAAGTTTGTAATATAATGATATATGACTCTTACAGAAAAAAGATAAATATTGATATATGGTGAGTAATATAATATAATGATATATGGTAAGTAATACAAGATTTTAATCAGAAGTTGAACAATTCTTATAGACAAAACAGACGAAACAATAAATAAAATTTCACACCTGTTCCTTCGAAAATAAAAAGAAATAATTATTTTTTTGGATTCCAATTGAATTGAGACTCAGTAGATAAGGTAAAGGAGTTCCCAATGTTTAGATTCCCGAGAAGGCTCCTTAAACATTTGAAGGTATCAAGTGAAACAGTGAAAGATCTTCCCTTAGAAGTTAGTTTATTAACACTCTCTTCCAACAACTTCTTGGCTTTAACTAAACTAGCAAAGGATGCAATGAATGATTTCTCAAATGTAATATGGATCAGTGAATTAGATGGCCTACATGTACCATGCATTTGACCTAAGGGACAAACAGTATAGAACAATCAAAGCTAAATGAAATGGTATAAGGAACCTAAATTTGAACACATGCATGGTCGATTGAATGACTCCATCATCATTATAATGAACAAATATAGTTTTTTCAATTGAAAACTATTCAAAAATAACTGATTTCCCTAATCCTGTATAGACCATCAGGATATCATCATCACCTCCATTTCCATATATGTTCTCTTGAAGATTCAAGGAAGATTTGCACAACACATAATATATACAATCAGACGTTCATCTAATAGCTTCCTAATAGAAAATGAGATACAGATAATAAAGAAAGAGAGCTAATTTGGATGATAATAAAAACTTTAAAGAAGAAGATCGTCCATTGAAGGCAAGGGGTGGTTAGACTTTGATGAGGAGATTTATTGTGCATCGATTTCTTCTTCATCAGAGAGAATTGTCACATTCTTCTCGTCGGAACTCATTTCTTCCATTAAAAACTAGTCGCAATGTTGACATTCTGTGAAGAATTTATGTTAACAGTTTTATTCTAGAAAATCAATAAAAACAAAAAAAGTCATAAGTATAATCAATATAAAAGCAAAGTGTACAATTTAATAAGGAAATGAAAATTTTTATGAAGTTATATGCAATTGACAAAATATTCACAGAAGAAGGAACGAACTTTGAAACTTAATTTTTTGACTATCTAAAAATTCCCTACATAAGCACATTCTATGTTTGCCACTCACCATTAAAGATAAATAAAACCCAGAGCATATGCCACAGATTAATAAGTGATTTGACATCTTTAAGAATAGAAGACTTCTTATTTGAATTTTATTTTCAAATCTGACACACTTCTAAGATTATTAATGGACATTAATAGATCAATATAACTAGTTAAAGTTGAATTTATAACCTATTGACATAAGAAAAGAAATTTTGTATTACACATAATATCAGTATTTTTATACATTCTTTATTTCAAACATAAGTCAAAACTGACAAATTTTTTACAACATTCTAGCAATTTTAATTTTGTTATCTATTAACTGAGACAACTTTATAAGATAAGGTTGAGAATGTTAACTATATATGTACTATGTTTAGGGGATGTAGAATTAAGTGTGCTTTCCTCTAAAGCCACTATTATGATAAAAAGAGACCAACTAGGTAGGAGTTAGATCCCCTGACACCCTCATCAAATATAGAGAGAGCTACAATCATGTAATTCAAAATGGAACAAAGTACAAAAACAGGAAGGGTAACTATAGGCAAAAATCACATAAAAACGCATGCAACAAATCCAAGTAGATGAACAGACTTACCTAAAGAGTTGAATGAAGACTGGGGATTAGAGCTATCTCTCCAAAGCAAGAACCTAAGATCTCTAACTAATAGTTGGAAATCTAGATTAGGCAAGAAGACACTGAGTTAGTATAAAAGAACCAAGTAATTTCATACCACAAGGTTAGCTTTCACCTGGGATGGGAGTGATTTGTGACTCCTCCAACAAAAAGCTAACGACTACCTATTACAGAACAATGACCAAAGGAAAAAAGAAGAAAAAGTGAGAAATAAGACAAAGGAACCCATACTTGGCAACTTGAACAACTCGGAGAAGAAGATCACCTTTGATGGTTCAGCCCTAATTAGGAAGCATCTGGAGACTCTTTTGACTTGGGAGGTTTTCAATTTATGTCCTCTATTTGGCTAATTGAGTTTTCAATTTCATAAAACGACTACATTTTGGCTTGACCTTTAGCGACAAATACAAAAATCGTTGCAAAAATGTGAAGCTTTTGTGACAATTTTTATAATTCGTCGCCAAAACCTATTCCCATTTATAACAATCTATATATCATAGAAATTCTATAATATATAAATTATATATAACATTATAGAATTTATATATAATAATAGAGAATTATGATTAAATAGATTAATATATTACATAAGTAAGATATGACAAAGTTTGTAATCTAAGATATATGATTCATACATATTGACAAAATAATAAATATTATGATATTAATGAAGATTTTGAGATGGTAAATCCATCTAGAATGGGATATTATTAACTATATTTCTAGTTAAATGTTCTCGAACCTTCCAGTTCATCTGGACCTTTGATGATAATCGTAATGGAACTTTGAAGAATGTCTGTTGTTTACAAACATAGGCCCTATTTTGGGCTTCTAATTGTTTATAGGCTCTATCCAAACAATTAATGTCCTATGTTTGGGTAATCAGGTTTCCAATTCTAAAGTGGAAAGAATTTATATATAATAAATAGAGAATTATGATTAAATAGAATAATATGATAAGGTATGAGAAAATTTATATATTATCTATACATGCATAAATCATTATATTGATGACAATTGTCGTATATACCTTTATATGTAATTATATTAAATACCATATACAATTATATTGTCATTAATATAATTATATATAGTAGCAATATAGTAAAAAAAATCAATAATCAATAATAAAAATTAATATCATATTCATAAAAAACCAAATTAAATATTATTGACAATGATTCTAAGTGTAAATATAAATTTAGCTAACAATAACATCATTTCAAAAAATTATATAATTTTAAACACAAAATTAATTAATATTACATAGATTTATACTTTTTATTTTTCTCTTTTAAAATGTAAGATTTGATAATTTAATGTGGTGTCATAAAACTCTATTTCCTATATATAAATTCTATACTAATTTATTGAATATATAAATATATATGTAATTCTATAGTAATTATATAAATTAACTTAAATATATAGATAGATATATGTGTGTGTGAAATTATTTGGCAACGATTAGCAAAATCTTTGCCAAAGCCTTATATTTTATGACAATTAACAAAAGCATCACCAAATGGTAGGACCTTTAATGACGGTGTTGCGTAAATCGTGGCCCGTGGTTCACTTTTGGCGATGTTTTTCTAAATCATTGCTAAATATTTTCCATATTTCTTCTGTAGATCAGGAAAATCATACGCTTTTATGAAACCATGTTCTATGGCTCGAATTCGTAGTAAATCCTATTTTCGATAGAAGCAGTTGACAATTGAATCCAAATTTTCCCATTATTTTCATATTCGTAATAGTGGGAAAAGTAAGCCCGACTCCAAGTTGTTCAAGAATATTGACATTGAGTTTCTCGATCCTTTGCCTTAGGATTAGTCCACAATTCTTGACTGGAGGGGACACCAAAGGCCTCTGCCCTTCCATCCCTTGGATTAATAGGGGGCAAAGCTAAAAATAGCAAAGCTTTCGAATAAGCATGAGTAATCAAATGAAATAAGGAGGCTCAAGAAGAACGAGATTGAACAGAAAAAAAACCATCAACTATAACCCTAAAAGAACTCAATTCTATAAACAACATAGACGAAGACTAAAAGGAATATCTTATCGAGGTAATCATATTTGTTTCGGTAAATATGCTCTACAGGCACTTAAACTCGATTGGATTACGTCTAGATAGCTTACACTAGATAGATATCATATTCATAGAATACGATTCACTTTCAAGATGCCTTGGTGGTGAAATGGTAGACACACCAGAAGGGGACTCTATTTGTTTACACCCGTTAGTTCGTAAGGGATTCAATGCAAACTTTGATGGGGATCAAATGCTTGTTTATGTACCTTTATCATTGAAGGCTGGGCTCGTTTACTTATGTTTTCTTATATAAATCTCTTGTCTCCAGCTATAGGAGATCCCATTTCTGTACCAACTTAAGAAAATCGCATTTAAGTTTTTTATATTTTTCTTTGTTTTTATTATTTTCTTTTTCCCAGATTACGCCCTGGATCATTAGATAAAAATACAAAGATGAAGAGAGAAACAATTTCGAATTCGTTATTATATGTTTTCTCTAGTTTTTATTGTTTTTGATGTTGAAACGATAAATCTTTCTAAGTAATGGGGAAGAAGACTGAAACATGCCACTGAAAGACTCTACTGAGACAAAGATGGGCTATCAAGAACGTAGAGGAGGTAGGATGGGCAAAGTCGAAAAATATGTCATTTCTTTTACCATTTGATCAAAATTTTCTCAATGGTCTATAATTGGCGATGTTTGTCTTAATCATCACCAAATCCTCTCCAAATTTTTATTGAATTCATTAAAAATGACATTGTTTGTTTCATAATAAACGACGTTATTTTTGATTTAATATTAACACAAAGACAAAGTTGTCTTTGTATTCGTTCTCTGTTTTCATTGTTCCGCTACCTTTTTTATTGAAGAAGCGTCGTTTATGGTTGTTTTTCTAGGTAAGTCGTCCACTAGATACTGTTTTCCTGTTCTGTTTTGAAGAAGCCTCCTTTTTATGTTTTCTATCTGCTACATTATCATTATATAGGTTTATCTTGTATGCTTTTGATGTATAGTTTGTTGTTTATGTTTAGAAGAAGGTGAATTTTGTTTCTGTTTTTGTTGTGTATGGGTTAACATTTTTTTTGGCTTCCATGCTTGTTTAAGGAAAGCCTAACAACTATTTAATATTGAAAGCTTTGTTACAGAATATTATAAACATTAGTTAAATTTTAGCCCTCTAAAATGTTAAATTTGTAGCATATATAAAGATGATGTAAAGATAAGATTGGAGTTGTTCAGTACCTCAACCACAAAGTGATGAATTGAGCATAACGTTTGACACTAAAATGGGTATTTAGTGCCTTTATGGGATTACTTCTTAACGCATTTTCTTGCTTATGTTTATAGAAGAGCTTCTTAATATACAAGCTTTAAAAATGGCGTAATGGTAATGTTTCTATTAATAAATTTAGCCTTGTTAACAAATCATGATATGTACTTTAGAGGAAGATTTAAGTTTAGGATGTTAAAAGTTCACTTTACATTAGTGTTTATTAACCAATTTAATCTTTAAAATGGGATATCAATTCTTTGGCTATAAAAGAAATACTGAAATCAATATGTTTATGGAGCAATTTCTCCAGAATAATATGCAAAGGTAAAGATAATGTGGACTGAAATTTAACAAAGTTATAATTTTCAATGTGGTTACATCACTATTGAAGAAAATTATTATCATTTTGAAGTTTGATGATGTAATTAGGTTATTATTCTTACTTCATGTCTAACTAAGCTTTTGGGCATGAATATTACTTTTTTTCGTTATCATACAATAATTTTATTATTATCTTTTTGTTATTGTTATGTGACTTTTTTCTATTTACTATTCTAATTAGAGAGTCTTCTATTCTTTTTCCTACTTATATTAAGTTTATAACCCCTCTAGTATCCGATTTATAACCCTTTGATGTTTTTAAAAATGACGGAATAATAGCATTTCTATTAATAGTTATATATTCAGACTTGTAATAAATATAGTAACGTTAGTATATAACCAATTCTTATAGGTTCAAATAACATTAGTGTATGCTTATATTGACATTGAATAAGTGTATTATATTAAATACGAAAATGGAGCCCCTCTTCCTAGTTTTTTTGGTAATCGTCGTTTTCCCAGACCCTATTTTACTTTGAAGAGTGTCAATAATTGTCCAACTTTGTCGTTTGTCGTCCGTTATCTTCGGTTGTCTATTTGTCCATATAAGTCGTCCAACTTTTGTTTAATTTTTATGTTCTACTTTAATAGTCTGAGTGTTTGTGTTTGTGTTTTGTATGAATGAAAGGAGGGCCTCGGCTTTCTATTATTGTTTGGAATATTGTTAGAACCATTGATGACTAGATGTATGAATTATATAAGTATTTATTGCATATGGAATGAGTTTGATCTCTTGTACATGATCTATTTTATAAACCACTTGGATGGAATATAGGTTGGAAACCCATGATGCAGTTCTATTAAGACTTATCAGTGAAATATTCCGCGAGCCTATGAGTCACAGTGAGAAAAGCCTTTCTCGATTCATATGATCTAAAAATGCCACGTACCTTGGTGATGTTATGGTGACAAATTGAAAACTATAATTCATAATTTCAAATATAAAGCATAAGAAATCAAACTATAGTTATGATGATTTGTTTTATAAATCACTTGGATGGTATATAGGCTAGAAACCTATAATGCAGCTCCATTGAGGCTTATCGATGAAATATTCCACAAGTGTAGGAGTCACAGTGAGAAGACCCTTTCTCGATTCATGTGGTCTAACAATGCCACATACCTTAGTGATTTTATGGTAACAAATTGAAAACTATAATTCACAATTTCAGACATAAAACATAAGAAATCCACCTATAATTATAGATGATTTGTTTTATAAACCACTTAGATGGTATATAGGCTGAACACCCATGATTCAGCTCCGTTGAGGTGAAATATTCCTAAGTCTAGGAGTCACAGCGAGAATAATATTCCATGTACAACAATCTTTATTACTATTA
Organism: Erythroxylum longipes; assembly: GCA_027563885.1. Lineage (NCBI taxonomy): Eukaryota > Viridiplantae > Streptophyta > Magnoliopsida > Malpighiales > Erythroxylaceae > Erythroxylum > Erythroxylum longipes. The sequence goes on from JAOQMS010000007.1 coordinate 15,318,092, forward strand.
AAAGGTATGTTTAAAACTCACTACATGTACATGATGACCTTTATATTAGGCTCATGCTTCTTATTCTTAGCAGACTCAATTTCATTGTATAGCTAGATGGACAAAAGTTAGATGTCTCATTGGAAATGTGATATTAATGACAATAGAAATGAAGGGATTAGTGAGATTTTAAAAGATTATGGTAATTATTTGGAGAGTATGAATGAAACTAGTTTGGCTAACGTAATTGATAGTATTATAGAAGAAAATTTTAGAAAGTTATTGAAAGTTTCTCATGAAGAATTATATCTAGGGTAATCAAAATTCTCATGACTATCTTTTGTTATGAAGTCGTTGCATTTAAAGGTCTATAATAAGTGAAGTAACAAATTTTTTAGCATGTTAATTGACTTGATCAATGATGCATTACCTATTGGACACAAATTGCCTAAATCTAAAATTATTAAGGGACCTTGGATTAGGATATATATCAACACATGCTTATAAGTATGATTGTGTTATATTTTGTAAGGACAATAAAGATCTTAAAGAATGTCCCATTTGTGGTACATCAAAGTGGCAAGTGGATGATGGGAAAGGGACAAAGTTACTACAAAAAATATGGAGATACTTCCTTATTAAACCATGACTGCAAAGGCTTTTCAAGTCAATAAAAATAGTCATCATAGATATGACGTGCATAAAGAGAAACATACTAATGATAACATTATATGTCATCAAATAGACTCAATGATATGGAAAGAGTTTGATGGAAAGTTTTCATGGTTTGTAGAGGATTGTTGTAATGTTCAACTTAGTTTAGCCTCAGATAGATTTAATCCATTTGGTAATATGAGGACTTCTTACAGTATGTGACCTGTAATTCTAATGCCATACAATTTACCTCCATGGAAGTGTATAAAAAAGCCTTTAATGTTATTGTCCTTACTTATTCCAGGGCCGAATGCTTCTGGTAATGATATCGATGTATACATGCAACTACTAATTGATGACTTAAATCATCTCTAAGAGGTGGGATTAGAAACTTATGATGTTGTTAAAGGTGAAACATTTATTATGCATATGGCTATTTTGTGGACTATAAATGATTTTCTAGTCTATGGGAATTTATCTAAATGGAGTACTAAAGAGTATATGGCTTGTCCTATATGTAACCATCAAACTCATTTAATGAGACTACTAAGTAAAATATGTTATGGGGGACATCGTCGTTACATAGAACATGGACATAGATGACAAAAAAGCAAATTGTTTAATGGTAAAGTATAATTAGGTGAAGTTCCTTTGCACTTGTTTGGTGATGATGTGGTTTACCAACTATCACATTTAGTTGAAACTACACCTAGAAAACACCTAAGTAATAGAAAGTGAAAGTGAGTTTAATTGGAATAAAAAAACATATTTTTCAATTTGACATATTGGAAGGAATTGCTATTGAGGCACAATCTTGATGTGATGCATATTGAAAAAAAATTGTGAGAATATTTTAGGTACTTAGATGGCAATTGATGAAAAATCGAAAGACACAATTAAAGCTAGATTAGACTTAAAAGACATTAATATAAGAAAATATTTGCATTTGAAAAGAAGAGATGATGGTCATATATCATTCCTGATGGTTATGCATCTAATATAGCCCACTGTGCCAATATTAAAGAGGGAAAAGTTTCAGGGTTGAAAAGTCATGATTGTCATGTAGTTTTTCAATGATTCCTGTTAGAATACGTGGATGCTTGTCGAAGGATGTATCCGTAACTTTGGGATAATTGGGTGAGTTTTTTAAGAAATTATGTTGCAAGACACTAAAAGTCTTGAAAAACTGGAAAAATACATAGCTTTGATTCTATGTAAGCTTGTGGACTATAAATGATTTTCTAGTCTATGGGAATTTATCTAAATGGAGTACTAAAGAGTATATGCCTTGTCCTATGTGTAACCATCAAACTCATTTAATGAGGCTACTAAGTAAAATATGTTATGGGGGACATCGTCGTTACATAGAACATGGACATAGATGACAAAAAAGCAAATTGTTTAATGGTAAAGTATAATTAGGTGAAGTTCCTTTACACTTATCTGGTGATAATCTGGTTTACCAACTATCACATTTAGTTGACATTACACCTGGCAAACACCTAAGTAATAGAAAGCGAAAGTGAGTTTAATTGGAATTAAAAAAACATATTTTTCAATTTGACAAATTGGAAGGAATTGCTATTGAGGCACAATCTTGATGTGATGCATATTGAAAAAATTTTGTGAGAATATTTTAGGTACTTAGATGGGAATTGATGAAAAATCGAAAGACACGATTAAGGATAGATTAGACTTAAAAGACATTAATATAAGAAAAGATTTGCATTTGAAAAGAAGAGATGATGGTCATATATCATTCTTGATGGGTATTCATCTAATATAGCGCATAGAATACATGTATGCTTGTCGAAGGATGTATCCGTAACTTTGGGATAATTGGGTGAGTTTTTTAAGTAATTATGTTGGAAGACACTAAAAGTCTTGAAAAACTGGAAAAATATATAGCTTTGATTCAAAAAATATATAGCTTTGATTCTATGTAAGCTTGAACTAGTATCTCCCCCCTATAAACCCTTCCCCTCCTTCCACTCCCCCTCCCCCCCAAAAGCTTTTTGTATGTTATGGTGCATTTGGCAATTCATTTACCTTATGAGGTAAAACTTTGTAAAATGGTCCAAGTTTGAGGGATGTTCCTCACTAAAAGATAATTTATATTAACTTAAACTTTTTCTTAAATTATTATTTAGTAATAATTGTTAATTTTTTATATTGCAGAGGTTTATATAGTGAATGAATGCTTGAAATTTTTTCGATGTACTTAAATGACATGGAGACAAGATTTAATAAATAAAAACCTAACTTTGATTTTGACCAAGATGGTGACTTGTCAGTTTTCTCCCAAAAAGTAAGGTCACTTAGAACAGGAAAATATATGGACTTAATTAAAAACAAACTTGAAATTGGCCATTGGTATATTTTGAATAATTGTGAGGAAGTTGATTTATATATGGAATATTATTATTACTTCTCATTCATTATTTCACATTTAAATATAGCACTCAACCTATATTTTCTGACATCTATTTTTTTAAATAGTTAGTACAAAGATGATATTTGAAGTAAAGGGATTGTTAATGTTAAAGAAAGACATAAGATTAAGTTTCCATCATGCTTTAAAACTGGATTAAGTTATTGACGGAATATTATAAACATATGGTAATTTGTAGGTCAAATTAACATCTAATTATATTTTATCTTACAGATGATATAACTACATAATCATAAATTGCAAGAGGAGATGATAGCATTATACGCTTTGACATATGGGCCTTATATATGTGGTAAAAAATATATAGGTTGCTTTGTTAATAAAATTAGATTTCACATAAAAGATCGAGAAAGTCGACTTAGATGCCAAAATTGTGGGGTTGTTATTAAAGGACAACATGACGACGATTTTATTGACTTTTATGGTGTCATCTCAGAAATAATAGAGTTGCATGAAATCAAGGATAAAAAGGTTGTTCTATATAAGTACAAATGGTTTAATCTTAGTGACATAAAAGTGAATTGCAATATTAATAGCATCAATTTTAGTGACAATGACCATTTTGTCCTTATAAGTTAAGTGAAGCAAGTATTCTACCTAAACGATATTGTATTGGGCAATAATTGGAAAGTTAATCAAAAGTTGCAACACTGAAATCTCTTTGATTTTTGTGAAAGGGAAAATAGTCTAATGAGCGAAGATGGTGATGAAGTATATTAAGAGATTGAATCGAAGCTGAATAATGGAGCCCTACAAATAGAAGATGCAGATATATCTTCATTCTATAAGAGAGATGTTGATCCCAATATATTAGAAGAAAAGGAAGTACACCCCTATCTTGTCGTAGAAAGAGATGAAGAACATATTGAGGATGAATTATATGACAGTGATGATACTTTGGCTGAATATAATAGTGATGAAGATTCGAATCATAATGCAATTAATGATGATGATCTTTAAGATCTTGATTATAATAATTGAAGGTAATAAAAGTTTTCTTTATATTGTTTGAAATGTAATGTTGGTAACATTTATGTTAGTGTGTATTGTTGATGTTTAAGTTATGTTAATGTGAATTATTGATGTTTGACTTATGTTAATGTGTATTGTTGATGTTTTAGTTATTTTAATGTGGATTGTTGATGTTTGGCATATGTTAATGCGCATTTTTTATATTTGAGTTATGTTAATCCGAATTGTTGATAATTGAGTTACATTAATGCAAATTGTTGATAATTGAGTTATGATAATGCGAATTGTAGATGATTAAGTTATTTTAATACTTATTGTTGATGTTAGAGTTATATTATTGTGGATTATTGATAATTAAGTTATGTTAATATAGATTGTTGATGTTTGAGTTGTAAATATCCAATAAAATGGCACTTGGTAGAAACAAAAGGAAGAAGGTGGTAGGTATCGAAACTATTTCTGTCACGACCTGGAACCATATCGAGCACATGACAATTGCCGCATACTTGGGATAAGGATACTCATAGTACCCTTAACCTAACTATGTAAGGCTAACTGAATATATTTAAAAACATTTGGACAGCACAACGGTTGTAATTTGAAAAACCCAAAACTTAATTAAAAACACCTATAAATCAGTTTTAAACACACTTCTATATTCACATTAAAACTCTACCGCAACTTCTGGACTTTTAAGTCCAATCAAGAGCAATCTCAACAACAATACAAAAGGTTCATACATAAGGACATTTACAAACCATAAGATAGTCAAGAGTTAATTTACAAAATTATAAAGCATATCAACATAACCATAAGCCACTATACAACAAAAGTACAAAACAAAGACTAACCACGTGCAGTAATGCAAAGACCGTACGATTCACTCAAAGCTTCAAGCTTACCAAGTTAACCAGCATGGTTGGGAAGCAGAATGGGTGAGTACATTATGTACTCAGTGAGTAGGAAAAACCATATATCGCAAACAGAACCCGGTACACATCAAGACAATCTAAATAACCTAAGGATGGTTTTACTCATCTAACATGCATATAACCACCTACGATGTGAACATACATGACATAGAAACATATAGGCCTAGTCTATGACTCATCCCATACTAGTTAGGAATCACATAGGCCTAACCTATTAATAACTCATTCAGTGAACATAAGTTTCAGTTCCAGTATACAAGAGCAGAAAAGCATCACATGTAAAATCAAATCTCGTCAGGAAGCCAAATCTCATAATAGGCCAAAATAGTTATGTATGTCACCACTAGTTGACCAAACTAGTGTGCACACCTACCGATTCTCGATGTTGGCTCGATTATAATCTGTGGTGAGTCCAAACTATGGTAGACAAGAGCGTTATGACCCTAGGTGATGACCTTGTCAGTGACCAGATCTCCAAGTGTGCAATCACCTGCAAGTCCCATAGAAAGGTGTTGATACGAGGACTTGACTTTTATGTACTAGCGTTAAGGGTATAGGGGGGTCGCTTAATCTGTTGTGCCTAGCACACGAATGGTCAATCGTTACCTCACTAATTACAAAAAAATCATATACAAATATTTAGTACTAAAATCAAGAAAGGTATCATGTATTTATTTATTAGTCCAATTGATAAAATGGAACCTTGCTATAGCTCTAAGCCAAAAGAGAATACGTACATGTAGCATACATGACTCGGTTATGCATATATAAGTTCCAAAACATTATTTCATGCATTGAAAGTTATCTTTTGCACTCTAAGTGCAAAGTTATTCACAAATGCAATTTCAGAAAATAAAACATTGTCCTTTGCACTTCAAGTGTAAGTTTATTGAAAACAATATCATTCCTCAAAATACGTAATAAAAAATTAGTTTCACTTCAAGTGCAAAGAGTTATTCAAAACAATGTCGTTTATTAAATACATAAGTATACTAACATCTATTTGAGATTCAATTCTACTATGCATTACCTAGGTTCAAAATTCACATACAAGTCATTATGCATGTCTTGGGTTGTCCTAGTCCCATTTGAGAGATATGTTTTCCCTAACTCACCTACAAAAAAGGTGTATACTCCTTTGACTTCAACAATCCTCGATACAAGCTCCTTTGTTAGACCTCATTTTCAGAGTCTAACTCGAGAGTCATAAATCGTGTGCGCAGCACTCTGTAGGGTTCTTATAATGGAACCTCGTTAGTTAACATAGTTTCATCTTCATTCTCATAACATCCCATAATTCCATAATTGAGCACTTGGACATATGACAATCCATTCTTATGTTCATATCCTCATTCGTCACCCTAAACATATCACTCAATTTATCTCTTATTTCCACAACAAACTAAGTACATTTCAAGCTCCATTCAAGCCTAAATGTATCATAGGAAAGCATTGATAAGCCCACAACTTATAAATGTACATGATTTGGGACAAAAAGCAAAACTTTCAATATGGATGTTGGATCAAGGTTATTTAAGTATAGTTTTGAAGAGGACTTCGAGTCGTACAACTTCCGTGAAGACCCAGAAGAGAGATTTTACCGTCTAGAGTGTCAAAATTTTCATAATTTTATAACTGCCTCGAGAATGTTCGCTTAGAGAACATATGTCCCTCCAAACGGACATAAACTAAGCTGGAACGCTAGAATTCCCGATAAGGTCCACCCAGTGGACATCAAGTCCACCCAACAGACATTTACGGGTCAATTTCTAGATTTCTAACTCCTACAAGTCACCTATCACCCCTCTTATGCATATCTATCATTTCTAACTTATTTTCCACATTATTTCCCTTCATTCTCACTTGCATTTCAGCTCAACATCATTAGCAACCCAATCATAATCTATGTTTGGTCATCAATCCAAAAACATAACATTCAAACTTATGCACATTCATCATAAATTTTTGCACATGATCACATAAATATAACATCAACCATGTCAATACGTTCTTCAACAATTCAACACATATTTAACTCCCTTTATTTCTTTCATTTCATCTCTAACTTATCACACTAATTTTTCCCATTTCAAAACACCATAGAACTCATTTTCTGTTAACTCAAGTAAAGAAAAAGGATATAATGTGTCCAGCATACACCCTATGCAGTATCACTAACTTTTAAATAGCATATCTCTCAACTCCGAAATCCAAAAGTTACAAACTTTATATCAATGGAAAGTAAGAGAATAAACTACAACTTCCAAGAAGACAGTCTTGTCCAAATCAGCCTAGATTAACACAGTTTTTCCCCTGAAGTCAGAACACATATTTTACCCCTATGAATGCTTGAAAATGCAATGCGAAAACTTAGAAATTCATGAGAAAAACATAAATATATTTCATTAACATCAATAGGAAAGAGTTTTACAAAGCTTTAATGGGCGTTTCAAGCAACAATTACATCGTTGGAACTTATAATACAAAATACAAAATATACATGAATGAGTAATACTTGAAATGCAGCTAAAGCCTTGTGTTTTCCTACACTAATTTAAATACAAAAATATGCAAACTTGAAGTCATGCCTTGACTCTCTATCACTCAATCTCTTGGTCTTCACCTGGGGATGTGGATTAATGGGGGGTGAGCTTAAAAGCTCGTAGGTAACAAGTTTATAGCGGGGAAACAAGCAAAACCATTGAAAATATTTGTTGACATAGTAAATTGCATTGAAACCATAAAACACGTATTTCTTAAATTCTCAAGCTTGTCAAACAATTCATAAACAACATAGGTCATGTATTTCTCAAATTTTCAAATAAATCATAAACATATAAGCAATGATAATGATTTGGGTAGTCCATAAACATGAGGGAATTCTTGCAAATCTCTAGTAATAACAGAATGGACCACTTTAGGTAGTCCATAAACATGAGGGAGTCCGTGAAGGAGCTCCATGCCACTGGCGGATAGGTAGGAAAAGCCTCTAACATGGTCAACGTGCATGTGACATAACAAAATGGACCACCACAAACCCACACAAACATGAATTTCATATCTTGTA
>JAOQMS010000007.1:15328141-15340533 GCA_027563885.1 Erythroxylum longipes
AAACAAATATATAATATGGCACTAAGTTCCAAAATTATATTATGTATAAATCAATTATGAATTAAATAATCCTTTATATTCCATTCTAAATTTTTTTTTTTTGGGTTAAAGTCCATAATTATTTTACTAACCAAAAATCTTGTCCTTTAATGGCCCAAAGGCCCAAAATCAGTCCAGAAGTCACCATTGGGCCTGGAAGCCCGTCACGGCTGCACGCGCCAGCATCACAACCAGCGAGCAGCGTCTGGCGAGTGCGGTACACGCGCTAGCGCCTGCGCTGGTGCCAAGCAGCGTCACGCGTCAAACGCTGCACCATCGTCTTCCTTCGACGATGGTTGCGTTTCTGTTTCTTTTGCATATTTTTTTTTAAGCTCTTCATTCATGGGTTTGCTTTCATACTATAATACATCCCAACGTGTTTTTCAGGGTTGTCTTCATTCCACAGAAACATATCTACAAACTTTTCTGGTTATTTCACAACTATAATGGTGCAAGAAAATCACGGTAAGTTGTTTCAAGAACTAGACATGCTCGTTTCTGTTTTCGTTTCTTGTAAAGCAAATACAGAACCCATTTCATGGCAGTGCAATATCTTTTAAATCAACAGAAATAAATCAACACATCATTCATAACCATTATGTTTCGGTGACATATGCAGACTGTAAAACAAAAGCATGAAAACGAAAATCATCGAGTTGCAGTGTCTTTCACCAGGAAAACAACATCGCACAGACGACACACTCATGCAATTTTATAATCACAAATAGAACAACCATGATGTACCGCAAAAAAATCAATAAGGCAACATCCATGGCTCTGATACCAATTGTAAGACATTTATGGATCAAATGATTTGTGTAACTGTATCCATGATTGTTTTGTTTTGTCGTAAGATGTTGATTTATTTCCTTTCTGCTTCCTTCCTTTTAACGTGGTTCTTCAATGGTTCAGAATTATTGAGATATCACACACTAATAAGTGTTTGTTTCTAACACTTAAATACTCAATCACCAACCATCATGTTGGTTCACCAACCATCATGATGGTTCATTGTTGGAAGAGAAAGGAAAAGGGTCTTTGACCCATTTGAGATCCATTCTATAATACCCAATAACCATTATCTTGGGTCCAATTCATAGGACTCAAATCTATAAGTCACATGGGACATTAAATAGTCTAACACCTTATAGTTAAAGGCAACAAGGTGAGGATGGGAGCGACAGATGAGCAGGTGGCGATTCAAAAACATAACGGAGGCCGTGGCAGAGAAAGGAAAAAAAAAACTAACAGAGAAAAGAACATGCACCCCACATAGGGATATCTCAGTGCATACGCCTAACATAAAACATTATGCTTGCAACTAATAGTCGCCATTGTATTTTAATTTTAATTTTTATGTATGTTAAACCTTCTTTTTTACTTAAATTGATTTAATTGAGATTAAATTGATTTAAATTCCTAATAAATCTTAAAAAGTGTTTTCTAATTGTTTGAAAATTGTTTTTAAAGGTTTATTTCATTAGGAATATTTTGGAATTCAGCTTAATTTTTCAAAGGATTGACTTATTAAATTAAATTAATTATTAAATCAATAATTAGAATTAAGAAAAGGTTTTTAATGAATAATTTGAATATGTTAGAAAATAATAATATAATGAGATTATATTATTTTTTATGAGACATAAATTTTTGAAATTATAAATCCCTTAATTAAATATTAAGTACACGTTAAGAAAATGATAGTTGTCTTCCATTATTTAAAAATAAAATCAGAGTTTTGTTTATTATAAGACTTGTTAAGTAACTAAAGACCCCTTTAAATAGAATATATTTTATCATAGGCAACAATTAACACATAAGATTTACGATAAAAACCAACCTTTATTACTTCACCAAAAGTATCAAAGGAATGTTCTCTGTCAATGTGTTCCCTTCCCCTCTATCTCTCTTCTCGATGAGCAAAGCTCAAATAAGCTATTTATAGGCTCTTCTAGCTTTACAATTCATAATCCTAATTGAACTGAACTGACTAGATCACATTTTATCATAATGAGATTACACTAAACTAACTAATGGGATGACATCCCCATCTAAATAGGACTCTATCTGATAGGATTTATCTAAATCATGACTAACAAGATAAGATATTACATTTAATTAGGAAAGATACATTCATATCTATGAAGAACTCTACTATCTTCAGATGATCCTCACACACGGTCTTTATCTCTTAAAATTGATGTATATCTACTGTGAACTTATCTGTCACATCTAAGATTCTCCCTTGATCTATATCCATTAATGATGAGTTATCTAAGCCCAAATCCTTTCATAGCACACTAATTCGGTCCAATGCTTACCCATATCATATCAAGTCCATTAGTTATGGTCCATCTATTTGAGCACACGTTAAGTCTTTAGAGCTCTCACATGTCTCCCTCATACAGGTGATCCAGTTAACCGTCAACCCATGGTCCATCTTAAGCTATCTTTTGTTCTCACATCCGAATCTTGCATATCTTCAAAGATTTCCAGCAATGTGTATCAACGCTTGACAATGACTACTTTCCTAGACTATTTGCAAGTCTTTGCCTTGTTCTATCATCTTGAGTGTCAAAAATTAGTCAAGGCTCACCGCCTGCTCGATTATGCTATTAAGACTTAAGGGTTTAACAAATGTTAATAGACTAACAGGACTCAATTTTTTAGACCGATTTCCTAACTTGAAAATTGTTCTCAAGCAAGAAAAGAAACCATATTTTCTTAACATTGTTATTCCATTAAAGCCTAGTTTGGATACGATTGATGAGTTTTAGGAGAGATATCAACATTATATTAATAATGTTGAACAAGCTACATGTGTGATGTTAGTTAATATGTCTCTGAAGCTTCAAAGGCAGTACAAGAACATGGATGCTTTTACTATAATTTTGCATCTTAAGGATTTATTTAGTACACAAAGTGTGGTGCAGAGATATCAATTCTCTAAAGCATTATTTCATGCAAGATGATAGAAGGATCTTTAGTAGAACTATACGTATTAAAGATGATTGGCTATATTAAAAAATTAGGCCAATTAGGTTTTGTCATGGACCGTGAGTTAAGCATTAATATGGTACTATAGTCTCTCAATTTGAACTTTTCATAGTTTGTTATGAATTTCCAAATAATTCAAAAGGATATGTCATTTCTTAAACTATTGAATGCTCTCAAGACTATAAAGAGGTGCCTTAAGAAGGAACCAGTTATGTTCTTATTTTGGATTCTTCTAAAAGCAAGAAAAAGGGCTCTAAGAAGAATAATAACAATAAACATAAGGCTTCTACTAAAGTAACAAAGTCAAAAGGTGATGTCAAAAAGAAAGACGATGATAAGGCCATGTGTTTTTATTGTGGAATTGATGGACACTAGAAAAGGAACTACAAAGCTTATCATGCTACTTCTATAAATATGTTTATAATTGAGATCAATCTTTGTAGTTATGTTCTATGTTCTTTGTATTATATACTGGATGTAGTTCTTATATCTATAATGAGATGCAGATGTTAATAAAGAATAGATAGCTAAGAAAAGGTAAAGTGGACCTATAAGTTAGAAAATGTGATAAGAAGATTGATCCTGTATAGAGTCACTGTAACAATATGTCAAGCAACCTACCTTCCCTTACAAAATGGAAAATTTTGCATACAAGTGTTAGAGTTTGTTAGTTACATTGCTCTACTTCTACCAGCCAAAAGACTTTCCTTTGCAACACCATAGCCATCTGAAGCAAGACTTGCTGCATTAGTTGTAGGAACTTATGGTATAGCTTTGTCTTCTGAGTTTGAACTAGAACTAAATAATTGCTATTATTTTCTAGTTATTAATAGAAACATCATTTCCGTTTCTTATTTAAAAATGAATGGATTTTTCTTTATTATTAATAAAAAATTGTTTATAAAAGATGTTTATCATAGATATGGATTACTTATAAATGCTTTTTATTAATTAGATCTTAAAAGGCCAATCCTTAACATAAACATCAAGAAGAGAAAGTTAAGTGACCAAATCCATCTTATTTGTAGCATTATAGGTTAGGTCATATTAATGAAACTAGAATCACAAAGTTACATAAAGAAGAATATTTGGATCTTTTTTATTATGAATTATATGAAACTTGTATATTTGTTTGATAGGAAAGATGACCAAACTACCCTTTACTAGAAAGAGAGAGTATGTTAGTGAAGGGTAGTTTGGTCATCTTTACTAGAAAGAGAGAGATGAATCATTAGATGTATACATTTAGATGTATATGGCCCTATGTCTACTTATGCTAGAGGTGGATACTCATATTTCATTACATTCATAAATGATCATTCTGGATATGGTTACGTGTACTTAATCAAATAAAAGTTTGAATCATTTGAAAAGTTCTGAGGACCTAGACTTAATGTTGAGAAATAAACTAGTAAAAGTATTAAAACACTTAGATATAATCTAGGTGGTGAATACTTAGACCATAATTTTCATGGTTACTTAAAAAAGAATGGGATTCTCTTACAAAGGACTGGTCCTAGAGCTCCAAAATATAATAGAGTGTCTAAGAGGAGAAACTATTCTCTATTAGATATAATACCTTCCATGATGAGTCATACAGCCTTTCCTGTCTCCCTTTTAGGACATGCCCTTGAAATTACTGCTTACCTTTTAAATAGAATTCCATCTAAACCAGTTGACAAGACTCCATAAGAGAAATGGAATAATAGTAGACCAAACTTATCATAGCTAGAGATTTGGGGATGTGATGCTAATGTAAAGCGTTCAACATCTGATAAGCTTCAAGTTAAATGCAAATTTATGGTATATTCAAAATATATTGTCAAATATCAATTTTATCATCTTCTTGAGTAACAGGTGTTTGTTTTAAGATATGTTACATTCCTAAAATGAGTGAGGTATACCTTAAAGAAGTTCAAAGATCATAAATTCACATCCAGATGGAACAAGATCCCTAAGTTGATACATTTGATGTACAACTAAGGAAAGACAAATAGTCTATAACACATTAGTAGGATACGTCATCCCCTTATTGGATTAGATCTACATATATATCACTCATAGATCATGAGCTTACTACTTTTAAAAAAACAATTTCTGACATTGATTCTTTAAAATGGCATAAATCCATGAGATATAGAATGGAATCCATGTACATTAACCATGTATGGACTTTAGTGGATGTTACTAATAGTATTGTACATATAGGACAGAAATGGGTTTTGAAGAGAAAATTTGATATGGATGGTAATGTACATATGTACAAAGCAAAGATAGTGGCAAGAAGTTGCCAAAAAAAATCAAGGAGTTGATTTTGATGAAACATTTTAATTATTATTTATGCTTAAATTCATAAGAATCTTATTGGCTATAGCTACACACCATGATTATGCAACATGGCAGATGGATGTCAAAGTAATATTTATCAATTGGAATTTTTTTGAAGATATGTATATGACACAACTTAAAGGTTTTTAATCCAAGAGATTCCTAATCAAGTATGAAAGGTGCAAAAGTTTATTTATGGACTTAAGTAAGCGTCATAAAGTTGGAACATTCATTTTGATTAGATAATCAAAGAGTTTGATTTTATAAAAAAATATGGATGAATCATATGTCCATAAGAAGGTTAGTGGGAGTGTAGTCATTTTCTTAGTGCTATATGTAGATGAAATATTGTTGATTGGAAACAAAATGACAATAATAACAATAATAATAATAACATCCTAGTAGAATTCCATTAAGATGTGGGATCTAGAGAGGTCCACAAGTATGTAGCCTTGCCCTTAGCTAGTAAAGAGGCAGGAAACGATATACTAATACTCCAGTATGTAAAGATTTGGTTGTCTAAGAACTTCTTCATAAAGGATATATTGGAGAAGCGACCTATATTTTAGAAATAAAGATGTATAAAAATATATCAAAGAGGTTACTCGACTTATCTCAATCCACGTACATAGACAAATTGTAAAAGAAGTTTAGTATAGAGAATTCTAATATAGGATTTTTAACCATGTCGCATGGGATTTCTCTCTCATTGAGTATTTGCCTTAAGACACAAAAAGAGGAAATAAAATAGATTGTGTTTCAAATTTTTTGAAAATTAGATCAATCATGTATATGATGTTACATACCAAACCAAATGTCTCCTATATTTTAAGCATAACAAGCAAGTTTCATGCAAATCCTGGTGATGGTCATTGGATGGCTATAAAAAACATCTTAAAGTGCCTAAGAAGAGTTTAAAATGTTTTCCTGGTCTATGGAGGAGTAGAACTAAGAGTTCAAGGATATTCAATTGCTAGTTTTTAGTACGATTTAGATAATAAAAGATAACAGTCAGGGTACATCTTCACTTTGAATGGTGGTACGATAAGTTGGAAAAGTTTTAAACAACCAATCAGTGTGGATTCTACACCTGAGGTAGAGTACATTTCCATGTTAAAGGAGAAAAAGTAAGCAGTTTGGATCAAGAAGTTCTCCATTAAACTTTTAATGATTCCTAGCATTGTTGAGTTAATAGTATTATACTATGACAACAATGGTGACATTACACAGGCAAAGGAGCCAAGGTCTCATCAACAGTCCAACATATACTCAGGAAATTTCACCTGATCAAGGAGATAGTGAAGCAGAAAGACATAACATTGGAGCGAGTTCCCACTGAAGAGAATCTTGCAAATCCTCTCACTAAGTCATTATCTCAAAAGAGACATGATTGTCGTATGGACAGATATCGTATTAGATACATAGGTAATTGACCTTTATGCAAATAGGTGATTGTTAGTTTATGCCCTTACAACCAACCTTTTGGTTGTAGTTTTATGTATAACATTATTATTTTATTTAATAAATATATTATTTATCTTTACATTTTTTGTTTATTACATTTTTTGTTTTAATAATAAAGGTAAAATCTTTTGAATAATTATTGTATTATTAAAATTATGATCAATTCATAATTATAATGTTCAATTTACATTAATGTATTATTACTAAATTGTTTCTAGTTGTAGTTTCATCAATATAGGATACTTATAAAATGATAAAACTAGCATACATTATGTTTCTTTCTTATAAAAAAATAATTGATCTCATAAATTAAAGTATGTATGGAGATACTTAAACAAACGTATAGGTGCTTATTAAAGAATAAGTTCACTAAATTGACTCAATTGAGGACCCTAAATGGAATATTACGTATATTATATAATTGATCCTTAGACTTATCCATACTCTATATCCAATTGGAACTTTAGATGATGAAATGATTAAATTATGCATTATAATCATGCATGGACAATAGAGTCAAACTACTTTGACATTCCTAATATTTAAGTAGTCATAACATATTGTTAGATATCAATCTTAACATATAATTATATATTATTTAATTAGGGAATCAAAGATAAGTTTTAATTTGTCTAATTTTAATTGTGAATTATAATTATAATTTATAATCATTGTCAACATATTAGGAACATAATGGTTCATATATAAAGAGTTGGTAAAAAGAGAAACTTAATTTAAATTAAGTTAAACTTAATTGTGAAATTTGAGAAACTTCAGAAATCAAATATAAGATATTTAATTTTATTAAAATTCAATTAAGTTACAATTAGAGTTTGATATTAATTATAATTAGAATATTTAGTTTTTAATAAAAAAAACTAATAATTTTCTATTTATAGGAAATAAGTGTTAGGGAGCTAGAACTCCTGTTTATTCCTCTCAAAGCATTTAGTTCTTTTTCTCTGCTCTATGGATATCATTACAGGTCAGACACTTGGATAGCTTGTGGTTGACACCTAGTGAAAAGATTTTGGTAGGAATTTGAATCAGATCCGATTCAATTGCTTTTATGATTAATATTTTTCAAGTTACTCAATTATTAAAATTTAACTTGAAAATCATAAAAATTTTAATTTTTTATCTAGACCCGAGATTAGATCACATCTTGTTTCTCAACATATACACTATTTGAAAACCTACCCTTGACTGGATGTCAAGAGTAAGGATATGAATCCTATAACCTTAAGTCTGCACTCTTTCAAATTTTAGGTGGCAATAGCTCTTTATTCCCATGTTGATAAAAAGAGAGGAGAGAAAATTTTTAATTTTTTAAAGTAAAATTGCCCCTAAGATATACATATGATAAGACTTGAAAATTTAAAACAATAAGATCCCGTTGTCAAAATGTTTAAATTGAAATTAAATTATAATAAAATTATTATTTGATTAGTTGATAAGTGTTAAAAGCTGGTTGTTTATTATTCAACTCTTGTTTCGGCCTTTCAAACAAGAAATAAAACAAAACCTGAAATACGAATTTCTAAAGGTACTGGTTCATCTGCACAAAGATAATCGCAAACAAAAGTTAAAACGAATTAAAATACAATTCATCGAAACAGATACGAAAGGCAACCCATCAAACTTGAAACAAGTCATCATTACAAATACATCTATAATTATATAGAGCATGCTGAAGCTAGCGAGGAACAATATCATAAGAGTCTCGTAAACCTCCATTATTCGAAAGTGTCCTTCCCCAAATTCAAACTATCGGATCTAAACACAAACGACAGAAGATGTAGCCTTGCAAGGCTAGCAGCAGCAAGAGACTCTTCATCTCGTTTTTCTGTCAAAGCAGCGATAGCAGCAATATAAACTTGTCTTGCTTCTTCCATTTTTATCATCTGCATGTCATCTAAATCATCCTGTATAAAGAAGTAACGTTTACATAAATTACAAGCAAGGTATAAAGGTAAAGATATTCTTGATGGTTGCAGTCCCTTTATGTCTGTTCTAATATGCATAGAAAGTGAAACTCTCAACAAATTTTGGGATTAAATAAAACAATAAAAATTGGGTAAGCAGATTGAGCATTTATAAGGTGCAAGCTTACTAAATCTTGAAGATATTCTAAACAACAAGGTTTGACGTCATAGTCTTCGGCAACTGTAGCAGAATCATTCTTCGTTAATTCATCAAATAATATCATAAGTGATGAAATGCCTCCTTGGGCAGAATCTAACTCTTCTTGAAGCTTCTCCGCTATTTTATTTGATGTCATTGCTTCCCACTGTGTCTTCTCCAGAGCAGCTTGCTTGTCTGCGAGCTTAATCTGTGATGAAGAGATTGAAACCGTTACAAGGAGGATATGTGGAATAAACACAGAATCATGAACATTAATGAATAATTTTTCTTTAGTATCCACATCAGTAGCTTCTGCAAGGAATTGAATCAAATTATTACTGCATCAATGTAATAAAGATACAATGACTGAAGCAATTCGGTATCCACTACGATATGAAAGACAAAAATATTGATTCGCACCCTAGTATCATAAAGTTGATGTTGAGTTGCCTCAATTAAGGAATTCTTTTCTTCAGTTTCTTGTTTCAGTTCATTGAATTTCGCGTGGGCAGAATTCATCTGGCTCTTCAAAACCTCTGCTGATTTCAAAAGTTCATCTTTCTCCAATAACTTCTTCCGCAGATCCTCCACTTGTTCCCTCAACATTACCAGCTCTTCCATGTCCTTTTCAGTACCCAAATTCTTTGAGGAATAGATTGAAAATCCATCACCATCTTGATTGTTGCTAACATACTTAACTTGTTCCTTGTCTCCAGGGTCCTTTTTCTTTTTCATGGGCATAGACTGAGCTGCATTCCTCCCTCTAGGATCAATCATCTTAGATGCATTAAAAAAGAAAGGTCATCATCCATATATTGTCTATGCATGCCACATAAAAATTACCCCAATTGAAAAGTGGCTTCAGAGGGGCAAGAATATGTTCAGAGACAAGGCAGTAACAGACATGAATTTAACAAACAGGACCGAAGTAATTATGAAAACAATAGATTATCATTCAACTTGGTGGAGCATCTCAAGGATGCAGCACAAAAAGATCAAATAAAGACACAAATCCCGGGTTAAACTTTAAGTCAAGATTGGTAGGTTACAAAAGTACAATTAGTTGGTTCATTTAGCTGATGTTTGGGAAACTGCATGAAGGAAGCAAACCATGACAAGGAGACACTAGTGGTTCAACTGGTCAAAACCCAGGGCTAGAACAAAGTCTCCACCAAACGTAGTAAAACTAATTCAATATCAGGAAGCGAAAATAAATTTCTGTCCCATGTTACCCTGGTTCAGCTGGGAATTGTACCCCAAAACCGGTCAGTTTTTATTAATCAGTTCTGCCACTTATTCACCATACGGTTATTGACTTTAAACACCTTTTATACAATATACATATACATAAAGTATTGGATTGGAAATGTATTCAAAACGAAAGTAAATAAATCAAGTTGAAATCAACAGAAAAAATATTTATAATTGATAAGGCATCAAGATTTATTGCCCCGTAAAGAAAAAGAAATTACATATACACTTAGTGCAAAGCTGGTGAAAGTAAGATCCTTTTCAAGATGAAATATGTCCAGTGAAGTAATTGCGCATAATTGCATACAATTAATCAAGAACATTCAAACAAGGATTCCAAATGAAGTAACACACTCACATAATTGCAGAGCATTAAAGTCAACAAGAAAATTCAAGGCCAAACATGTAGCTACACGTAAAGAAAATACATAATTATGATCAAATTGTAAAATAGAGAGGGAGAGAGTACTTTTCGGGACAAGGATTGTCTAGTAGGAGTCTTGGTGTAGATCATGGAACCTCGCCTAGTAAATGAATTGTTAACCTTCCGATCCTTCAAACCAGAAAAAAAATGAAGAAACGGAAATGAGAACACGTTTGCACAAGTATATAACAAATATGTGTGTGTGTATGTATATGTATATACCTAGAGAGAGACAGAGAGAGAGAGAGAGGATTACAATGAGAGACTCGACGAGAGGGAACATTTGGACGAGATCGTTGTAGAGGACGGGGTCGACACGAGAGCCGGATGCGGCGGCAGAGACAGCGAGTTGGGAATGAGTAGGGGAGGAATCATCGCCGGCGGTTAGCCATGTTGAATTGTGAGGTTCATACATATTTTGTTTTCGTTGGGACAGTGACAGAGACTCCGCGATGACTTTGATTTTGAACCGAACACACGAACGGCAAATCGACGGTAGTAAGGTTGAAAATATTTCTCGGAGTTACTAAAGTGCCCGTGTTAAAGTTATGAATTCACAGAACTACCCTTCTGGTCAAGGCTAGAAAGAACTTGTTTACGGTGACGGATCCTATCAAAAGAAGCAAGTCCTAGTCCTAGGACTATAATCTTTATTTGGTTTGGAATTTGCTTTAATTTGGATATTTTCAAAGAATATGACTGTAAATTTTCTCTCAAATCTGGCGTTATCGGTAGCTTTAAGCCTTTACTAACCCACCAATGCATCTTATTCTGAAGTACTGAAGTCATGTATATTCTTCTCTTGCGATTTAGTAACTATCTTTAGTAAAATATTAAAATAAATCGATGATGTTGATGAACCCAAACATCATAACACTTAATAGGCCCAATGGAGCAAGAGTTGAAATGACTCTATTCAACAGAGACTAGAAACATATGTTCAAATCAACAAAATGTATCAAGTTCAGGCCCAAAATCAATAACTTGATGAATAATGCAATTCAGTTTCAGCGGCATGAGAGGAGAACATTCTGCTAACAACATCATACATGGCTGCCTGAAGAAGAAAGCTCTTGCTTCATGAGTAGCGATTACTCTCCTTCCAAGTACCACCGCTATTGAATTCTGCACTTGCCGCATTCTCCACCACAAATCACTACATCATTGACAGAGGCGGCGGCAGGGGACATAGAGGACCCCACTTCTCTAACCATTTCTCTGGCAGCCCTAACTCATTTAGGCAATGGTGCAAGCCGATGGACCACACTCTGGGCCTGGCCAAATTAATGGCCCACATTATAAACAACGCTTTGGTCGACCTATACAATTTCATGAAACCCACTAGTTACAACCCTCTTTCACCTTAACCCAATTCTCATTCCAGACCCAAACTCCACATAATTTCTCTTAGCTTAAGCCCAATTTCAATACTAAGTTACCCATCCAATGTCAAATTTGCTGAAAATGGGGACATATTGCTACTCATTGTTGTTTTTGGTATTCTGAATCTCGGAACCATTCCATTCGTTTCTGCCACCCTATTAATAACATTTATTTGAAAAGTTAAATGGTATTAATAAATGAAATGATACAAGAAAGTTTGTAACAAATAAAGACAAAGACCAACGTCTCCTCTAATGTAAACGACACCGTATGAACCATAGCTAAAGCCTACGTTAACCAAACATCGCAACTTCTTGCATTTAGGGTAAAAGTGTTTTCTACTTTCCCCTTACGCCTCCAAAGAACTATGAATTAAGGGGGG
>JAOQMS010000007.1:15340633-15364558 GCA_027563885.1 Erythroxylum longipes
ACAAATATCCATCCCAATCATGACCCCACTCCTTTCACCAATAATAATGTCACTAAATGGTTATTCAATACTAGTGTTACTACTCACATGACTCCACATTCTCATATTGTAGAATCTGTCACACCTTATGAAGGATCTAGTCAAGTTGTTGTTGATAAGGGACACACTCTTCCTATTTCATCTACTAGTACCTTACCAGTTCCCATTTTTTCTCGTACTCTTCACCTTCATGAGATATTGATTATGCCTCACATCACTACTAATGTCTTATCTATTGCAAAAATTGTCACTGATAATTCTTGTTTTATTGAATTTAATCCATCTTGTGAGGACCTCGATCCAAGATCATGCTTTTCTCGAGCCCCATCTATAACAACCTCTATCTAATAAAGATTTCAACACACTACACCAATCTGGTTGCTCTCATAGTTGCCTCCGCTTTAATAAATTTTTGACATCAATGTCTTGGTCATCTATGTCACTCTACATTATCTAGATTAGATCATAGTTTGTCTTTTGAAAATGTCACTAATCTATGTACTTCTTATCTTCAAGGCGAAAGTGTTCGTCTTTCATTTCCTATGTCTTCTTAAGTTTTTGTCAAACCTTTATAACTAATTCAATATGATATTTAGGGTCCTTCCCGTCTTTTTCCCACTCTGGTTATCGATATTCTATTATCTTTGTGGATAACTTTAGTTGTTTTACTTGGATTTTTCCTCTAAGCCATAAAAATCATGTCTTACTTCGTTTTCAATCCTTTAAAACCACTGTTGAAAATCTCTTCTTCACTACCATATAAACTTTTCATTGTGATTGAGTTCCTGAACTCACCAATGGTGCCTTCACTCACTATGTTGTTTCCATTGGAATCACTCTTCACATTTATTGTCCTCATACACCCCAAAAAAATGGTTTTGCCAAGCGAAAATTTGTCACATCACTGAAACTAGTCATATCCTCCTTCTTCGTGCCTCCCTTCCTATGTTTCTTTGGTGTGAAGCCTTCACTATTGCTGTTTACCTTGTAAATCTCTTACCTACCCTTGTTCTTCATCACAAATCTCCTCATAAAGTCCTTTATTGTATTCAACATGACCTCACTCATTTTTTAGTCTTTGGTTGTGCATGTTTTCCTTTTTTGGACTCCACCCACCTAGACAAACTTACACCAAAATCTTTATAATGTGTTTTTATTGGCTATGGCTACCAGTATAAGGGTTATTGATGCTTTAATCCTATCACCTCCAAACTATATATTTCTCATCATGTCCACTTCCTTAAACATCTTTTTCCTTACAAAAATTTCTCAGTGTCATCCACCACCTCACCTTCTTTCTCTCCTATACCTTTAGCTCTTCCTCCTACACCCTTTACTTCCTCTTCCACCCTTACCACAACCACATCACATCCTCCTCCTCATCCTATGATCCCACGTACCCGAGATCACACTCGTACCCCTCGTACCTTTTCTAATTACATCACTTACACTTTCACCACCCCACACACTCATTTTGATCTCACATCCTTTACTCAAGTTAACAAATTTCCTCACTAGCGCTAAGCTATGCTTGAAGAGTTTAGTGCTCTCCATCTCAATGCCACATGGACTCTTATTCCTCTCCCACCCAAGATAAATATTATTCGCTGTAAATGTATTTGTCACACTAAATGGAATCTTGATGGATCTCTTGAGCACTACAAAGCTTGTCTTGTAGTCCAAAGTTACCATCAAACCCCAGGAGTTGATTATGCTGCTACTTTCAATCTTGTTGTTAAACACATAACTATTCGCATCATCACCTTAGCCATGTTCTATAATTGGTCTATTTGCTAACTTGATGTTAATAATGTTATTCTTCATGGTTACTTACAGGAACCTGTTTACATGTCTCAACTGCCTATCTTTACAAATTCCCATCATCCTAACTATATTTATGGACTCTATAAAGCCTTATATGATCTCAAATAGGCTCCTTGAGCTAGTTTTATCGCTTAAGTCAAAAACTTCTTAATCTCCAATTTACACTCTCAAAGTTTGATACCTTTCTCTTCATTCATAAAATCAGCTCTCACACCACCTTTCTTTAGTTTATGTGGATGATATCTTAGTAACTGGTCTTCCCCGTATTTCATCACAAAACTTATATGTGATTTCCACTCTGCTTTTTCCATAAAAGACTTAGGTCCACTTAATCACTTTCTTAGTATCAAAGCTCACCCCACTTCTCTTGGTCTTCTTCTCACCCAAACACAATACACCAAAAATCTTCTTCTTCACACTGATTTTGATAAATCTAAACCAATTCATTCACCCTTCACTCAATTTCTCTCTTTATCCAAAAGGTGTTCCTCTGTCTGATGCTGCTGAATATCGCAGCACTGTTGGTTCCCTTCAATTTATTTATCTTACCTATCTTGACATTCAATTTGCAATCAATAAGGTATCTTAATTTTTACAGTGTTCTATTGACATTCATTAGTCCACGGTGAAATGGATTCTATGATATTTCCGATCCACACCCTCTCATGGCCTTCACTTCACTAAATCTTCCAACCTTTCTGTCTAAGCCTTTTGTGATGCTAATTGGACTGGTTGTCTTGATGATCGATGATCTACATCTGGTTATTGTATCTTTCTTGGCCTTAATCTTATTTCATTGAGTGCCAAGAAGTAATCTATTGCTCGATCTAGCACTGAAGCTGAGTACCGAAGCATTACACTTACTTTTGCATAACTATGTTGGATTACTACCCTTCTCGGTGAAGTGGGTATCACTAATCTCTCACTTACCCTCTGGTGTGATAATCTCAATGCTACTTTTCTTGCCTCGGATTCGATCTCTTATACTAGCACAAAGCATATTGAAATTGACATTCATTTTGTTTATCATTTAGTCGACACATTTCTTGTAGGGATGTCAATGGGTCAAATCGGACCTGGGCTACCTTTGAGATGGGTAAGCCCGTACCCGTCCTTCGTTTTTTTAAATAAAAACTTTCAAAACGACGTCGTTTCGAAAGTAATGATCGAGCTACGGGCCGGCCGGACCATGGTCAGCCCATTACTCGACATTCCTAATTTCTTCCTCTACTCAGATTACTGATATTATGACTAAAGCTCTTTCCTCTTCAATATTTCAACGACTTTAGGACAAACTCGTGATGAGCTTGAGGGGAGATGATAACTTCTCATTTTCTCGACCATTAAATTTTGTATATTCTTGTCATTATCTTCCACGTGTTTAAATCAAGGTTGTTGTATATTTTATTTATACTTATTGTTAATTCATTTATCCTTATCTAATCATCATCAACTTATATATTAAGGGACATCCTTTTGTAAACATTGCGATGCAATACAAGATCTCTTTATTCGTACTATCCTATTCTAGCATATTGCCCATCATGTGGCAATGGCAAGACCTTTAGGTAGAAGATGACTAGATACAATTTGCTATAGACTCAGTTAATCCAGGTTATCTTAAACATCATTTAAGTTCTTTAGTTTGAGACTCTTTTCAAGGCTATTTAGGCTTCTTTCTCTTGTAAACATACAATTTCCTTTCTTTTTTCTTCCCATCAAAACAGTTAGATGTCCGAAACTCTTTCCTCAGTAAGACGGAAGAAGGTATTCAAATATTTTTCCTCAAAACCTTGGTCAGCAAAAGAATCTGGTCCCTTAATGTGTCAAGATTATATTAATTATCCCAGTTTCCATCTCAATTAAAACAGTGGTAGAGTTGACGTATGAAATATCCAACAATTCGACAACCGTTCTCGACCGAAATCTCCCAAACCTCGTTGAAGTTTCAGGAACTGTAGACCAGCACAATTTTACATTAACAATAAATATGACTGATAGTTACCAGGCGCTCATATTGAATCAATCAAACATCAAGAGAAGGCTCCTTAAATTTGCATACATCTCCCTAATTGTGGCATAGTCATGTGCCCTCGAGTTTCTTCTGAAGTCTAACGTTCACATATTTGTTCAACGGTTTACCTGCAGAAGTATGAACTCGATAATAGTAAACGATTGTCTTAATCAAAACCAACACAGACACTGAAACGGTAAGAGCCAAGAAATCATCATCAAGTACCATGTGTTGCTCCTGTGAGGTGAGAGGAGTAAGCTACAATTTCGTTGAAGCCATGATTCGGACCTTAGGCTTCAAACCAGGTCCCCTCAGTCATACAGTTTATGTACAGCTAGCCCATTTTAATGCAAAGATGTTAACACGAGTTGGACTTATGTAGCTGCAACAGATTGACCACCCTGCTACTGAAAAAGAACTTGTAGTCCCATATAGGAAGATGCTTTCTACAAGTGAATCATGCGTGAAAGTCTATGATTCCTTATCAAACTATAAACGGAAACAATACTTATCTTTCTCTCTATGCCATAAATTTGTGGCGACCAGTGTCACCTAAGTCCATAACCATTCTTTATGACTCTACCCCATCTTGTCAAATATTTGATGGAACAAAAAAAGACCCTAGTTTGGCAGCCATTAATGGTTCACCACCAAATTTCAAACTTCAAAATGCAAGAAAGCTAAGAACCAATCGAGGAGGCCAACGACCGATGGAGGACCACCATAACCATTTGCTAAACACTGAAGGCACAATAACAAGTCCATGGTCCACACTATTTTGATACTTGTCACGCCAATGCAAAGCCTGGGCAGACTACGGTTGCTGTGATAACGAAGTTGTGGTTTATCCTTCTCATTGGGCAGTCGTTTTAGGCAATTACAGGTTGATAGCCACACAGCAGACTATCAAGGGGGGTTGCAATGTCTTTTCTTCCTATTCTCATTTAAAATAGGCATATTAAGAATGATAAGGAATGTCACTAGGAATTAAAAATCTTATTTTTCGAGCTTCTGCCGGACGACAGGATTCAGTCATTGCAAATACTGTTTGATATTTTCCATCGTTATTAAGTAGTAAATAACAGGCTGAAATTTTTATTGCAATTCCCAAAGGAAAAGGCTCAACTTTTTAGTCCCTTGCAGATAAGATAACATACAAGCCAACAAAAAGAACCATAATCTATGTCGCACAGAAAGTCAATTCTATACACACCCTACATACAATAATAGCATAAGAAATGAGAATTTAGGGGAGCAGATGACCTATTCCTATTACTAATTACTTTATTTTATGAGCATTCGTCAATGAGACTTACAGAAATTGAATCCTTAAGATGCTTATAAAATAAGATAGATACAGGATAATAAAATCCGGAGATCTGAACCCACCCTCCATACACTATACACTGCACATTGTAATCATTCCCATTAAAACTCTTAGACTAGTACTCTCCACTGAGAAAATGATGAAATTAAGTTAAAGAAAACAGGCAATTATATTACACCACCTGCAATCACTATTGAAGTTTGGTGGTGACACTGCCAAACTTCAATTGTGCATAAAAAGCCAACCAGTGAGAGACATACATAAGACTACGATCAGTCCAAACACAATACCCACCAAAATCCGCTACTTATTGATATTATGTAAAGGACCAGTTCTGCACATGTTTGGAGGACCCACAGTTTTTACCAAACCTGTGGCTGCTTTATTTCTACGTCAGCACCAATTTCTAGCTATTTTCATCTAATTATTATACTATAAAATATTATAACATGAAAATGAGATCCATAGTCTTCCAATGCTCGTTTAATGTTGTTTGTGACTAGTAAGCCTAACCTAAGGGAAAGAGCGCGCGAGGACAAACCGACTTGTGTTTCTAACTTCTAACATTAAGGGCTTAGGACCAATGACGAGAGACCACGTGGAGGAGAGCACTAAGGCGCACTTGCTTCCTTCCGCTGCCAACGCCACGTGGAGTCATAATCACGCATGGGAGTGGTCACTTACAAACCGGACCCTCACTCCTCTTGCCGACTGAGTGACTTGAGTAAGTAAACTAAACAAAACAATCCCCGTGCCAAACTAGTTTCGCACCAAGGGTGGGTCCCCTTTTAATAAAAAGGGCAACCACCATCTTATAATGCAAGTGTAATGTAATTATGGATCACATCGTCATCTCCATTTTGGAGAATGCTTTCAGTTTAGACTGCGTTTCTTCGCACCATAAAATGAGGACCGGAATCATTGTCTTTAATCCGCATGCTAATTAAGATAATTCGTTAATTATATGTTCTAACCAATTACAAGCTAAAGATTAAAAAAAAAACCTAAAACTAAAAGTAGGGGTCCAACTCAAATTCTACGATGAACCATCCTCCAGAACTAGAAGCTTTTGAAGAGTCCTCCCTCCAAAGATAAAACCACAAACACATTGACGAGAAAATAATAACACTAACTGCAATCCCAAACATATGTTACATTCTCTATATCTCCCTCAGGAAATAAAAGCTTCCAAACAACAACAAAACCACTTGAAGAAGTTAGATGCCACATTCAAACCCAAAAATAAAAATATCAAACCCCAACAATTCCAACGCTTTTTAGTAATCAAAATAAGTAAAAAAAACCCCTCCCTCCAGAAAAATAAGATAAAAATGAGTAAACAAAACATTTACATATAAGAAACAGCAGTCATATTCATGTTCTCAATATATATCTCTCTATCCCCCCCAAATTATCCTTTTTCTAATCATTTATTGGATATTAGGAGGGATTTTCTATTTTTGTACTTGGCTCAAATTTCTTCTTGTGAAGAAAAAAAAAAATTGTTACTAGGTGAGAGGAGATTGTTACGGAAGATAAAGACTAGGGTGATCTTGATCAGTCCACTGATTCCTAGTACTCCAGTATTCTTGATCAACGGAGTTAGGAAGATCAAGCAGACCTTGATCTCCACCTCGTTGCCAATCAAACGCTCCAAATGCTCCATTCCCCATCCTACTAAACTCAAGATGAACCGCGTGATCAATCAACCCGCCCCCCATCTCCTGACGTGGTTGCTGCCACTGCTGATCCAATATGTTACTAAACCCGAACTGTAACTGCTCATTCCCAGACGACGTCGATATTAAGCTAGCCAAGTTTCCGATTTCCGAAAAGATCCCGCAGTCTGATGATCCATGCTCAAGCAACCCGGAATCGAAGCTCGGATTTAAATTCGGTTCAGAAAATAGCTTAGACTCACCAATTCCGCTACGTTTCGAAGCTGCTTCTACGTTGGCGCTTGCGCCGGCAGTGTTAGTGGCAGTTAGACTTGAACTTTCGCTGCTCGAATGAAAATCCGCGGACGATTTCCTCTCTCGTTCTGGTTGATTCTGCGGTGGTGGAGTATCATCTTTGTTGGCTGACGGGGAGGCGGCCTGTTGTTTAGGCTTCGATCTTTTCGTCTTCCGGCAGCCTCCACCAACGGGGACGTTGCGGAGGACGCCTCCTTTGGTCCAGTAGCGACGACAGCTTTTACAGAAGTGGCGAGGCTGCGAGAGGTTGTAATTGTTGTAGTAGCAGAACTTGGTGTTGAGAGAGTCGCACCTAGGACACTTAAGTGCTTGGTTGTTCTGGTGGTGTTGCTGCCTCAGTCTCCGGTCACCACCTCCGCTGCCAAAAAAACTCCCTCCCCCTCCACCTCCAATTGAGGGTATGTCTTGCATTTCCCACACAACTTTCTGCTTCAAAAAATCAAAGAATTTGCTGCCTGTTCCCAAAGCTTCAATTATCTCTATAATAAGACCTCATAAAATTGATATAGATCTTAGCAAGAGTGAGAGAGCGCGAGAGATTTAGGTTCTGTATGTGAAACTAGAGAGCTGACAGGAGATTCTCAAATCTGACAAATATCCCCTACATATCCTCTTTAACATTGTTTCTTCTACAGTGACCAAATTAGCCTCGTACATCTCCCAAATTTTATCTTACTGCCCTTGCAAATTAATATCCTAACTTTTACCCATAACAGCTGGGCTTAGTTATAATTTAGGGTTTATGGGACCGTACGGGAAGGTAAGTAGATCTAGCCGTCCAATGGGCGACAAGTGGAGAGGATAGAAGTGGTGTTTTGTTTTTTTTTTGGAGAAATAGAAGAGAGGATTGGTTCCCGTCCACAAAATTCAGGTTGTCGACTTGTCGGCCACCCCGGTTTATCTGCTCTGCTATATAATCGGTGTCAGTACAAATGGTCCAAGGGGCGCCACGTTTCCCCCCCTATTGTCATAATGCACAATTATTTTTAACACACCAGGTTTAAAATTTAAACGGACTCTGTACCTTGTCCCTGACCCATGTCTACGCCCAAACGGTGCGTTTTGTAGTTTAATTAATGGATTCTGCAAATATAGACTCGGAGATAAGAGTTGGATTACGCACAATAATCTAACTTCATACTTGCTACTCGAAATTTTATCAATAATACATTCAAAGTTAATAGTTGCAGATTTCTCTGTTTAAAAATATCTTATCGTATTAGGATACCGTAAATATATGACTTGGAGCTTGTCGAAACAAGCTTTATGAAATCGACTGATATTACTTATCTGATTATTGTATACGATGCACAAAAGAAAAATAAGCTAAAATGTCGTAAGTGGAGTTTAAAGAGAGGCTTCTCCACTAGATTCAAGTCTTGATGGAATCATTAAGATATATTTCTCAAAAGTTCATGTTGATTTAATAATGAACATCCCTCAAATTCACTCGAGAAAAGTGTAAACCTCAACTGATTAAAAGATAACACGCTTCCTATACCCCTAAAGTAAAAGCTTGTTGGTACATAAAGAAAAAGTTGACGGGTTAATTTGTTTGAAACTTAATAGAAAAGGTTTATAATCTTCTGGGGAAACTAAAAAATTTTCTTAATCATATTAAAGTCCGTATAAAGTAAGCTAAATCTGTTTTTTAATTTATAAATTTTTAATCACAAAAAGCCTAGTACATTATTTTATTAAATAAATGCATACAATAAACTCGTAAAATTATGTAGTTGATATAATTTAATGGGTTAAATAATAACTCAAATTAAGTATTCTACCCAAGTGAAAATCTGTATCTGATAATGTATGAAATGCGTTTATTAAAAATTAAAATTATATGTTTGAGTATCTAAGGCATAAATTTATTGTAAGCAATAAGATTTATAATCCAAAGGCTTTATTTTATATCTTAAGAATTGGACAAAAAAAGGCAACGTCAACGTTTAATCCAAATTCCAGTACTACTCGATGCTAACTGAGACCTAAAGACACGGTTCCTACTGTCTCATCTCCAGATGTACTACGAGTGCCCTCCCCCACCCTCCATCACCTTCACCTACACAGGCAAGCGCAAGTCTATCCACAAAAATGGTCGCAATCGTCAGTAATACTAAAATATCATTATCTACTGTCGTACGTCCTGGGACCAAAACACAATGCAGGTGATGGAGGGTGGGGGAGGCCACTCGTAGTACGTCCGGAGATGAGACAGTAGGAACAAGGTGTAGCAGTATACTGCCACATGTATAGGTTTAGTAAGATAAGTTGCAATCATACTAAAATATCACATACTGTCGCATATAATATTTATTCTAAACCTGCGAGCTTAACTAACTTTGATGTATTTTAGAAGGCAACTAATCGTGTGTCTTCATAGTCAAAACATTGTTAGCTACCGCGTTTAAAGTGCTTAATTGGCTGTTCTGTGCTGCCTTTCCGCCCACTTGTGTACGCTTGATTTTCAGCGATTGCCCATTTATTTTTATAACATTGAAATTCGTAGTCTTTTTTTTTTGAAATGTTTTATTTAATAAAATTTTAAATATATATAATAATTTGTAAATTATATAGTCTAAGTAAATTATTTAAAATATAAACAATTAAAGCCAAGCATTAAACTCATTCGTATAACTAGATGGGTCTTAAAATTAAAAATTTTAACATTTAATTGAAAAAATCAGGGACTAAGTTTTAAATTGTTTAAAAAATTACAACCACTTGGATTGAATCACCACTAGAGTAGGATTACGATGGCTTTTGCCTTCGGCGGATATCTAGTATTTTAAGTTTTATGACTTGGAACTGTACTAAGATTGGTTTTTATTTGACTTTTGAGCATCAAAATTGAAAAAAATAGGGATTTAAAATTGAATAAGACGTGGAAAATGTGTAATGGGTATCATCAATAGTCACTACAAAAGCAACACGTTTCGCCACCAAGCCTGAAAAATCAATCTATGTTCGCTCACGCAGTCAGCACATTCGGCAGTGACACTGTGTTAACAAAATGAATAATGGTGGCATCATGATATTTCAAACTAAACAAGACCCCGCGGCCCCACTCAATGGGGGCAAATCAACCGTCCATCCACTGTTCCTGAAGAATAATCAGCGCAATCCAAGCACTAGACCCCACATTTACTAATCACTGCATCGTCCTAGACACAGTCGCCGTCCATTGACTATTCATCGTGACTCTATAAACGTGTCACACCACATCGGTTCTCCGAGTAGGTACAAAATTTAGGGTATCGAGGGTGGGGAAATGTTCATTAGGAAGGTGATTTCAGTCTTAGCAGTACGGTACACCACACATCCATACTTGTCTGCCTAAATATGACCGCTTACTGTGGATTAACGTGCGATGTAAGTACTTTCATCCAAGTTGTAAGCCCAAAATGAAAAAGAAGAAAGCATAAGTACAGCCCGGGGACTTGCATACTTTTAAGAAAAACTACAAGATTATTCGAAGCTGATATTAACATGTTTTAACATTATTAATATATGATGGCAAACAATATACTAAAAGTTAAAAAATATCTAATTCGTTTTATACAATATACAGTTTATAAATGAACAATAATAATTATAAAAAGAAGTTGAAGCTCTCCATAATAATAAAGAGGGAATTGATTTTCGGAGCTCCACCGAGAAGTGAGAATTGAAGAACAGTGAAAATATAGATTTTTGATAAAAGAGTTGAGTAGACAGGCAAATTTGACGGGAACAGGTTCACATGCGTGTGGGACGGCGTGGGCATCTCCCAAGATTAGGTCTTCTGGTACTTGTCCACATCGCTCTCTCTCTCTCCCCGTCAGGTACATTTCTAAATTTTAGTGTTTACATCTATCTGCATATGCGTATTATGTAAATAAGAAAAGTGGGGACGTTTGGAATTAGCAACATTTGGGCTTTGGGGTTAGAGAAATGAAGGTGTATTGCTCTATAGGGGAACCTTCAGTATCTTCCATGATCCGGGAGATTTAAAAGGATAGGGTTGCTTGTCCTCTGCTAAGTGCAACCTTTTAACGCGTCACTGTCCCAAGCCACCAACATCGGGCTCAGCTTCTAAAGCCAAGTCGGTTGGAGTGGAGGCATCCTCTGAGTTCTGGACCCACCCACCCCACCTGTCATGTGCTGATTGGGTTCACATCTTCAACTCCAGTAATGCCCCTACTTGCGCTCCCCACTACTCCCACTAGGCAGACGTCATCCGTCTGTTTGTTTAAATAATAGATGTTCTTTGAATGCACTTAAGAGAATTTTCTTACTCACAAACCGAAAAAGCGGGTTGGTGGAATTGAGCACATGATATAATTACGATTTGTACTAGTTTCTGGCGTTTGTTAAACTCGATTATTTAAACTAAAATGGGAATGCTTTGGGCCCAGGGGGTGTCTAATTTAGTTGGAGAAGTCGAGGGTATGCGAGTGTGATTGTGGTCCCAAGTCCTAAGGCGTAGTAGCTGCTTTCGGCAAAACATGAATTAACAACCATCTCCTTTGACAATAACAACTTACATCCACTAATTCACAACTATGCCTATAATGTTACTCTACTAAATAAAGTAATTTACTAATTGTATACTATAAGTCAATTTGATTGATGTGGTCAGGAAAGGGATGCGTGCAAATGGTTGTTGGACTCTGGTCATAAAGATAAATGTGTTACCATATCTGCTACTGCTACGACTGACCGTGCAACCAAAGACCAAATACTGTTACCCCATTGAATTTTCTGGCTATGGCCAATCTTGTATTGTTGATGTTATTGGTGTGGAATACTTATCCTATATTATGTTAGCCAAATGATAATAACAGTTCAAATAAATATAAATATCTTAAAAAATCAACACAAAGAACTTGAACTTAAAGTTCTTGCATCGCTTGGGATTAATTACAAGGACTGGTCTCTTGTCTCTTAGTTTGGTGAAAAACTATTGAAACAGTGCATAGCTACTTACAACGTGTAAACATGCAAAGCAATTTATTTTGAACGCAGAAAAACAAATGCTGAAATAATGAAAAGAAATGAGCAAAATTTATATGTCAAGTTTATCAGCTATATTTTATAGTCCCCACTCCCCACATAGCCAATTGATTGCATAAAACACCGATGAAGCAACGTTTCGTTGTTTAGGTCTTGTTCGTACAAAGCCAAGCTTGACGTTAATGGATGATGGTTGAGCCACACCCCCGAAGATCTGGTGGTCACATCTGGTGGATATCATGTATTACTATAGTACAAATACGTCCCAACAGCCCCTTTCTATTGCATTCCAAGTCACGTCACTCTCGTCCCTCCAATTTTTATTTTCCAAGCCCCAATCATTCTGCAGATAGGTTGAACACTTAGACTTCACCACCCTATTTTTTAATGAAGTTTAGGTTTGATGATGAAGTTGGACAAATGCATAGCTATCGACTCGTCAAACCAATTAGACATTGAAATTTGTTTTCACTTCAGAAAAATAAGATAGCGCTGATGGAAGGTGTGGTCGGATTTTACCCTTCAAATTTGATAAGTTCTTTTCTCTAGTCTTTGATTTACAAGTTCATTTTGTGTTTTAATGGCTTCAAAAAGCTTGAATTTGCCTTTTTTTTAATGTTACGAGCAACTACCAGAATTATTCACTCTAATTCACACCTCAAATTTTAAATTTTGTGAAAGATGACTTAAAGAGATAAGAACATGAGGGAAAATTCAATATTTTTAAGAGAGCTTTAAGTGTGTGAAAGAAAAGCTTTTGCATGTCTTCTCTCTTTTGCAACTTCCGCAGAGAAATTAAAAAAGAGTTAGACATTCCTAGAAGTAATCACTTAGTTGTGAGCTTTGTCTTTCTTGTAAACATCAAGCTTACTTGTTCACTTTGATATTTTTTGTGCTAATAAAAACATATTATATTATTTTGCTACATCTCTCACGTGTATAAATTAGCAAAAACATATGTTTTATAGGCAACACATGTTTGAGAAAGAACAATACATGCCTATTCGTAGCAACAAATGCTTTGTTTATAGCAATTCATGCTTTATTACTCAACCTCAAATATTCATTCTCGTTATGATACAAGAAGTAGAGCATGCAACTATACGAGAAAGGTACCAACGAGGATCGTTACATTAAGTCACCATCAAACTAACGTAACATCACTCAAAATCTCGTTATAGCCCAAATCATTTCTAATCACACTAAATTTTGCATCTCTCATCTCTCTTTTTACAAAGAGCTATGCAAAATTTCACAATGTATTTGTACTCATGGTTACCTTATATAGACAATTTATGCCTATTGACAATTAATGTCTTTGTAACCGCCCAGACAATAAGTCATAAATATCTTGTGTGATATTAAAATGATTTTTCCTTAGACACTCATGTCAATCCATGAAGTCTTAGATGCTTTCTTAGTCACACTCCTCGAGACCGCATCATTCTTAACCCTTGGATAATATGCTAAAATAGCAATACCAATTCTCAACTTCATGGCATAGGTTAAAGTTCTAAAGGGTATAAAGGTGAACTAAATATCCGTAGGACTCACACAATGATGAAGAAGAGACCTATTCACCACTCTTTTATTCGGTCGTCTCAAGCATATGTAGTATCAAATGAGTGCTATGGTGGAGCTCCCACTAAGGGTTTGTCACGCTCTAAATAACACCATACAGAAGACGGTCCAGTTAGTCCATAAAGTGGTTGACTTGAGCCACCACAGACTCAAATCTGACTTTATACAGGCTACATGGATACACTTTTCATGTTCAACTAAACAAGTCTCATCTTAGCATTCAAGTAAGGTGACATACAAAATCCTTAATCACGTCACAATAATTCAGGATATTGTTTATCATTTTGTACCTTGAAATGCTTTGTTTTATCTCACTCGCTATCATAACACTGGGGGGATATTCTCGTGTGAGAGAGCAACATCAAGCTTGGTGACAATTTTTAGATATTTGTCATTTTCAATTAAACCTTAATTTACTATGCAAATTCACACAAGATTAAAATGAAAAACATATTTCATTAATGCATAAATAAATGTACAAATACATCAAATCCTCAACAAACCTAAACTCCTAATGTGCTTTTGAAAAACATCTCTAGCAATAGGTTTAGTAGAATGATTAGCTATCATATCTCTCGTAGAGACATGCTTTAAGACCACATGTCCCTGTGTAATGATATCATGGATAAAGTGATAGCGAGTATCTATATGCTTTGTCTTTCCATGATACTCCGGGTCCTTTGCATAGGCAATTACAATTGTGTTATCACAATAGATAACTGTGGCCTCACGAAGATGCCCGGTAATGCTGAGGCTCCTAAAAAATCTTTTCAACCATATCGCCTCTTGCACCACCGAGATACATGCAACTTACTCGGACTCCATCATGGATAATGACACGGAATGTTGTGTCTTACTATGCCAAGAAATAGCTCCTCCTCCAAGAATGACAGCATATCCCGACGTGGACTTTCGCTTATATCTATCAACAGATCCATTAACATTACTATATCCAACCAATTTGAGGCTCCCACCTTGATAACATAAAGCCATATTAGTGGTTCCTCTTAGATATCTAAGTATCCTTGTGACCGCTACCTAATGCACAAGTCCAAGATTACTTTGATATCTACCAACCATCCCAACTGCCAAGCATATATCGAGTCGAGTACACACTATAACGTAGATTAGACTACCGACAGTGCTTACATATAACACCTTGGCCATTTGTTGTTTTTCTTCCTCTGTTTTAGGATATTGATCCATACTTAGGTATAGGCCCTTCTCTATTGGAGTGTCAATGAGTTTGCAATTACGCATATGGAAACGCTCCAAGATTCTATTAATATAGGTTTCTTCAGACAAACTCAGAAATCTCTTAGAACGATCCTTCGAGATCTGAAACCTGAGAATATAATTTGCTTCACCCATGTCCTCCATCTCAAAAGTAAGGGAAAATCACTTTAAAGTGGCAATGATCATCTTTATATCATTCCCAGCTATCAAAATATCATATACATATAAAGAGAGTATAAGAAACATATTCTCTTGTCTCTTTATGTATACACAATGGTCCTCTTCAATCATTGCAAAGCCTACTGATGTAATGGCTTGATGAAATCTAAGATACCATTGTTTGGAGGATTATTTTAGGCCATAAATGGAACATCTCAAGCGACACATTTTGTGCTTTTATCCCTTTGCCTGAAATCCAATGGGTTTATCCGTATAGATCTCTTCATTTATTTCTCCATTGAGAAATGTCATTTTAACATAGATTTGGAACAAATCCAAATCTAAATGTGAAATAATAACTAAGATAAGGCGAATAAATACAAATCTCATCACATGAGAAACTGTCTCATCATAGTCGCACCCTCCTTTTGGGTGTAACCTTTTACCACTAATCGGGCCTTATACTTATCAATTCATCTATTCTCCTTGCGTTTAATGTTCAAGACCTAATTGTTTCCAATGGTTTTGTGCCCAATAGGTAGGTCGACTAAGTCCCACACATTCTTAGCCATGGATTTCATCTCGTCTTCCATTGCTATAAGCCACTTACTCGAAATTGGTGAGTACATTATTTCTTTAAAAGAAGAAGGCTCATCAGCATCAACAAAAATGCTCAAGAAGGACCCACCTATTTCAAAGTGTCTTTATGGAACATTTCCGCATTGGCTTCTACACAATTATGGAGATTGAGACTTAGGTTCTATGCTTCCACTGACCTCAATAGTCATTGGAATGGATTGTGAATCCAAATCCATTTGGGGCACTTCATCTTGATGTTTCTCTAACCCATTGAGCTCAAGACTTTGTTTGATCTCACCAATACTAGGGAAATCATCCTCCAAAAAATCTGCATCTTAAGACTTAACCTCATTGAGCCCTCCATGATCCTCACCATACATCACATAGCCCTTAAAATTCTCACAATATCTAATAAACACACATTTATTAACTCTAAGGCCTAACTTCCCAAACTTATGAGAAGAATGGTGAACATAACCAGCAGAACCCCATTACCTTAAGCCTTCCAGATTAGGCATATCGAAATTCCATAACTCATATGGAGTAGTCGAGACAGATTTAATGGGCACTCGGTTAAGGATGTATGTCGCAGTCACAATGGCATCCCCACAAAACTTAATTGGGAGGTTGGTTTGAGCCATCATCGACTTAACCATGTCCAACAGAGTTCGATATCTTCTCTTTCGGAGTTCTAGGAATCGTTAACTGTCGGCATATTCCCTTATTCTCATAAAACTAATCAAAGAGATACTCTCGATCTCTATAAGTACGAAGAGCCTTAATGCTCCTCTCTTTCTAATTCTTAACCTTAGCTACAAAAGCGTTTGAAACAATACAAAGCTTCTGAGCAATGAGACAACAAAAATATTAAGCCATATCGTGAGAAATCATCTATGAGTGCGATAAAGTAAGTCGCGCCATTACGCACTCTTATATTCATAGACACATAAATATTAGAGTGGATCAACTCTAGAAGATGTGAAGCCCTCTTAGCCTTATCAAAAGGCTTCCTACTAGCTTTCCCAGCGAGATAAGGCTCACAAGTAGGAAGACTCAATTTGGCGAGAGAGTTTATTAGCCAATCTGGACATTCTATCTTGTCCAATATGTCCTAATCAAGCATGCTACTTAACAAACTCAGATTTAATATCAATAAAAGAAGAAGAAGCAATATGAGCAAAATATTTATGAGATTTAGATACATCTTCTAACTCCATTATAAATAAACTATTACAAAAGTGCCCATAACTAAAGGGTATCATGGACACATCATTCTTACTAACAAGAAAAGAAAAACCCAAGTCTACTAGTACCGATACTGAAAGTAGATTACATCGAATAATGGGCACATGAAGCACATCAAGTAAGAGCAGTTTGCGTTCAATGAGTAAAGTAAGTTAGTAAGTTCCTACACCAAGGACCCTCTCCTCCACTCCATTTCCCATTGTTACAAAATGTTTACCCATCGGTGGTAATCAATGGTAATCTAAAAATCCTGCACGGCTGTCACTCTTGTATCTTCAATCCAATCACGGAGAGAATGAGCAAAAAATGCATATGTGCAAACAAAGGCATGTATTGTTGGTCCTAGATCTCGATTCCTATTTTAAGGCAACAAGGCGCCAAAATTGGGGGACTTTTTAAAATAAAAAATATAACTAACATCAAGATAGAAAGAATTAAATTCTTGGTGGCAGTAAAAACAAATAAACAAAAAAGAGAGAATGTCACTGTCGTGCATTAGAAATTGTCACGGTCGTGACAATCAAAAAGTCACGGGCATAAGCCAGAAGAGTCGTGGTCGTGCTTATGCACAATCGCGACCTTCCAACAAAAGTAGCATTTGCACGATCATGCAAATCGATGGATAGTACAACTTTTGCATACCCACTTCTAATCTTCATAACTTTCAATCCTGAAGTCCAATAATTATAAAATTTATGTCGTTAGAAAGATAAAGAATGATCTACAACTTTTATGAAGATAACTTTGTCAAATTCTGCCTAGATCAATACAGTTTATTCATTAAAGATTGAGAATATATTTTTATCCCCTCTTTCTCTCTACTGTCAATATAAAAACTACTACCAATTTCACAAGACCCGAATCCAACAACATAAACCATACATACAAAACTCTTATTAAACAATTTACTTCAGAAAAATCTATTCAAAAGTCTTCAACATCTATCAATCTCATTCCCAACCAAAAACAAATATAGCAACGTAACAGGGAGGAATTTGGATATGAACAGATGAATATATCTTCTAACTCTTACTGTCATTCATTTCTCAAATAAAACAGATTACGTACGTTGCTACAATTACAAACAAAAGCTGCGTCAGTAACATAATACAAAAATGCAAAATGGATGCTCATACCTAACATGCTTATAAAGCTACCAAAAATGATCCAAACTAACTTAATTACACATGAAATACTTCTTGAAGATTTGCCAAAATTTTTGTAAGGTTCACTATTGATCTGTTGATTCTTGCACTTGAGAAGTGGAAAATGATGGAGTGAGCTTATAGCCGTCGGTGATGAGCCATAAAAAATCAAGCACATATATATACATATATAGCACCTCAATCTAGAAATTTTTAACATATCCACAATTCCAGCTCACAGAACACAAAATAAAAAAATACTATCACATAAATCATATCATGTGTTTTTCAACCATTAAAACAAAGCATTCAATCATATATCATGCTCAGCTAATCACAACAAAGTACACAATAATATGGCTCGAGAGAATCTCATAAAACAGAATGGTGAAATTGAAGTTTACACCATGAACAAAATGAGTCCATTTTTCGGAGCTCATATGCCACAAGCGGGCAGCTGAGAGAAGGCTTTAGGTCAATGTGCACGTTATGAACAGAATAGTATCTCTCTTGCCCACACACAAACAAAATTTTGATAATTACATATTTCATAACATATTCATATTTTCATGCTTCTTACACTTTTCTGTTTTTCATGAACATCAAAACAGCAAAATTCTTACAAAGCAATCATGATATTAAATTCACATAACATTTTTCCTACATTCACAATGTTTCAAGACAAGCATTTATACACACAAAATCAAATAATACAGCCTATCATCACAAAAACTATAAACATATTACCCACCTATTTACTTGTAACTCCAAGATCAAGTTTGTCTTTCCTCTTGTTCTTGCCTTCGACTTTCTTGGTTCTCTTCAAACAAACATATTTTTCATTTAAGCAACATATACGAATAGAAATTCCATAAAGCTCTATTATCCAAAAATGAGCTTAGACTTAATCTACTATTAGTTTATCTAACTAAAAGAGCTAAGATCTCGTTAAAAGTTCATGAAAATCTAATGACATAAATCTCTTGTTCCTCTTCTTTCTCTCTTCATTTTTAGCACATAAAAACCTAGTTTCTCTGCCTTCTTCTTCTATCAAAACAAGAAAATAGATAAAGGGTTACCGAAAACTTAGACGAACCTTCTTCTTCACTTCTTATCTCCTCTATCTTTCTTTCCTTCTTCTTTTCTGGTTCAGTTTCTGCTTCTCTTCTTCTACTTCTTTCTACATTTTTCTTCTCTCTGTCTTTCTTATTATACACGACTCTCTCTTTTTCCCTAATCTCTCAAACACATCTCCCCCTTTTTTATTATTGTTACACGACTCTCTTCCTCTTTCTTTAGTTTCTTATAGGTTCTTCTTTTTTTCCTTGCCTCTACACATCTCTCACGCACGCACCCTTCATTTACTTCTTCTCTTATCAATCTAAAACAAACTCTAATATTCCAAACTTACCCTTTCATATTTACTCTAATACCTTCTAACTCCTT
The DNA here is from genome assembly GCA_027563885.1 of Erythroxylum longipes. NCBI lineage: Eukaryota > Viridiplantae > Streptophyta > Magnoliopsida > Malpighiales > Erythroxylaceae > Erythroxylum > Erythroxylum longipes. Next base: position 15,360,197 of record JAOQMS010000007.1, read on the forward strand.
AACCTAATTCTAACACTTCCATTTAATCCATGCAACCATATGTAATTAAAAATATTCATAAATAAACTCCATAAATTTCTAATTCAAGAATTCTGATTTTTATTCATGACTAAACACCAATAAATTCTCATTTAATAATTCTAACTTCCAAGAAAAGTTCAGGGTCTAACATGTACAAAAGAAGGTAAGTAAGGACAAACCTCATGGGGCTCAGTACACTCTTGAACTAAGTGTTTCTACAATTGAAGCACATAAGTTTGGACTTATCCTTCTTACCCTCGTGTTTTCCTCTACGAAGTTTAGCGACTTGCCCTTCTCGAGGCCCTTGGTTCTTAGCTTTTCCCTTCTTGCACTTAGGGCGATCACCCTTGCACCCATTTTGTGAAACTAATGAATGACATTGTACTTTTCATTTTTGTGCTTCCCTTCAAGCTCCAAATGGTGGGAAATGTCATCAAAAATCTTAATGAACTCATTATGAGTAAGGACCAACTTCACTTGTCCCTATAAGGACTCGGGAAGTGACCTAATGACAGTTAAAACCTACTGCTCATCTATTAGATCATAACCTGTTACCTTCATTTCTCTAATCATGGAGGACATCACCCTAAGATGTTCAGTTATGCTATGCTTAGGCCCCTTCGTGTATTGATTGAACCTAAGCATTAAAACACAAAGTCTTGTGGTTGTTGTCCCTTTATATTTTAGGTGCAATTATTCCAACATCTCCATGGCAATTGGGTAGTTCTCAAACTCTCCAATAAGGTTGTCATGCATGCAAGCTAACAAAGTATGCAAGCTAACAACGTAAAGAGCATACTTCTATACTTATTTTGCCAAAAGGCATAAGCCTTATAATCATAAAGATGCTGGGTTGAATTCCCAGTCTCGAGTGGGCTCATTTTGGTCGTTGGATGATTGAGCAACTCATGCCCATTAAGAAGGTACTGAACCTTCCTATGCTAAATGTCATAGTTCTTACCACCAAGTTTCTCTCCCTTGGTTATCTCAATAATCTAACTCCTGCTTGCCATTTCACTACATCATTACATAAGTTTAATTAAGGAACATATCTATTTATGCTAATCTTAATTAGTTAGCTCAACTCCACTTACATTATCAATTTGAAAATTTTACAAAATTTGCTAGTAATCATCACCAACAACATAAGTAGTATTAAGCGCCTAATTGTATTTAGCCCAATGATTAATTTGAATTAAATTATGGGTAACACATCTATTAAATATAGCATCAACCAATCATGCATGTATTAGTGAGTCTCATTCTAAGACTCCATTGATATTTTGGTGCCTAATGTCTAAAATAAAATTATATACTTAGAATTAGTGTGAAAATTAGTCCTTTTACAAAGCTTCAAATTAATGATACAAAACACTAATAACTACAATGCAAATCCTATTACATCATTTTAATAACAAATATTAAATGGGGATGTCACATGATCGAGTGTTGATGTGTGTAAGTTTTAATAAAACCTTCGATAATCTGCAAGAGCACAGTTCGTTAACCTAATACTTAAGGTGTCGATCCCACGAGGAGGGATAATCTAATCCTAAAATCTAAGGTTAGAACAAATCGCAGAAATTCAAATATAATGAAACTAAAATGAGAATTCAATTCAATCAATCAATTCAAAATAAGAATCAAACATGAAAATATTAATAATTTAGCAGTTGCAACACACACCTAAGAATCATCATAAGGGAATTACCAACTGAGAGAGAGAGAATTTACTTATCCTTAACTCTAACCTAACTGATTATGAATTACCAGATTATTGGTTCTAGACGATCCTATGGTTGATTACTCTCTCTTAAGTTATAACCATTAACCCTAAATCATAAATCCTAAGCAGATTATAGAAGTTGCAATCTCTCAATTAACAATCTATCCAAAATCCTAATTAGATCTAAAGTTTTCCAATAAACTATGAGGAACCTATGCAAGATCTCTCTTTGCAGAATTACCGATTTGATTTAATTCGTGTTCTATTAAATCACCAAATTCTCGTTAACCCAATTTAATTATTTTTCATTCGATTCACCCTTTGAGTTTATTACCAAATTATGCAATCATAAAATTTAATCACAATAAATCTAATAAATGTAAAAACAATCATATTTTAGTAAATCAAGAATAAAACTCCAAATGTGAGTTTAGAACATCTTCAACATTTAGATCCTATCATTAACTATTCAATCCAATTCTATACAATGATAAAACTGAAAATAAATAGGAAATAAAACCGGAATGGAGGATGGGAGGCAACGACGTCGGGAAACCTCCTGATCTGGGAAATAAGTTGAGTCAACATCTTTTCCACTTCTCTCTTCCTTTTTCTCCTTCTCAATCTCTCGAGGAATTCTCTCTAGGGTTTCTTCAAGGTGGCTGATGTCAAAAGCTCCCTCTGCCTCTTTGTTTTATTCTTTAAATATCCTTTGTGTTTTGAGTAGCCCTAGGTTTTTTTTGGGGTCCGAAAGGTTTGAATATAATACATAATTATCAAGCATGAAAACCCAAGTTAATAGCCAAAAAAATATTTCACTTATGTAACTAAGTAAACTTTCAAATTAGGCTAACAAATAATGCAAATTTGAAAAATTTTAATAAACGACCCTTTAGAGTGGCCCCACGCTCCCCATGCATCCCCAAGGTGCGTGTGAGACGCAGCTGTGTGGCTATGGAAAACCCAAATTTTCCAGAAATTTTAGACTTTCATGACCACGATATACACTTTGGGTCATTGTTTCTCACCCATTTTAACTCTAATTCAAGCATATAATATATGGTTGGAAAGATAATATAACAAGGAATATATCCATATCCATATCTCATGTAGAACAGTACTGTAATAGGTTGGAAAATGGGCATAAACTTTTTGGAAACATATGCATGAACTGAAAATTCATCATGTAATATCTCACTGAATTCAAATCATTTTTCACCAAATTTTAGGCATAAGTTTCCGACATTGTAAGGAGCATATCCATGCTAAAATTTTAAGCTAAAACAAAGAATATGAAAATTTGCCATTAATGGCCATGTTACACATGCATGAACAAATTTCAGCATATATGGCATATTATTCTCATTTGGCACAATTTCAAGGATGAAAGCAAGCTATACTCGCTCTAATACCAATGTTAGAAGGTGTGGTGAGACCTTACCTCTCGAACTTGACAAGTTCATTTATCTTGTGCTTGCTTTATAAGTTCACCTTGTGCTCTAATGGCTCCAAGTAGCTCGATTTGCCCTTTCTCGATGTTGTGAGCAGCTACTAGAGTTACTCACTTTAATTCACACCCCAAATCCCAAGCCTTGTGAATGGTGGCCCAAAAAGATAAGAACATCAGGTAGAACTCAATGTTTTTAGGAGAGCCTTAAATGTGAGAGGGAGAAGCTTTTGCATGCCTTCTCTCTTTTGCAACTTATGCAGAGAAATAGAAAAAGGTTTAGACATTCCCACAAGTAACCATTTACATGTTAGCTTTGTCTTTCTTGTAAGACCAAGCTTAGTTGTTCACTTTGGTTTTCTTGTGCCAATATGGACACATTATATTATTTTTCTATAAGCACAAATCTTAAATAAAAAATATATAAATCTACATATGTTCAATTCTCGACTCGTCAAACCAATTACATTTCGGACATATGTTATATATCTATATATATATATATATATATATACATACATACATCCTAGTTTTTAGTCACTATAAAAATTGAAAGTCTTTATGTTGATTTTGTTAGTGACATAATTGCAGAGGATTTCAAAACTTAGTTTAAATAAAAAAACTTAAAACTATACTAATTATTTTTTGGTCTTATCCAACAACTTTGAATTAAATGATTATGAATATGATGTAATACATAACAAAGACCTTAGTTACTTATTCCAAATCGAGCATGAAAGAGAAATAACGAAGAAATGCAGAAAATATCTTATTTCAGTTTCATGACTTTGAACAAGCTTTTTGAGGGCAAAACGAGCTTGAATTCACTGCCACCTTCATGGGATCTACTCACCGAGACGTGGTTAACGTCTTCCTACAATTTTATCAAAACAAGAACCTCAAAATGAGTCAAAGTAACTTTACGTTCAGGAATGACATGAGCAATTACGGGAGACCTTATGTAACATCCCATTACCTATGGGAAGGTTAGAATGGAAAATAGGAGTGTTCAGTGAGAGGCAAAAGATGCATTTTTATGGTCATGCATAATATGACCTGCTCATGCAAGTGAATAGTGAACTTTTCTGCATATGAATTTAAGTGTACATGCATTCATGAATAATTTCGGGTATAATTGGATTGAATTGTGAATTTTTGAGAATTTTGA
>JAOQMS010000007.1:15385651-15411843 GCA_027563885.1 Erythroxylum longipes
TGTGTCTACTTCTTCTGTCTTTTACTTCTTCTGTGTTTTGTTTCTTCTGTCTTCTACTTCTTCTGTGTCTACTTCTTCTATCTTTTACTTCTTCTGTGTTTTGTTTCTTCTTTCTTCTACTTCTTCTGTGTCTACTTCTTCTGTCTTCTACTTCTTCTGTGTTTTGTTTCTTTTGTCTTCTACTTTTTCTGTGTGTACTTCTTTTGTCTTTTACTTCTTCTGTGTTTTGTTTCTTCTGTCTTCTACTTCTTCTGTCTTTCGCTTCTTCTGTCTTTTACTTCTTCTGTGTTTTGTTTCTTTAGTCTTTTACTTTTTCTCTGTCTACTTCTTCTTTCTTTCACTTCTTCTGTGTTTATACTTCTTCTGTCTTTCACTTCTTCTGTCTTTCCACTTCTTCTGTCTTTCACTTCTTTTGTGTTTCTACTTCTTCTGTATTTTTCCTCTGTGTTTTGTACTTCTGCACACTTAACACACTCATCAAACTAGTTCATTTATTTATAACTTATTATTATTTGATTGTCATCAAAATTAATTATCGTCCTGACTTAAAAGTATATTAATGAGATAGTGAGACTACATGGGATTCCAGACTCCATAGTTTCTGACAGAGAGCCTCGATTTACTTTGAGGTTTTGGGAACACATGCAAGAAGCTCTAGGGACCAAGTTCAATTTTAGCACTACTTTCTATCCCCAAACAGTGGTCAATCTGAAAGGGCCATTCGAACCCTTGAAGGAATGCTCAGGGCATGTGTGATAGATTTTAAAGGTGCTTAGGATGAGCACTTGCATTGGTCGAATTTGCTTACAATAATTTGTACCACTCGAGCATTCAGATGGCTACTTATGAAGCACTGTATGGAATAAGATGTAGAACTCCTATATGCTGGGATGAAGAAGGAGAAAGGAAATTAATAGGACCAGAGTTACTGCAGATGATAGTTGACAAGGTCAATCTAATTAAGCAAAGGCTTAAAGCAGCTCAAGATAGAATGAAGAGCTATACTGATGCACACAGAAAGGAAATCGAATATGAAATTAGTAAGAAACTATTTCTTAAGACATCTCCTTGGAAAGGAGTCATGAGGTTTGGCAAGAAGGGAAAATTGAGCCTAAGATACGTTGGTCCTTACGAGATTGTTGAAGGGATTGGATCACTAGCCTATAGATTGGCGCTACCACCAGAATTGTCAAAGATACATGATGTCTTTCATATTTTTATGTTAAGGAGGTATAGATCAGATCCCTCCCACATCATTCATACCACAGAGGTTCAGTTGAGAGATGATTTGACTTATAAGGAGACTTCAGTAGAGATTCTGGACACTAAGGAAAAGGTCCTCAAGAACAAGACAGTTTAACTAGTTAAAGTCCTGTAGAAACACCATTCTAAGGAAGAAGCCATATGGGAGCCCTTAGAGGCCATGAAGGAGAAGTATCCACACCTTTTCAATGACTCAGATAAGAATTTTGAGGACAAAATTCTTTTAAGAGGGGGAGAAATGTTGGGCCCCAAATTATTTTTATTAAGTTAAGTATGATTTAAATGAATTATGAGGTCTTGATAGAATTATTCTTGGAGTTTAATTATTTATTTCAGTGTTAGTAGGGTTTTATTACATTGGTTAGTTAAATTAAAGCGGTAGGAATGTATTAAGGGTAGTTGTGTCATGTCACTTAAGATTAAAAGGCATGAAGCGTTAAAGAAAGGGTAGGACTGACTTTTAGAACTTATTAAGGGTAGAATTAAAAGAGGAAAAAGTATGTCTTATACACTAAATGAACAAAAACATGAATTGAAGGGAGAGAACAAGTGAAATACGTGAATGAGAGAAAAGGGGGAGAGAGTTTCAGCAATTAGAGAGAAAAAGGAAGAAGCAAGTTAGGGTTTCATCTTTTCTTAGTTTTTAAGAGTTATTTTGAGGGTATTCAAGAAGAGAAAAAAAAAGAGGAAGATAAGAGCTTCCATTTGAGCCAAACATCTCTTTGTTTAGTGAAGATTCAAGGTAAGCCCATTTTTAATCTTTTGGATATTTGGAAGGGTTTTGGTTCATGAAGCTTAGGTTATATATAGGTTTAAGTATTCTAGAATCAATTTTTAGTGAATATGCTTTTTGGGTTCTCAATTTATATTCCTATTGAATTAGATTTTTGCCAATGTTAAAGGGAATCAAGAGAGGCAAGAGGAGCAAGAGGAGGGCCATTTTTAAGCAAGTTTTTAAGCAAGGAATCAAGGTGGGTTACATGTTTATGGCTGACTTAATGAGCCATGAGTATTTTTCCAAATCGATAAAGTTAAATGATTTCAATTGCTTTATAAATATTGCATTTATTGCTTCTTAAATGATTTAAGTAATTGCTACATGTTTGATATATGAATCTTGATGATGATTTATGAAATGATGATAGAAATTGTATTTGAAAAATATCATTCTTATGGAAATCATGTTTCCGAAATGTGCCTTTTGTTCAAGATGTTTACATGATATGAAATTCATGTTTGTGTGGGTTTATAGTGATCCGTTCTGTTATGTCACGTGCACATTGACCATGTTAAAGGCTTATGCCGCCTGCCCACTAGTGGCATGGAGCTCCTTCACTGACCCTCTCATGTTTATGAACTACCCAAACCATTATATGGGTTTGTGGTGGCCCATTCTGTTATTACTGGAGATTCGTAAGAACTCCCCCATATTTATCGGAGCTTCACAAAAAATCCCTCATGTTTATGGACTACCCAAACCATTATGAGTGATTAAGTTAATTATGATTTGTTGACAAGTTTGATGAATACAAGACTTATGTTGTTCATGAATTGCTTGACAAGCTCGAGATTTTGAGAAATACATGTTTTATGGATTCAATGCAATTTACTATGGCAACGAATATTTTCAATGGTTTTGCTTCTTTCTCTGCTATAACTTGTTACCCGTGAGTTTTTAAGCTCACACCCCATCCTCACCATCTCTAAGTGAAGAGCAAGAGATCGAATGATTGAGTGTCAAGGCATCACTCCAAGTCTGCATATTTTTGTATTTAAGTTAATTTATGAAAACACAAGGCTTTAGCCGCATTTTAAGTAATACTCGTTCATGTATATTTTGTGTTTTTGGATTATGAGACCAATGATTTATTTAGGTCTTGAAATGCCTATTAAATCTTTGTAAAACTCTTTTCTTTTGATGTTAATGAAATATATTTATGTTTTGCTCATGACTTTCTAAGTTTTCGCATTGCATTTTGAAGCATTCATAGGGGTAAATTTTGTGTTCTAACTTCACTAGAAAAATTATATTAATCTAGGTTGTTTTAGGCAAAATTGTCTTCTTAAAATTTTTAGTTTATCCTCTTATCTTTCCAATGATATAAAGTTTGAAAATTTTGGACATCAAAGTTGAGTGATATACTTTTTACAAGTTAGTGATGTTGCACAAGGTGCATGCCGAACACTTTATAGCCTTTTTCTTTACTTGAGTTAATAGATAATTAGTACTATGGTGTTTTGAAATGGGAAGAATTAGTGTGATAAGTTAGAGATAAAATGAAGGTGATAAAGTGAGATTGAATATGTGAAAAAATTATAATGAATGTGCATAAGTTTGAATGTTATGTTTTTGGATTGATGACCAAACATAGATTATGATTTGGATGTAAATGATATTGAGCTGAAATGAAAATGATATTGAAGGGAAATGATTAAGAAAATAAGTTAGAAATGATAGATATGAATAAAAGGGGTCATAGGTAACTTGTAGGAGTTAGAAATCTATAAATAGACTCATAAATGTCCATTAGGCGGACTTGATGTTCGCTAGGCAGACCTTCTTCGAAATTCCAGCATTCCAGCTCAGTTTATATCCGTTTGGAGGGACATATGTCAGCTAAGTGGACATTCTCGGGACAATTATATAAATATGCAATTTTGGACTCTTTAGACGGCAAAATATCTCTTCGAGGTCTTCATGAAAGTTTTAGAACTCAAAGTCCTCTCTGAAACCGTGCTTGAATGGCCTTGATTTGACATCTATAGTGAAAGTTATACATTTTGTCCCAAATCACGTACATTTATAAGTTGTGGCCTTATCAATGCTTTCCTATAATACATTTAGGCTTGAATGGAGCTTAAAATGTACTTACTTTGTTGTGGAAATAAGAGATAAATTGAGTGATATGTTTAGGGTGACGATTGAGGACATAAACATAAGAATGGATTGTCATATATCAAGTGCTCAATTATGGAATTGTGGGATGTTATGAGAATGAAGATGAACCTATGATGGCTAATGAGATTCCATTACAAGAACCCTACAGAGTGATGTGCTCTCATGAATTAGACTCCGAAAATGTGGTCTAACAGTTTCGTAGAGTGGAGCTCCAAAATCTCAGAGTGCCTCAAATAAGATATGTCAAACATATCGTATTGAGTTGTACGTACACTGTCCACATCATAGTTGTAAAACAAAGCCAAAGCAATAACAACATAAAACATGCAAAAATAAGAGATCTTCTTATTAACTCAACTGACAATTGATCGAAAAATCCGATAAGGAGTATTGATTTTGATTTTTTAATCCATGCACCAAAGGAAGGAAAGTTCTTTGGTCGAGCACTTATTACTTTTAGTTTTATTGAAAACCATTAAGCACATAAATTTATGCAAAAGTAAATGCTCGATGCTTCGGATTAAAGTGTTTAGGGATATGATATGATAATCAAGTTTATGAACATCAACAGCTAACCTAAACCAGAATATATCCATTTTAGGATTATAGCGCACAGTAGTGAAAAACTTAACCGTCATCATAGGATAAATAGGCACATCATAACGAATGAACCTATTCCAACCTATGTTCATAGCTAATCGCTTAACATTTTGCCTCACTCCTATAGTTTCCAATAATTCAATCAAAGAATCAAGGAGTAATTAATTCCCTATCTATAAAGTCTCGAAAATGCATACCTTCATCCTCCAAATAAACAAGGAATAGGGCATGAAATATGGCCACCAAATTGGGTTTACCTTTACCGGAGTCTTAAAGGTACAATTCGTCAGTCGGTTTCTGACCTACCATCTTCTTTGGAGCCATCGAAAGATGAAAACGTACAAAAGTAAGGAAGAGAGAGATGAGCTCGTTTTTTAGAGAGAGAGAAAAAACCTTACCCAAATCCTTGTATTTTTTACTGATTAATGTATAATAAGAGAAAAGGATTGTAAGATTGATGGTAAAGATGAATAAAATACCAATAATCTAGTGTAAGATGAAGAATTTTAGAGAGTGGGAGAGTGAATTTTGTAGGTTTAGAGAGAGAGATTAAGAAAATTTGAAAAATGAATGAAGGAAGAAGAGGGGAGGAAAATTTAAAAATTTCTTCGGATTGGGCTTCCCAAGATCATGGGAATACCCCTCATTGGGTTTTCTCTTTAGAAACTTTCTAGAGAGATTTCCCATGATTGTGGAACTCACTCCCATTCCCATAATCGTGGGTTAACTCTCCAAAAACTTTCTGAAGAGTTTTCCCACGATCGAGGGAAACTTACTAATTCCTACGATCGTCGATTGGTGCAAATTTCTCACTTCTAAACCTTCTTCCAAGCCTATCATGCATTCTCAGTGATCCCGCAACCTACAATCACCTCAAAATAATATTACCAATAAGAAAGTTGAAGAGAAAATATGTTAAAATTCAATCAAAATCCAAATAAACATTAAACAAACTTAAATCAAACACATAACTAAATGAATCAAATAAACAAATAGGCAAAGACAATCAAAAGGAAAAAAAAACTCCATGGGTTGCCTCTCATATAGTGCTTTCTTTTAATGTCAATAGCTTGACTCTCCTTTTTACTCACAGTGGCTCAAATGAACGGTGCATTGCTAGTGCAAAAACTGATCTCAAACTCTACACATGAGCTACCCTGGTATGGATTCCACCTTCCTTGTGGTTTTCCTTTCTTTGGCTTTTTCTATGCGATCATTTTCTGAACGCATTCCCAAGATCCTCAATATCTTCCCATTCTCCTTGAGGTTCAGATTCCTTGATATATGTTGGGAGTAAAGGAGAACAATAGTCTTTCTTTGACACCTTGAAGGTTAACTGCTCATTTCTTACTCTTAGAGTTAGTCCATAGGGGTTTCCACATCTTGTCCAATATCCAGTATATAGAAATCTACAGGGAAGATGAATCTATCTATGCTTGCATGTTCTTAATAATTCCCTTCAGTTGGTGCACTGTTCTGTCAGTCATTTTCACTAATATCTTCGTGGGCTCTAACTCTTATAACCCTAACTTTTGACTAAAAGTGTAGGGCATCATGTTGATATTTGCTCTCAAATTCACAAATGCCTTGGCTGTGTTGACTTCATTTATACTGCAAGGAGTGAAAATTTCCCCTGGGTCTTCTTTCTTCTGTCCTATGTTAGGACTTCCTTCTGTTATATGCTCCTTCACTTCTTTCTTAACTGGTTCCTTTAACGTGAGCTTTGTTTGTAGTTGATTCATTAAATTCCTTGTTGCTTTACTTAAACTTGACTTTTGCTGAGAAAAAATAAGATATAGAATTCCAGGTTGAGGCTTCTTGATCGGCTTACTTACTAGCTCACTTAAAAGGACTTCTAAAACTATTTTTTCTTCTCTTTTGTCTTCGTCTTCCTTCTCATGTTCACTTTCCTTTTCTAGTGTCCGCAAGATGGCTATGATCCATTCCTTTAGGTTAACCTCGGTATTGCTCAGTAGACTACCTGCATTTGTAGAAGACAAAGCATTAGCGAGTTGACCTATATAAACCTCCAAATTATGGATGGATGATGTATGGTTCTTCACAATCTGGTCAAACTTTGCTTCCATCATCTTCTAACTTTCCTCCTGGCTAGCAAACATCCTCTTCTGGTTATCTTTTTGAGCTGCCATTTTAGACCCCAAAACCCCATCATCTTATCCATTTTTCTCTCCATCAATCCAATTCGATCTTACTGAAATCCTAGAGGTCCTTGCGGTCTCGCTTGGCTACCTATATTGTTAGTACTTCAAAAAAATTTGGGTGTTTTTTCCACCCCTAATTATAATTATTCGAATAAGGGTTATTATCTCTCCTTGATTGGCTTAGGTAATTTACCTATTTTGTACCACCGGCTCTTAATAAGAAACACTCAACTGGGTCATGGTTGTTATGCCACACAACTCATATTATACTTGCATTACCTTAGCTATAGATGAAGATGCTCCTCGCATGTTGTTCAACTGCTTCATAATAGCTGTAATTTGTGCCTACAAAGTAGTAACAAAGTCAATAGGGATCATACCTTTTTGTTCCTTCTACCCCTGTCTACTCCTCTCGCTTGAACTCATGCAACTGTTGCTCGCCAACCCGTCCAAAAGGTCATAAGCTGCTTTAATAGTCATCCTCATCAATGAACTCCAATAATTGCATCTATAGTTCCTCTCGTGCTCGGATTCACACCATTGTAAAACTTTTGTAACAAGAACTTCCTTAGAAGGTTGTCGTGGGTACAGCTTCTCTATAATTCTTTAAATCTCTTTGAGGCTTCATAGAGAGATTCCCCATCACTCTGCTGGAAATTTGTGATATCCTTTATGATCCTCGTCGTCTTGGTCAACGGAAAGTACTTTGTGAGGATTGCTTGGGCTAGCTTCTCCAAAGTAGTGATCTACCCGTAATTAAGAGAATTATACCACATCTCTACTCGATCTTTCAAAGTGAAAGAAAATAATCTCAACTATACTACATTATCGGACATTCTGTTGAACCAAAAAGTGTTGCAAATCTCCAAAAATTATCAATGTGTACATTCGAGTCTTCATTGGATAGCCCATAGAATTGTACACTATTCTACAATATGTTGAGGAGTGCTGGCTTGATCTTGAAATTGTTATCTTGAACCACTAGCCTCGCAACTCCTTGAGGACTAAATCCTGGCCGTATGAAGTCCATCAGTGTTCTCTAAACTCCTCCTTGCTCTCCTTCTTTAATCATATCTCTTTGTGTAAGATGTTGACGCTTCACTCTCCTTAACTCTCTTTCATGTCTTTTAATATCGAAAAACTCGTCTTCACTAAATTCTGTCAATCTTCGCATGCTCCTTATGTTCATGCACCTACAAATACATAAGGAAAAGTATCACAAACTCTTAAATCAAAGTAATCTAAACTAAACAAGATGCTAAACAAACAATCCCTAAAAACGGAGCCAAAAACTTATTGAATTGCAAAACAATCTATTAGTTTTATGCTCAAAAACTACAAGTATACGTAACTTGTAGTTCAAAAGCAGATATCGATCCTACGAGGATTGATGCTTAGGCACCACTTAATTCAGATCAAACTTTATTTAAGAATTGAAATTTTTTTATGGAAATAAACTGAAAAATTAAATTAAAATTAAATGAATAACAATGAACAATTGATAACACCAAAATGCAGAAAATTAGAATTCAAGATTCAATGACTAGAGATCACTTTTTCCCTATCTTGTCTCCCTCCTATTTTATTAATTGAATTGTGTCTCACCTTAGATGTTCAAATGTATTAACTACCCTCTCTCAAGGTGTAATTAATTATCCCTAATCAAATTAAATGAAGTTGATTAAACAATCTCTCAATCTACCAAATTACTCCACCAGTTTAACTAGTTATTAAGTTATCCTATGGTTGATCAATTAAATTAGCCAAGATCTCTCTTTCAACTAATATATTAAAATGATGAATGTAGGTCTATAGAATCATCAAAGACGTCTTTCATTCAAATCAATAAAATAGGAATTTAACAAAATAGTTAAAAAGTAATCCCTAAAAAAACAAATCATCCACTCATGGTGTCTATAACATCACCAAAATTCAAATATTCCATCTTACAATGACTAGAAGAGGTAAAAATGACAGAAAATTAAATAAAGAAAACTCGTTCTCTTCTTTGCCAAAATCTGGAAATTTTGATGTTGACGTGCGATTTTCCCAATTGTGATTGATGATCTTAGAATCTCCACCTTCCTCACGACTCTAAATCTAGATTTTTCACTCAAGGAGGCTAGTCTACATAGAGGTTTCACGTCCTCCTTCATCTATAGTGGTTTTATATCTTATACAGTCCAAAAAACCTAAAAATTAATTAAACCCTACATATGTTCTTGGATTAAACATCGCAGCACCAGAATGCTTCCTCTTCTCTTCTCCTCTTTTGGTCTCTAGCTCAATCTCAAAGTTGCCAACCTCCATTCCTACATCAAAATAATCAATTCTTTCCCTAAATTAGAATCAAACATAAAAGAACAACAATGATGATCAAACTAAATGAAAACATACAAAATGAATCCTAAAATATAACAATAATAAACTATTATGCAAGAAGCACATGCCAAATACTTAGAAAAATACACACTAATGCACAACTATCAAGCTTTTTAAAGGATATTCAACAAGATCAAAATAGACAGACATGCATTAGCTCAAAGGATATAATTTTGGATTAGAGCAACCTTAGTAGCTCATCAAGTTTTTGAAAATTTGAGTCTATTCTCTAGAAGACAATGAAGATTATAACTTCAAGCTTTTCCCAGGATAATAGATAAATCTTGTTGTATTCACTCTTTTGTACTTAATTTGACTTGTAATATTTTACTTCCTTGTAATGCTACTTCCTTATGCCTTTATGGCTTCTAAAGTTTTACTTCCTTGTAATGCTACTTCCTTATGCCCTTATGGCTTCTAAGTGAATTGTTCTTAAGTTTTGAAAAATAAAAATTATAGAATTTGATAGAGCCAGAAAAAAAGATCATTGAGAATTTTTCAATACCAAATAATGCTAAAGTCATGTATACATTTTATCGGAAAAATATGATTCTACCACCGGCTTATTAAGGAGTTTTCTCTTATTGTTAGACCTCTTACTAATTTATTAGTTAAAGATGTATCTTTTGATGTTGATAATAAATTTTTAATTGTTTTCAATAGGTTAAAGGAGGCCCTTATTTCAACAACAATATTAACGTTATAGTATTGGCCTTTACCATTCAAGGTTATGTGCAATGCTAATGATCAAATAGTAGAGTATGTGTTAGGGAAATAGAAAGAAAAAAGGTTGCAAGCTATCTATGATGCAAACAAGAGTTTATCAAGAGGCCAATTGAATTATGAAACTACTGAAAAGGAGCTACTAGAAATGGTGTTCCTAAGTAACAAGTTTAGTTATATCTTTTAGGGTCTAAAGTGATTATCTATACAAACCATCAAGCATTAAGATAGCTCTTTGCCAGATGTGGAGATGAGACTTGTCCAATAGTCACTAATTCTATAACAATTTGACATAGAGATTAGAAATAAGAAGGTAGAGAAAATTTTGGTGGCTGATCACCTATCATGTCTTGAATTAAAAGGAATACAACAAGGTGAAGAAATCAATAAGTAATTTCTCAATGAATCCTTTGTAATGATAAACCACCTATTTGTTACATGTTATGATAATATAGTAGATTATGTTTTGATTTGTCTTATCAACAAAAGAAGAGATACCTGTAATAGTGTACTCATTATTTATGGAATGAACCAGTGTTGTATAAAATTTTTGTCAATGGAACAATTAGGAGATGTGTTCCTAAGGAGAATACGTTAGAAATACTAACTCATTTTCATAATTATACTTATGCAAGACATTATAGAGTACATAATGTAATGTGAAAAATGTTAAAGAGTAGGGAGCATTTCAAAGATAGATGAGATGCACCTTTCTAACATCTTCAAGGTTGAATTATTTGATGTATTGGGATTGGATTTCATAGGACCTATCACATCTTCTATGGGGAACACATACATATTAGTTGGGGTAGATTATGTCTCAAGGTGGGCTAAAGTAATGGCAACTATAGCTAATGATGTAAAGTGGTGTAAAAATTCATTAAAATATATTTAGTAGATTTGGAGTTCTGAGAGCAATCATAAGCAATAGAGGAGCACATTTTTTTTAATAAATCATTTGAAGCTTTTCTTTAGAGGTATATAGTGTACCATCAAGTGGCCACACCCTATCATATATTAAAAAGTAGCCAAGTGGAGGTTGTTAACTAAGAGCTAAAGAGAATCTTAGAGAAGATAGCTAATGGTTCCAAGAAGGATTGGGCATTAAATCTTAATATTGGTATATGGGCATATTGAAGGACCTTTAAAAAACCTATTAGTATAATACCCCTTCTACGTGTCTATGAAAAAACTTATCACTTGCCTGTGGAGTTGGTGCAAAGGGCATAGTGGGCAATTAAGGCATTAACTTTTAATTGGAAGACAGTTGATGAGAACATACTCCTAAACTTAATGAACTATAAGATTTAAGATTTGATGCTTATTAGAATGCCAAATTTTATAAGGAAAAAGTTAAAAGATGACATGTTTCTCATATTTAGAAGGAGCGCAAGATAGGTGATACAATTTTGCTAATTAACTTAATATTGAAATTGCTTCTGGGAAAGCTTAAGTCACATTGCAGTGGTTCTTTCAAGGTTACCCTAGTGTTTAAGCATGGAACTATAGAATTGGTGAATAATAAAAAGGAAACATTCAAGTTTAATTACCATAGATACAAATCGTTTTTTGATGAAATATACTCAAATTAAAGGGAAGTAGTTTCTTTCCTTTCCCTTGGTTAAGCAACAAATATAAAGTGGTTAAACTAGTGATCTTAAAATTAACATGTTGTTGTTTAGATAGGTTTTCATAATTTTTTTCTATTTTTGTTGCATTACTTTTTATAGATTTTCATTTAATTTAACTATTGGATGTTCACAGCATGAAGTCTGTAAAATAATTGTGGAATGGTTATAGGAGGGGTTATGACCGTGAACATGCAAGATCGTACATATTGGAGCAACAAACCCCTCTGTCATAATCCTGTAAAATTTCAAAATAGTGAAAGTCTAGCCTCCAATCCTTTTGTCCCAATCGTGCTATTTTTACATGGTTGTGATAGTCTCCGCCTCCCAAACCCTATTTTATTTTCTTCTCTCTCTTTTCTTCTTTTCTTTTCTTTTTTTGTTTTTAGTTGGCATTCCCTAAATGGGTGTTTTGTTGTGTGTAAGTTTTAATATTAAACCCTTGATAATCCGCAAGTGCACGGTTTGTTAGTGTAGTACCAAAGGTGTCGATACCTCGAGGAGGAAGTTAATTTAATCTGAAAATCTAAGGCCATAAACAATAACATAAATCCAAGATGCAATAAAACTAAAAACAAGAATTCAATTCAATCAATCAAATTAAGAATCAAAGACAAATATATTAATTATTAAGTAATTACGACATACCAAGAATTAACCGAAAGAAATTACCAACTAAGAGAAAGGTAATTTTACCTATCCTTAATGCTAACCTAACTGATTATGAATTATCAGATTGTTAGTTCTAGACTATCCTAGGGTTGATTACTCTCTCTCGAGTTATAACCATTACCCTGAATCATAAACTCTAATTAGATTATGAGAGCTACAATCTCTCATTTTTCAACCTATCCAAAACCCTAATTAGTGCTGAATTTTTCTAATAAACTATTGGAAACCTCTGCAAGAGCTCTCTTCAAACAATTTCTCAATTTGATTCAATTCTTATCTCTATTAAATCACCTAATTATAGTTAATGTAATTTGATCTTTTTCATTCGATTCACCCTCTCAGTTTATTATTGAATTATGAAATTGCAGAATCAAACCACAACAAATCCAAATAACACATAACAACCATATTTTCATTAATTTAAGAATAAAACTCCGAAGGTGAGTTTAGAACATCTTTAACATTCCAAATCCTATCATTCTATACAGTGATAAAATTAAAAATAAACAGGAAATACAATTGAATAGAGGATGGGAGGTAGCAACATCAGGAAACCTTCAGATCTGAGAAGTACATCGAGTCAGCTTCTTATCCTCTTCTCTCTTCCTTCTTCTCTTCCTCAACCACTCAATGAATTCTTTCTAGGGTTTCTTAAAGTGGCTAATGCAAAAGCTCCCTCTACCTCTTTTTTTTTCTTTAAATATCATTTTGTGTTCTAAGCAGCTTTAAGTTTTTCTGGGGGTTCGAAAGGTCGAAAAAAATCCTCAAAACTTGACATTTTTGAGTTTTTTTGTGTCTGTCTAATGCATGCGACAATTATGGGCCAATTATTAGGCTTTTGTCACGATCGTGGAATGTAGGCCATAATCGTGGGCCATGTCCTGGGCTTCTATCACGATTGTGGCATGTAGGCCATGATTGTGGGCCAACTCTGGTGCTTCTATCACGATTGTGGTCTGTTATGCCATGATCGTGGGCTATTGTTTCTGCCCGAACGTCTCCAAAATTTCTCCGTTCTCCGATGCTGACCTTGAAACACTAACAAACACATCAAGGTACCTCAAAACATAATATTCAAGCTCCAAGACTTGTACTAACCCATAAAACACTTAAAACACAAATAATTAATAAACCAACACATTTCTAATCTAACACATACAAAATAATTGAATTAATAGCTAAACACATATCAAAATAAACATGTATATGCAATAATGAGACAATGACTTGAACTTAGTGAAAAAAAATTAACTATAAACGCAATCTTTCAATTCGTTCTAACTTATTAACACGCGAAATCCACGTCTAAGCACTTTGGACTAAATATACAAACTAATCAAAATTTTAATGTTGAATCTATTCACCCCTATCACTTGCACACACACACATTGATAATCATTCAGTCAAAACAAAAGTGTAGCTATTCATTAGTAAGTTTTCATGAAAAGTCAAGATACTAATAAGTTTAGTAAGTTTTTATTTGAAAAAATTATTTTTGTTGATTTTTCTTTAAGGACATGAACCTAGTCTTTTTATACGGAGGCAAACATTTGTGATGAATGTCGATCTAGTTACTCAACTAAGTCACGTTGTTATTAAGCGACTTAGTTGGAATTTCATTATAGACTTTTTATACGAAGGCGCATATTTCTGATGCATGTCGATCCGGTTACTCAGCTACAATACATTTTCAACTAGCTACTAGCTCTATTCATAACCCAAAGGCCAGCATAATAGTCATTTTAGTTAAAATTTGTACAACTTTTTTTAACACAAAATTTTTCCTACCATATTGCTTTAGGTAATCATTCTCATGAAAATCTATTAATAATGCCACTTATTTGATTGTCCTAAAATTATAAATGAGTATGGCAAATTCCTAGGGTGAATGGACTAACATCGTATCCTACCAGCATATTTAACCCTAAGTAATTTAAGTCACTAATTTCATAAGCTAATAAATCGTGGAAACCTAAAAAGGCTATTTTAAAGGCTAAATTTATCCTATTAAGTCCTATTCATTGATGCATTCATACAATTCACAATATGTAACCTAAATACACTATCATAATAATATGAAAAATTCACACTCAAAGCAAAACACACAACCCTCCCTACACTTGAACAACACATTATGCTCAATGTGAGAAGGATACATACAAGCACATAAGTGGGAAAGCAACTGTATATGGAAGGCAAAAGAACAAAATACTAAAAAAAATAAAAATAAAATGGTTAGAACACAAAACCATCATGGTGAGTGAGTGTTGATGTGTCAGAGGTATAGACCAAATATGTTTGACGCTCTTGATTGTTGTATTATATTGAAATTGCTTAAAGAGAGTAAGAGAATTAGTAATCTTAGATCATTTCAAGCCATTAAAATTTTATTTAAAATTTAAATAATCTAAAAAAATACAACAACTGAAAATATCTAACAAAACACAACACTTAAATCTAACTACTGAACGTTCTAATTTATGGTCATTAGCTTGACATTGTATCATTGGAAACTTATCTGGGATCAATTATGAGTGCCTTGCTTCCACCTTTTTCGTTCAACATCAGTTTTGTAGCCTGTAAGTAATCTAAAAATTGCAAAATGATCAAAAGGACAATATTGATAAAAATTGTGAAAACCAATTAAGCTCAGTAATGTCCTTTTTTCAAGCAACTATTAACAAAATAGGGAATAACAAAAGTCCCTAAATATTCTATAGAATCCAGTAATTTGCCCAGTAAGAGGGTGAATTGCTCTCTTCTTAGTTCTTCCTCATTTGCCCCCCATCTCCTCTTCTTCTTCAGCTTCTTGAACAGAGACTTCCATAGCTTATTCAAACTTGATGTTTGTTGTCAACTGTTCTTCGTCCTCACATTCCCTTAAATATTTGAACACATCATTTCTTTTGAATGATTTTCCCTCCTCTGGATTCTTTAATAGATCATTCATGTTGAATGTCACTTGGTCATCACTAATCCGAATGATGAGGTTCTCTTTATGGACACCTACCTAAGTTTTTTTAATGTTCAAGTATGATATACCAAGATCTAAGGATTAGTAGGGAGAGTTGTCCCTCTTTTCTTCATCCATTTTCCTTGTCTCTTGGTCTTCTACAAGATAGGGTTCACCTTGGTTTTCCACTAGTTCTTCTTGTTCTTCCCCATTTCTAAGTGTGATAGCCTCATATTGCTCTCATTGTTATAATTTCATATTGCTTAGAGAGTCTTCCATACTTCTCTTACAAAATTCACGGGAAAGTTGTCTCACTTGAATCTCTAAGTTGTGAATAGAAGAAGCATGATTTTTTTTACTTGATCAAATTGTTGTTCCAGCCTCTTCAATACTTGTTAGCTTATCCATGATTTTGTCCAATTTGGAATCCCATGAACTGGACTCATCTTGCTAAAATTCAAATAGGTCTTGATGTCCCATATGAGTACTTGCATTGTTAGAACAATAGAAATATGGGTGGTTCTGCCATCTCGAAGTGTACATGTTCATATAAGGATGATGATTTTTGTAATATCCTGTCTCTTAAATTGTTGAGGGATTAAAGTGTTAGATTACTGAGTCTCATGAGATGCATCATATAGAATGAATTTGTTACATTTACGACACAATTTTATGATTTAATTCATATGCATAATATTAGTATATACATATAAATTATGATTTTAAAAAACATTGTAAAGATGGTATGAGCACTCAATTGACATATTCTGGGGAATGAAACTAAAATGATTATGACATAAATGCGCATTTCTAATCTCTAGTACTTTGGTTTACCAATAACAAGAATTGATGGATTACAATTATCATTTTGGAATTAATTGCAATTGAGAGATTGATGAATTAATATGTATATTTAGTCTAGGAAAAATGTCAAATGGAAAGATAAGTTGACATGTGAAAAATTAGGATGATTAGACTAAGAAATAAATGACACATGGCAGTAAAATTGAGTGACAAATGGCCTAAGATCTTTGTGACAATTGGTAGCATAAGGTGTGGACAAGTGGCTTGCATGTAAACATGACAAGTGTTATGGTAATACATAGACACCTTGCACCTAATAATTTAAACTAATGCAGAATCATCTTCTTCATTGTTTCTGCTGTGATTCATCCCTTTCCTCCTCACCACCAAAATTTAGTTCTCCCTCACGTCTTTGAACTTTTTCCTAGATTATGTCCATTATCACCTTAAAACATTGGTCAAGTTCTTCATAAAGATAGACAAATTTTTCTATCTTCTTCTTATCACTGCCCTTGGAATGATCGTGCATGCATATAAGGCTAAGCAAGGTTGATATTTGAGGAGACAATTGGGCTGAACAAGTAGGTAAAACATTGATCTCTTGTGATATAAAATAATAGAACTTGATGATGACTGAATTGGGGATTGATTGATTGAAGTATTGGTGTTAAATTTGTTCTGGGAAAATGATGCATGAATGGTAGTTTCTATTCTTTTTAGCATGTATGAAAAACAATAGTTTATGAGATGTTAAATGAATGATTTTAAGCTGGAAATTGAGATAAAATTGATGAGCACTTGAGCTATAATTAAGGTATAATTGAGGTAAGATTAATGCACTGTTATGAAGGTGTTTTGAGTTTGATATAAAAGAGTTTTCTTTCGAATCTGGAAAAAAATGGGATGTTAGTGTATGTTTAAGAATGATTGTTAGTGACATAAATGAATAGAATTTAAATAGCTTTAATGTAACCAAGATGGAAGCTATATTAACATAAATTATAGTAGCTTTTGAGAGTATGAATTCTGGAAAATTTGAAGTGTTAATGATGATCCTAATTAGATGAAATTCATGAAGAATTGAGGGAAATTAAATAGTGCACTTTGTGGCACTCATCCCACGATCGTGGAAAGGTCCTCCACGATCATTGGCAAGGCTTTGAAATGATAATCTCAGTTTTGTCTATTTATTAAACCAATTGAGTATAAGTTACTCTAAATTAGTATATTTGGACTTGATTAAGGCTAGTAATGGACCTAGTACGTTGCTTGATTAATTGATCAAAAGCTTAATGAGTTTAGATTGTTAATTGGTAACATAACTTAAAGAATGGATTGTTTTGATATCAATGTATCCAAATCTGGAAATTTTGAATTGTCATAAGAGTAAAGGTGTTCTTATGAATTAAAATATGATGCAAAGGATATGAGTAATGTATACTAGGTATAAATGAATGAGAATTGGGAAATTGTGTGAAGATATATTATTAGAAAGGTTTGGTAAATTTCTGAATGATGAAATGGGAATATATCAAGCTTACTTAAGGTATAAACCTGATTGCAAAATAGTAGTACACAAGCTATAATATTTGAATGGTCAAGATCTTTGTATATGAATACATACACAGAAATCAATTAAGCATACATTGAAACATTGCATAAATATATGTGAGTGGTTGAATAATCATATGATTAAGCAATTTAGTGATTTGTGAACTATATGTGTATGCATGACGAGAAACATGCATGGTGATCGTCAACAGCCAAACATTGTTTGATCATCAAGGCAATAGCTTTTTTGGAGTGAATTGTGAGTTGACTTAAATGTTTCTCACTATAATTGAATTGTTTTTGGTTAAATTTCAATTATCAAACGTTTACTTATATGATTGTTATGATTCCGGACATTGTTGGTCCGAGGAGTTTGATACTTGGGACTGTATATAGAAGTGTTTTCAAATTGTATGTGTAATATGGAATGTGTACTCAACTAAGTGTTGAATGCTAGACTCAGGTCTGAAGAATGTGATAAATGACATGAACACATTTAATGAAAATTATTGATAGCATATTATGTGAATTGATGCATTCCATTACATTAATATGTATGATCGGATAAAGGAGTTATGATCGGAGTGACCAATGTGAGGAATTGTGCACAAAAAGCCACAGGCTCAGTTAATAATGAGCCCAGTGTCCACAACGAATATGGGACAGTAAATGAAATGAGCCCAGTATCCACAACAGATACGGGATAGTAAATAGGTCCTTGTTTACAACAAAGTAAAATGAAAATGAGGTCACGTGTGCATTTGCATATATATAACTTTACATGTATCATATGAATGATTAAGATGAATTAATGGATTTTTATGAAATGTTCGTATACAAGTTGTCCTTGTACTTGATGAAATATGACAAAATGTGTTGTGGGATTTGATAAGGGATTATGTGTTAAACTTTTTGAAGTTAGTTATATACTTGACTTTATGTTTTGCCTGGAGTGAGCACATCGATGTTGGTTCACTCATTGAGTTTCGCAAATTCATCAAAATTGTAACGTTTTTTTTCAATTTCAAAAGAGATCTAGCTAGTCTAGTTGGAGTATAGCTACTGCATTTGGACATGAGCTAGTGGTCAGGATCAGTTGTACCTACAGATGTCTATAGCCATTATGCATCAAGAATAGCATTTCTCAACTATTGTAAAAATGTACATGTGAATTTTGAAATGTAATGACATTTATGACTAGATATGTTTGTAAATGAAATGGGCAAAGATGAATATTGGTTTGCTTATGATATGTGTGATGCCTTAAAATGCGTTAAAGCGATTGTCCTAATGTGCCATTCCATAGGATTCTCAAATATCTTCTGGTATGTCTGGCATATGCTCTATGAGAGTGGTATGTTACAATTTTCCCAACTAAGTTGGAGCTTATTGAAATCTACAAGAGTCCTTGGCTCCCTATAATATACATCCTCCCTAATCGTTCTTTTAATCTATTCCTAGCATTCAACTTTTGAGATTCGCCATTGTTGTTCGATGATATCCAAGTCAATGGGTCGTCTACTTTATGCCTAATTTCTTTTCACAAAAGCTGGTGAAAAAGCCTTAGACTATAAGAATTAAACTAATCGCCTCCCCGGTAATGGCATTAAAAACTTGATCAGGTGTTTTATTATGTGTAAGTTTTAATATTAAACCCTCGATAATCCACAAATGCATTGTTTGTTAATGTAATATCAAAGATGTCGATCCCACGAGGTGGGAGTTAATTTAATCATAAAATCTAAGGCCAAAATCAATAATAGAAATCTAAGATGCAACAAAACTAAAAACGAAAACTCAATTCAATCAATCAAATTAAGAAGCAAAGATGAATATATTAATTATTAAACAATTGCAACACGCCAAGAATCAACTGAAAGAAATTATCAATTAAGAGAAAGGGAATTTTACCTATCTGTAATGCTAAAGTAACTAATTATGAATTATCGGATTATTGGTTCTAGACTATCCTAGGGTTGATTACTCTCTCTCGAGTTATAAACATTACCCTAAATCATAAACCCTAATTGAATTATGGGAGCTGCAACCTCTCAATTTACAAGCTATCCAAAACCCTAATTGGTTCTAAAGTTTTATAATAAAATTTCAAAAACCTATGCAAGTTATCTCTTCTCTCAATTTCTCGATCTCATTCAATTCTTATCTTTATTAAATCATCTAACTCTCATTAGTCCAATTTAATCATTTTTCATTCGATTCACTCTTAGTTTATTACTGAATTATGAAATTGCAAAATCAAACCACAACAAATTCGAATAACACATGACAATCAGATTTTCCTTAATTCAAGAATAAAACTCCAAATGTGAGTTTAGAACATTCTCAACATTCTAGATCCTATCATTCTATACAATGATAAAATTGAAAATAAACAGGGAATACAATTGAATGAAGGATGGGAGGCAGCAACGTTGGGAAACCTTCTGATCTGGGAAGTACGTCAAGTCAGCTTCTTATCCTCTTCTCTCTTCCTCAGTCTCTTGATGAATTCTCTCTAAGGTTTTTCAAAGTGGCTGATGCAAAAGCTCCCTCTGCCTCTTTTTCTTGTTTTTTAAATATCCTTTTGTGTTCTGAGCAGCCCTATGCTTTTTTAGGGGTTTGAAAGGTACAAAAATCCCTCAAAACTTACCGTTTTTTAGTGTCTACATGTCTTCCAAACGCAAGCCACGATCATGGGTCAATTCCTGGGCTTTTGTCATGATCGTGGGCCAACTCTAGTGCTTCTGTCATAATTGTGGGTTGTTTTTTAGACCCAAATGTCTCTGAAACTTCTTCATTCTTCGATGTTAACCATAAAATACTAGCAAACACATCGAGGTTCTCAAAAATATTATATTTAAGCTAAAGACTTTTACAAACCCATAAAACACAAATAATTAACAAACCAATACAATTCTAACCTAGCACATACTAAATGATCGAATTAATAGCTAAACACACATCAAACTAAGCCCTAAAACATGATGCAATTTAAACTTATCACTCCCTAACCCTTTTTTACTCAATTTCACTTGATTTTCAAGCATATTTCATACTTTCTTCCACTTTTCTTCCATTTTTACATATTTTACCTCTAGATCTAGGGATTGTTTACTAAAACTCAATTTCTTTGGGTTTAAGAGCATATTTTTCTATAATTTCTTACAATTTTGTTGTTATCAGTGTGTTATTTTGCATCAATTCAAACATAAGATGGCACTTAGAGTGAAAAAACTCACACGGAGGTCTGACCCCAAAGCAAAAACAAAAGTTACTGAAAGTGATGAACGTGATTTAGCTCCAGATTTTAGAGCTCCAATCTTGGTTTTGTCACAAGAAGAAGGTGAGAAATTTCAAATCTTCACTCTAAAATTATTAGTGCACCTCAATATTTTGATTTCCCAATCTTCGAAGAATTAGATTTAAAGGATAAAGTGAAATCTTTAGGTAAATAAATTAATTTTGAAAATTTTGTTCAATGTGATTATGTAATTTTATAAAGAAATTACCTTAGAATTATATACTACTCTAAGTTAAGATCCAAATAAGTTAGTTAACTTTTGTTTTATATTAAAATGGGAACAATAAAAATTGGATCCTTATGTTATAAAGGATATATTTGGCTTGCCTAAAACCAAAATTGTTGAATCTTGTAAAGATTTTAGTGCAAATACATATTGGAAGAAATTTGAATAATGAGTGTTTAAACCACACAATGAGCTAAATAATTTAAGTAGGATTCTGAACACTTTTTACTACATAAATTCATATGTGCCATTCTTGCAAAAATTTAAAGCAATAATTGTTCAAAAAAGTATTTGTTTTTACTTTAGTGTATGGACAATAAGGTTAAGGTCCGCACTTATTCAAATATCTTTCAAAAAGCAGTTGTTTCAATCATTAAAAAATGGTAGCTATTTAGGTATAGGATTTTTGGTCACTAATTTAGCTCAATATATGGGTTATTAAAGAACATAGAAGTAACAAAGATCAGTCTATGTACATAAATATGATGTACATAGACTGATCCTTGTTACTAATAACACATATTTAAGGAGGGCAGAAATCATGGAGTCTTATATTATGGAATTCTACGATCCAAGCTCTCGTTTATTGTTAAGATTAGTATAAGACAGGTGGCATCTACTTCAACACTACAAACGTATCATCAAGATGAACTATTGCGTGAAGAATTTGACAAAGAAGAAGATAGGAGAAGATTCTTAGAAAAATAAAAGAAAATAACAAGAATCTAAAGGGAAGAATGGATGCCATTGAGGCACAATTGAAGTAGGTTATGCATCAACAACACTACTAAACTAAGAAATTGTTGAAGTATTTTATAGTGCTCGGCATCTAAGTTTCTTCTTTGACACCATCATCACCATACTTCCCACAAGTTCTCTTGCCCTTATTTTTATTTCTTTTATTTTTAGCTTTTACTTTATTTACTTGTGTTTGTTTCTAGTTGTGAGAGTTTTCTATATTAAGGACAATATGTTGTTCAAGTATAGGGACGTAAATGTATTTGCACTATCATTTGTGTGTGAATTTGAATTTACAGTATGTTGGGTTTTAATTGCTTAAAATTTGTGTTACATAATGTTGCATTGTGTATATTTTTGTGAATGTGCCAATGGAATTGAATTGAAAGGGATTAGCTTAACTATGACAATGATCAATTAATTTATGAAAAAAACATTAGCTGTGATGTTTGTGGTTTGAGTGTTTTTTAAGTCACTGTGCATGTTGATTAGGATGTTATACCTATTCCTTCATTTTAAGACACTTGTTTGGATGCACTGATGATTGAATGAAATTAATTTGGTAGGCATCATTTGTAGCCTTTCATGGGAATAAATTGATGAGGAAGAAATGATGTAGGTTATCATATAAAAAAGATAAATAAATGTGCCAAAATAAATTTCCTACTATATTGGCCCTATTTGAAAAATTAGGGTTAAGGATAGAGCTAGTAGCTAGTTGTGAGTTGTGATACAGTTGAGAAACCAAGGGACAATAATGACAAAATATTTGCCTTTGTGTAAAAGTGTTAAAATGACACTTTAACTAAGCTGTAATAAACATAACCTATTTAAGTAACTGGGAGACATTAAAAACAAAAGTTTTACCTTCACTTCAAAATACTAGGTGAACGTTAAATAAAAAAAATATGGTGTTTTATATAAAATTGAAGCCTATTGATCTTCTTATGAAGTGCCCAAAACTTTTCATATATGGGTACTTAGTGATGGCCTACCTTTAAAATTGGCAATTAATAATTAGTTCATGTTTACGAATGCTTACGAATGCCATAAATGTATAAATAGGGTGTCAATATTTTGGTTGATATGTATATTTAAATTAAAAAACTTAAATATGAATGGAACAAGTTAATGTTTTTTTATCTTTTTTTAGTGATTGATGCCTTTGGGTAAACTAATTCATTAGATTTTATACCATTGTGAACTGTGTCATTATTACATTGTTATATGATTGTGTGATTTGTGTTTTATGTTTTGTTTATTTTGTAGGGTTAGTTTTTCTTAGGGATAAACAAAGTTTTAAGTTTGGTGAAGTTTATAAGTGTATTTTAGAATGTGTTTTCGAGGTTGTAGAATATGTTATTAGGTGGTCTCTTGGGTGATAACTGTGGCACCCCGCCCCCATCTGACATATGCCCATATGTCCCTTCAGACTTCCTAGCACCTCCGCGATGGAAGCGGTGCACTAACTATATCACTTTCACTTAACTCACATGGTACCATAACTTAAAACATAGGAATCACAAATACTAAAACCTAAAATTTCCTCATTTATTTCATAAACAATATGTACATTATAGCATTACATCATCATCCATCAATGTACATTATCAAAAACTTATCAGAGTCTACAGCTCTATCTACAAAGTATGCTACATACCAGAGGAATTTACAAAATGATTAACTAAATTCATTAATCTCAGCTGACCGACCTTTGAGCCGTATCTTCTTTACAAAAGTACAAGAATTATGCTTCTTGAATGATCTCTCACACTACAAGAAAATCATAAATTAGCGTTGGAAATTTACCAACAGAATAAAAATTGTAGCTATTTATCGACGGAATACAAAAGACTGTCGATACATACGTTGTCAAAGTTTATATATAGCGACGGAAACAATTGTCGTCAGTAAAAGTGGAGGGAAAGAAGTTCGCGCAAAATCTCCAACGATATATAGCGACAACGTAACCGTTCCCGTCGGTAAAAATTACGGGAATGCTTCTCGTAATTAAATAGCTTCGGACATTTACCGATGAAAAATATTCTGTCGGCGAGTTTGCCTCATCGTTGGTTATTTACCGACAGAAAAGCTTCCATCGTTAAACTGATATATAGTTTACCGACGGACAATGTGTTCCATCACAAAATTAAGCGATAAGACATCGTGGTCAAATATTTGATGAATTTAAATACCGACGAAATTTAGTTTCCATCGGTAATTGACGACTGGTTAATAAATAAAACGGCATCATTTGGTTTAAAACCAAACGACGTCATTTAGGTCTTTGTATTAAACCTGATGCAGCCCCCCTACTTTCTTCTTCTTCTTCTCTCCTCCGTCGTCGACTAGTGTTTTTGGGCGATTATCCTTGCTTCCACCGTCGTTTTCTACTCGTTTTCTAGCCCATCGTGCGTCATTTTTCGGTAAGCTCTCTATTAGGTGTATTTTTTCTCCAAAAAATGCAACTTTTATATATGAACCATGGGTGTTTTGGGTGGTCAGTTTTTGTGTGATTATTGTTGTTGTATGCCATTTTTGTGTCATTGTTGGTTGATTTATTGTTTACATGTATTGTTGTTGGTAAATAATAGAAAATGCATTTTCTTTGTGACTAGTTAGAGATTATACATATTGCCTATGAGGTGTTCGATAAAATGCCCCTTATGAATGTTGTAATGTTTTGTTGTAATTATTGTGAATTTGAGATTGAGGAGAAGGGTTTTAAGATTGAAGTATGTATTTAAGATTGTAGTGAGTATTTGAGATTGAAAGGAAGGATTTGAGATTAAAGTGTGTATTTGAGATTGAAGAGAAGAGATTGTGTAATTGAAGTGTGTATATGAATTATGTATTTGAAATTAAATTGTGTATTTAACATCGAAATTCAAGGAGAAGATTGATCCTGAGGGCTATGTATGGAAGAATATCTCTCAGGCGACAATTACTTTCAAGAGTTTGAGGTACAACATAAATTATTATTTCCTTTTTTAATTAACATTTTTATACATTCATTGGATAAATATTATTACATCAAAAGTATTTATCGAATATTTTTCCTTTTATTACAGAAAGACTTTTTTGGGATTCTCAATTTGACGGGATTATCTATAAAGTATGGGAGTCGAGAGCGTGTACACGTTATCTCGACTTTGTTGGTGCAATACGTAGGGCGGCTGTATGATCGTCTTATATTTCTGAAGAAATATGAAGTCGTTGGCTGCAGTATTAGACATCACCTGAGGCCATGTCTGTTTCACAATGTAATTCAGCCAACAGACGTGGAGGACCTGAGGAAGAGAGTCTTACCTTACATACGGGAGAATCTATTACCCACCAAGAGCATACACAGAGACTTGTAAGTATCTACAATTTATAGTTATATTCTCATCTCTTTTTTTGCTGTATTTTAATTGAATTTGTTGTGTTAAAATTTGGAATGAAAATATATGTTTCTGGTGCGCCATATATAATGGCTGTGTTTTTTAGTTTTACTTTTTGTTCAACAGGGGGTAAATTTCATAAAAATAAAGGAAACCCTGCTGAAATTTTTATAAATTCTAATTCACTTATATTTCTATTGAATTTTATGTGTGAATTTTGGAATAAAAATATGTGTTTCTTGTTGAAAATGATAATATTATACTGGTGCCATATATGGTTGTGGTTTTAGTTTGGTTCTTTGTTCAACAGGGGGTAGATTTCATAAAAATAGAGGAAACTCTGCAAAAAAATTTATAAAATCTATTTCACTTATAATTAACATTTTATTTTTATGCAGGAAAAGTCTATGGGCATGAGGCCTACACCTCGTCAGCTATTTCTGTACACTCACACTAAGAAGCATGATAGTGTGACATTCGTCAACAATCATTGTAGAGAACTCAATGTATGTGAAACTTATGATTTAATATTAATAATGCTTAATAATTATCACTTACTAATTATAAATATTCCTTTCTGATAGCACCAAATACAACAAAGCATTGAACGACGGTCTCAACAATCTGAAGATGTTGATGACACTGCAACTTATCTTAAAGTAGTGGGTGGTAGGGACCATCGTGGGAGGGTATTCGACTTATTATTTGCGAAAACTTGTTATTCGCAATCCTCCACATCCAGTATAGCAGCATCTACTAGGCAGGCCACCACCAATCAAGTGGAAGCACTTAAGAGCACAGTGTAAACATTGTCGACTCAGTTGCAACAGTTGATGGCACAGCAACAACAGTCGATGCAGTTCATCTCTCAGCTCCATCAAGAGGTGGATGAGTTGAAGCGTAAGGG
>JAOQMS010000007.1:15417477-15428843 GCA_027563885.1 Erythroxylum longipes
TGGTGACTATATTGTGATTGATTGAAAATGGTTATGAAACAAAGTGGGGCCCAACTTGGTTATGGATTTTTGCATATCATGTTTGTGGTTTAAAACAAAAGAAAATTTTAATACCGATTTCTAAGTGATTGACTACTCTAGCATGCCACTCTCGCGGGGCATAAGCTTAGACATCACCCAATCGATATCGGGTTTGGGTCATGCGGGAGTGGGGTGCTACACCTTAACTTCTTTATATAGCATCCATATCAAGCTTCATAATAACCGATTCGATATAGGTTCGGTCCACACTAATCGAAGTTTATTTTCCTCCTAGACTTCTGCCCATCAATCTAGATCATTTATTGAGCTACTTTATTATCTTTATATGGATTAAATTTACTTTACTTAACCAATAAGTTATTAAAACCGTTGAAATGCAATTAATTGTTGTCCACTAAATAGGAAAATTTCTAACATTCTCCCCCTTGGACAATAATCAATTGTGGTATTGAATCAAGTTTAAAACCAGTTCAAAAAGTTCAGTTAATTCACGTTATTGTATGGTTAACCAAGTTTAAAAACAAAGACATTTAATCCAAAGATAACGAAAGTTTATAATTCCATCCTGTGAGGCTTTTGATACCTAAAGATATCAAACACTCATATCATGTGTGACATAAGTCCAATATAATCACAAATATCTAATACCTCACTAATATGAATGAGAAAATGAAGTGTGACAAGCTAGGATGATACCTGTATGATCTAAAATGTATCATCTTTCATTTATAAGTTTCAAATTCTCTAAACTTCATGCTAAATTGCATATGCGAAACTGCACCAGAGAAATCTTGTTTTTTCTCACTAAATGCTCAACTGCATTAAAGAAAACCTTTATATTTTTTAACCGAAGGCTAAACTACATTAAATAACCTTTATGGGATTAAAATTCATATCCCCTTATGTCATGTCAAATCCATGTATTTACATATTAAACTATATGTGTCCTAATGATATAGGCTCAAGGTCAATCTATATATATTCCTAATGACTTTTAACATGCTTAAGATTGACACAGATCTTAGGACTTTCATATGTATTATGACTATGTATAATAACACATAGTACTAAGGATAAATGATAATCATCTTTATTGATAAACCACCATACTGTTATAATACATCAAAATATATAATCTTACAAAGAGCAAACATAACGATCCCTAACTAATAGTGTATAAGGATTTCAATACACCCGTACTATATACATGTTTCGTGGGCAAAGTCCTTTAGTTAAATGATCAGTTAACATTTCCTCAGTCCTCAGATGCTCGACCTCAATGTCACCTTTTTAGATTAACTCCTTTATGTTCAAATATTTGACTTTCAAATGCTAAGACCCTGTGATATCTAAACAACACATTAGCAAAATAATCACAATTCAGTTGAATGGGTATAGCCACTAAATCAACCACAGATAACTCAGAGATCAAAATTTTGAGTCAAACTGTTTGTCAACACAACCCCATAGTATGCTACAAACTCTGCATGCATGGTCGAGGAAGTCACTAATGTCTACTTGACACCCTTTCATGACATTGTACCATCTGCAAAGTTAAAGTTTTATCCTGATATGGACTTCCTATCTTTTGGAAACATAGCTAAAATCTGAGTCTTGATTCTCTACGAGGTTTAGACTTTTAACTTTTTTATATGTCGATATATAATCCTTAGTTCCCTTTAAGTATCTTAACACTCATTTAAGTGCATTCTAGTGTTCTATCCTTGGGTTACAGTAAATACAAGGATACAGTAAATAACAACCCAACAGTCTAACAGTAAATAGAATGTACGGCTATCAATTGTACTAGAATCTAGAACATTCCTCATAACCTCTTTCTCTACTTTATTCTTTGGACACTGTGCCAAAGATAATCTCTCACTATGAGAGATTGGTGCTAAAACAAGTTTACTGTCAACTTTATTAAACCTTTGTAGCATACGTTCAATGTATGCACCTTGTGAGAGGCTTAATAAATGTTGAGATTTCTCCCGGTGAATTTGCATATCTAGGACAAAAGATGCTTCACCAAGGTCCTTCATATCGAAATGCTTGGACAAAAGTTGCTTAACCTCATGCAACTTGATCGAGTCATTTTATGTGAGCAATATATCATCCACATATAATAATAGGAAGATAACTCTACTCCCCCTAACCTTATAGTATTGTTTTCCATAAAGCCGAAAGAGGTCACAACCTCATCAAATATAAGGTACCACTTTTGGGATGTTTGATGTAAACTATATATTGATTTGCTTAATGTACAAACCATGTCAGTTCTATCTGGATCTTTAAATCCCTTAGGTTATACCATATAGACCTCTTCATAAAGGACTCTATTCAGGAAAGCGGTTTTGACATCCATCTGATGTAACTTTATATCTTCATAAGCTACAATTGCCACAAACACAAGAAATGTATCCTTCGAGGATACGGAAGAGATGGTAACATTAAATTCAAAACCTTTTCTCTGAATGAATCTTCTGGTAACTGAACGAGCCTTAAGATATTGAACTTTATTTGAAAATCCTTTTGGTCTTTTAAACTCATCTACAACTGACAGGTTTACAGTGTTGAGACAAATCAATCAGCTTCTATACTTTATTGTACTTCATGGATTGCATATCATCATTCATTGCATCCCACCACAAATCTGCATGGGTCTAGAAACAGCTTCTGAAAAAGTATCTAAATCCACAACTTGTCCAACATCATAGTCTTGTTCACTCAAATAGACTATGTAATCAGAAGAGATAACATGTTTTCTCACTCTAGTGGATCTTTGCAACTGCATTGGTTCTTGTACCATAGGAACCTCTGTTTGTACAGGTATGGGTCCCTATTCCTATACTGGTACAATTCTTAGACCTATATCCACCAAATCTAACTGTATGAGTGGCAGATATGTAATAACTGTAGTATCCATCCTATTATCATCTGAAGGGTGAGAGGGCCCACCCTCATCATAAATATCATATTCTAGAAACTTAGCTATCAACTATTCTAGCCCCTTATCTACAGCAAAATGTGTAGCCTTTAGAATGATCGGGATATCCAGCCAAATAGGAACGAATAAAATGAGCTTACAATTTACTTTCATAAGGGTTATACTAGCGTACCTCAGCAAGGTAGCCTTATACACGAATGTGTGCAAGGCTGGATTTCTACCCTTTTTAGATAATTAGGTAGATTAGTCCTATTTTGCATTGACTTCTTCGTGTCCTTTAAGACGCAGTTACTCCTTTCGACAACACATTATTTTGCTGAGGACTCTCCGACATAGTGAACTGAGTCAGTACTCCAACCGATTCTATATATTTAGAAAACGAACCTTTTTATGTCTTGAAACATTAAGTTTGCCATAATACTCTCCTCCACGGTCAGATGTGACAACCTTGATAGATTTTCCCAATTGGTTCTTTACTTCAGTCTTAAAGATCTTGAACTCATCAAGAACTTCAGACTTTTCCTTAAGCAAGAACAAATAAACCGTAACGTGAATAATCATCATTAAATGTTAGAAAATTCTTAGAATTGCACAATGCAACTATATAAAGTCTACTGATATCCGTATGTATCAGACCCAATAAGCTAGAAGCACGAGTTGACCCCTTTTTTCCTTATTTCAGCCAACTTACCCCTGCAACAATCAACATATATTTCCAGATCATCAAAATCTAGAATTGGGAGAATGTTTTCCTTAATCAATCTCTCAATTCTAGCTCTAGAAATATGGTTTAACCTTTATACCACAACATGTATGACTTATCTTTTATCAGAGTTTTCCCTTTTCATAACTTGTTCGACAAGATACGAAAAAACATATATTTAGTCTAGGATAAGACACATTCTATACAAATCATATGACGAGAAATTTATACCAATATGTTTTGTATTAAACAATAACTGTACAACAAAAACATTAATTACAAAACTTTAACCTCCTTTGTCCAAAATTGATACAAAGATCAAATATAAAATGTGACATGTAAAACCAAAATGAACCTTTCATCAATGTTCAGAACATACATCCCCTATAAATATTACATTCGCTTCTTTATTTTTGCCAACCTTCAGTTTGGCCTTCCTTTTAGTTAGCTCTATCCTAGATATGAACCCCTGCATCGTGGAAGCAACATGATTAGATACTCCACTATCTAGTCACCAAGAACTTAGTGCGACTATCTCAAAATTAGTTCATAAATTGATAAGCCAAGGAGTTGCTTGATGGTTTCTGTCTTTCCTTCCAGACCTTATATTGTTGGATTCTTTATGTTCGTAAAACTTTTACCAGCGTTGGATTGACCAACATTAGCATGTGGAGATGATTTAAAATTTTTACCATTGAACTTAGCGAGCTTCACCTTTGCCTTCCCTTTAGTTGTTTCAAAGGTTGTAGGAGCAACAGTCTTGAGTTTCTCCTCCCTAACAAGATAATGGACAATCAAAGCATTAAAGTCCCATTCCTCATCCAATGAGTAATATGTCGTCACCAGATTACTAAACTCTAGAGGGAGTGTACTCAGACTCTAGTGAATTATGCAAACATCAGGAAAAGGAATATTCAACATCTTCAGTCTATTGTAGAGATGAATCATTCTTGATATGTACACTATTACTCTCCCTTCTCCAATATACCTCATAGAGAATAATTCTTTCAACAAGGCACTTATCCTAGCATTAGCTAACTCCATATACCTATGGGAGATATTATCAAGAAACTCCTTCGTTATGTCTATTTCAGGAGCTCCACTTAGTAAATGGTCAGGTATGGATCTCTTAATGGTCATGCAGCACATTCTGTTTGACAGATCCCAGGCTGTATAGGCTGCTTTATGAGATTTTGAGTTTTCTGGATGTGGGTGGAGATGACCTATTCGTATGTATTGCCATATCAATTTCTATTATTTCTATTACATTCAATACATCCTCTATCCACTTCTTCATATTGAAACCAGGCACTGTGATTGTTAACTGAAAAGGTGATTGCAAAATGAAAATGCAAAGATTAGCACAAATGTAGGATAACAACAATATTCAAAGCCATTAAATAGTATATGTACCGAGAATCTGATAGCATATATTATGAAACACCTATGAGCTGAATACATAATAGGTGCAATTAGACCTCTACATAAAAGCAATCAAAGTATACATCATTAACCCTCATAACACTACTACTTGTGGGTAAATAGATAATTTAAGCAATGACTTTCTCATATCTTATGCCTTTATGCACATCTCAAAATCTTATGTAAGGTTAATACCTGTAGGCAAAATAACCAAAAATGAGACCAGAGACATCCCCTAATATGTAAGTGGAATAATCCAAACAATGACTTGAAAGGCCACTGTGGTGACTACATTCTCATTAGTATCCAAAAAACTCACAAACACAAGGGATACATCTTTATGTTATCCTCACATTCTTTATGGGCATACCTTATGTGATAATATTCCGTCAATACATGCAAAAACGGATGCATATTCCAATTATCACATCTAATGCTTAGAACATTGTTAGTAAACTATATTTGAGAATTGTATGGCAAAAAATATCAATCTAAATGACTATCATGTTATTCCGAACACTAAACATATAAGTTAAGATGCGAAAACTTGAAGTATCTCCCTCATATGAAGTCCAAAGCATGAAAATTTACTCAAAGCCGACTTTAGGAACCTTAATTTCTTTTTTCTAGAGTTAAACTTCAATTAATCACTATTGTAATAAATCCAGAAAAATTAAAAACTCATTTTATAAAATCTCCCGACTAGAAAACTAGTCCAAAATGACCCGGGGTACTAATACTAGAATTATGAAAATTTTGAGTTTTTTTATTTTACTGTAGCGCAAACGTCAGTCGTAGATGTCAATTTGCGTGTGGATAGGGACAACGTGTGCAATGCATGCTCTAAGCACCAAAGTGTCTCAAACCTGTATGGCAGGTGCGGTGCACTCGCCAGATGCACATCCATGCGCCCACCGACAATGGCGCGTGCATCACATGCGCGACACATGTCCGTCCCTTGAATGGCCACGTGTCGAGCATCTGTATGGTTGCACGCGCCATTTGCACCACCTCTAGGAGGTTACTGATTGTCCACGTGCACTGTGCACGCATCGGGTGCGTGTGGTCTCCATCGCCTCCAATTGTCGAGGTAATTTTTGGCTAGGTTTTGGTCAGTTTTTCGCCATCTGATGCTCATTTTCAAACTATTTTCAAGACTAAACACATGTATACCACTTTCAAGCAATAATACGCAAGAAAAAAAATCAAAAAATAGAACTTTATTATCTGAGAACCTTATGGAGAAAAATAAAAAATCTTAGTTTTTAACTACTCGATTACATAATCGCTCTGATACTATGTATAATACGTAACAGAGACCTTAGTTACGTATCTCAAATCTAATGTGAAAGGAAAATAACAAAGAAATGTGGAAAATAGTTGATTTCAATTCCATAACTTTGAACGAGCTTTCTAAGGCTAAATCGAGGTCGAATCTACCGCCATTTTCATGAGATCTACTCACCGAGATGTGGTTAACATTTTTCTACAATTTTCTCAAAACATGAACCTCTGAATGGTTGAAAATAACTTTACGTTCACGAGTGACATGAGCAATTGCAAGAGACCTTAACCTTTTCATATAAAATTCATATCGGGCTTTCTCACGCAGACCTAATATAAGTCCAGTTCACACTAATCATGGTCCATTTTCCTCCTAAACTTTGGCCCATCAATCTAGATAATTTATTGAACTACTTGATTATCTTTATCCGGATCAAATTTACGTAACTTAACTGATAAGTTATTAAAACCATTAAAATGCAATTATTGTTGTCCATTAAATGAGAAAATTTCTAACATATGATATTATAGTTAAGTTATAAGCGTTCATTCTTATAGCATGATCAAAATCTTTTATCTTCTATGCCAGCATATAGCATTTTCATATATGCTTTTCATAGTGTAGGATCGGATTGCTAAAGTATAATTAATCTTAACCGATGTTTGTACGTTTCACATATAATTTTGACAATCAACCATCTAGTGTTTAATATAAGCTTTTACAACTGTTCGATCGTTCTTTTACAAAATAATCATTTGTTTTCCATCTATTCCATTTTGATACAGAACGTTAAAATAAAAAATATAAATATATCATAATTTTTTTGCAAAAATATATATTGTAATTTATTACCAACAAGTAGGGAAAATTTATGCTATAATCTTCAATATTGATTGGTTGATCTATAGCAAATGTGCCATTGCCAGTTAAACTAAATATGGACCGTATGCTTATGTAATTTATATTAAAAATATAATGAAAAATCATAATTGTTGTGAGTTTTATTTATATTTGTACGTAGATGTAGGTCTCTCGTCTTGTGGTCCAAAATCACATAATTCGTTTTGCGTTTTCTAGGAGAAGTATTAAGGTACGTAAATTATCATATATCTCGTCAAACAGTTCAAAATTTCTAATTAAAAGAACCCTTGGAGTTGGAAAGAAAACATCTGAGACCAAAGATCTTAAATTAGAAGGCAGATTAAACAATAGGAGACTTCAATAAGCTGATCAAGTTGTTGGGAATTTATTAACATTCTTGCAGCCTGATAAAGATACCTTCTTTTTTTTTGGAGGACATTCTCAGCTTACATGCAAGGATTGCATCAACCTCAAGATTCTTACAGCCAGTTAAGCAGCCTCTTTTTCTCTCCGCTCCATGTGCAGCCGATGTTGTAATTACTAATTAATAAAGCAAGTGACAATAGTGTATCTTGGATTTGCTGTGCAATCCACTAACTATATACTTGATACGCTTCCAACACCTTCCTACTTTGATGACGAATACATACGCATCATACATCTACATGTGTAAAGATAGATGTAACATTTACAAAAAAAAAAGAATATTTCTATTCAGAAACATCTTTCTCACCGAATGAACCTATTGACGTCAAACTATGTTCCGATCCTAGCTAGAATCAAGGAGTTTTAACAACAATGACTGAACGTGCATGAGGAAGATGCTATGGACCCTCCTAGCTAACCATTGGATATCTACCGAATGCTGAAACCAGACTCGATTCTAGGAAGGTATGTCACATGGCTTTGTCCACCTAACAATCCTTCAACTACTGTTAAAGAGTACAAAGTCTACTTGTCATCAGAAACCCCACCATCCGAAAAAGAAAATGATTACTATTCTCCTGTCACCGGAAAAAAATTCCGAGTGACGATAAACTGCCCTCCAAACTACTACTCCATTTCCTTCAAACTTTTGCGTATTGAAATAGTCAGCCGCCTGCAAAACTTTCTCGTTAAATCACTCACTGCATCTGCACGTGCCTTCGTTCTGCGATAATCACGTACAGGAAAGGCGTGATTGCAAACTTTGTTTTTGTGTTGGAGGAACTTGGCCAATCCCTTCAAGTTGGAAAGGATAGTTACCTTGACGAAATTGCATATTTCACATCAAAGTGCTCATAGGGAAAAGGTATCACCTATTACCATTATTACATCACCACTCACGAGTTCCCTTGCCAACGTTGTTTTGTTGGCTGTATGTTTAATTACATACCTCCGCTTTTCTCGCATTAACTCTTGCCGTTTCATGTTCCCGTACGTCTTAATTCCTGTCCCCTAATGTACCAGTGGGTGCTCCAGCCAATCTCTCTCTCCATCTTCTAATTTGGGCATTATTCGTGCGTTAGTAACAAAAACGTACTATTATTCGTGCATTAGCAACAAAAACGTAGTCCCCAGGTTATCTTACAGTCTTAGTAATTGTATCTCAGCTGTGGACTAAATATCCTTTAGTCGAGATCGCCATAATTTCAAGCTAGACAAGTCACTCCAGCCAAGTGGGGTATCTTTAGCGATAGTCTTTGATCCACTTAGTAAATTGAAGGATGTAATATCTGGTCACTTGGAATAGACTGGTCCTATAACGAGGGGTTTCTGACTCGTAAAGCTCCAATTTCCGTCAACTTAAAGGTGTCCCCAGCAATTGGCAAGTCGTTATGCTAAGGACTGGTAAGTTGTCAATTGGTTCAGAATTGGA
The DNA here is from genome assembly GCA_027563885.1 of Erythroxylum longipes. Classification (NCBI taxonomy): domain Eukaryota; kingdom Viridiplantae; phylum Streptophyta; class Magnoliopsida; order Malpighiales; family Erythroxylaceae; genus Erythroxylum; species Erythroxylum longipes. Next base: position 15,426,596 of record JAOQMS010000007.1, read on the forward strand.
GCTTTTAACGAGATTATGTGTCATAAAGACAATTCTAAACAGTTGCATTTGCCCCCTGTATCGCTTCAAACTTAGAAGATTTGTCTAAATTCATATGAACTGGCTAATGCGTATACAAGTCAGGTAACGGTTGATCTAACCCTGCTGCTGGGTCAGCCATTCTGGGAAAAAGAGGTGATAAAGTATAGTCATTGCTTTGCTTGCTCTGCAGGACAGACATGGGCTGCCTATTCGATGCTCGCAATTTGAAAGCCTCTTAATCAAAATTTGATGGCATAACAAGGCTCCGAAATTTTGGTTCAGTCGGTACCACTGGTTTCAATCCACAGACCAAATTGTAAGTCCAAAATTTGATACTTTATTGCCTTGATGCATCGCTCCCAATGTTTACTTTGGCCTCAAGCTAACACAGTTGTCGGCTGCATGAAGAAGAAAAAGAGGGAAGAAGAAAGCATTTCTTTTCCATGCGTTCCTGTCGCTTGGCGTTTAATTTTCAATTTTCTCAACAAGCCAAGACTCAGACCTCTTAACAGAAATTCATCCTCATCTTAATCAAATCTTTCACTTGTAATTAGTTTAGATAAACTATGAATCCTATCTTATTATTCTGTTTAAATATGATCAACTACAAAATAACGATGATACTATCTTATCGTTTTGTTTAGACTTTAAGAGCCTTCAAATCAAACTCTATTGTTTTAAAAATGTTATAATTCTTATATGACATTGGAGGATCCACTTATTTAAAATTATAAAATATTATTTTTGTAAAATTAAATATAAATAAAATCTAATTTAATTTAAACCTAAATACAATTAATCTAACTAATTAACTCTAAATGTAAAAAAGCCTAAAGTCAAAATCCCTAACCCCTAAATAAAAAACAACTCTTTCATGAAACGCAAATATAAAAAAATAATACAAAAAGAAAAAGGAAAAGAAGAAAGAAGAAAGAATAAGAACACATTGAACCAGAAATAAAGAAAGAACCAAAACCCAAAACGAGCTTTCAACTAAAGGCATGAACTCTAGCCACATTATTTCTTAGTTCCTTTCCTCAACATCATGCCTTTTAGTGTGATTCCACTGTTGCCGCCTATTCACCACCACAACCACCACCATTTCACCTCCTCCCACATCCCCCACATCTTCCGCGAGCTGATGCCTCATAAGAACTTGCAAGATGCACTTCTTCGTTAGGATGAAAAGGTTATATGTTGAGGTGGAAATTGCAATAGGGATTGAATATCTTTATAACTTGGTGGCTTATTTATGGAGATATAATAATTACTTAGGTTAAATTAATTAAAATTTATTTATATTTAACTTTATACAAATATTTTATAATTTTAATAATTAATTTTAAATAAATAATTCCTTGACATTATGGTTCTAACGTGGCAAAATTTGTAATAATTTAATATTATTATGTGAACACTTATGGTTATATCCTTATCATCTTTTATGTTAGATTTTTAATTTGAAGCTTTCTAAACTGACGTGGTTTGATTTGATCTCTTTGAAATATTAAGACCTAATTTGTCATTACAAACAAACTTTAAGATCATTTTTTCGTTTCTTACTCACTACAAATTAGTTAATTACAACTTTATTTCTTCGCATAACACCAAAGCCTAAGTGAACTTACTCTCAAATTTATTTGCCTTAACTTCAATACCAACTCTTCTATACTATGTATACACAAACTTAGAAGATCATAACGTAGTCAGAAATCACATCTCTACCGATTACCAATGTCACAAACTTACTACTACGCTAGACAACAATAATTACCTTATTTGGAGAAATCAGGCAAAAGCAATACTATTTACTTGCGAATTGATTGACTATATTGATAAATCCATCTCTACACCATCTAAGCATTATGTATCATCCGACAATAATTTATCTTCTTCAGTAGAATTCTTGCAATGGCAGAAGAAGGAAAAATTAGTATAATGTTGTCTACAATGACTCTTAGGCTATGTTTGGTTGAACGTAAAGTTTTTAATGAAATAAAATAGTTTGTAATGGAGTGAAACGTAAATGGATGTAATATTAGAAAATTATTGTTTGGGAGGGATGGAAGGGTTCATAATGTAATTTAGTGAAATGTTGTTTTGATGAAGGGTTTATAAGGTAATATAGTGTAAAGTTGTTTATCATTTTGCATTCTATTCTAAACCCTCCAAATCGAAGGTTTTTTATTTTTACTATTTAGGATGAAATGAGATGTAATATGAAACC
>JAOQMS010000007.1:15443935-15461907 GCA_027563885.1 Erythroxylum longipes
ATTGTTTCTTACAACCACAATTTCTTATTCAACTACATCTTCATTGACAAACTGTACGACAATAGAATAAGTGGCATCATCATCTATAATTTTAGTAATAAGCTCAGCATTAACAACATGATCAAACCATTTAACTCCAACTTCAAACTTCTGCTGACACATTTTAGATCAAACCATTCAAGCTCAGCATTAACAACATGATCAAACCCACATTTTGGAATTCAGCTTACATTTTATATATAGGTGTAAAATAACTAATTTCATAAAGCTAGAAGAGTTAATAGTGCACTACACTAATGAATCAACAATAAGAGCAAAAAAAGATTTAAACAATCAAATTGTTCTACACCGCAGAGAACCCAAATTAATTTAAGTTGCAAACTTACTTGGAAAGAGGAACACTACACTGTTGATTGTCAATGACACTTTTCTTTGTTGAGCACTGGAAAGAGGAAGACGAATAGGAAATTCACACTCTTGAACAACAGAAATAAGTAGGACATGGAAATGGGTATTATACAAAATGAACCTTACTAGCTAAAACCGAAGAAAAGGGAGAGAAGCCCAAACCGAAGTGACTAATTTTTGTGTAGTGGAAACCGTCGGAATGTTGGAAGGAGGGAGGAGAAGCTCGGTGGCAGTGCAGCGCAGGTGTTGGGGGGTTGAGAGGCGGGAAGGAGAAGGAGACTGCCAGAGACATTTTAACAAACACACAACGACGTCGTTTGGTTTTAAACCAAACGACGTCGTATTATCCGTGCGGAAAACATTTTAACAAGGCCTTCTGCGACGTTTTATTCAACAAAACGTCGCAGATTCTATTTCGCGACGTTCTATTCCTAAAACGTTGCAAAAACTATCAAAAATCCACGACGTTTTCATAAAATGCCGCGAAAAACGTCGCGAAAAGTTTGAACAATCCGCGACATTTTACCAATAAAACGTTGCGGATTGCGTTCATTTTTTATAGTGCCATCAAAGAGAAAAATATATAGTTATTTTTCTGAATTCCAAGTGATATGAGACTCAGTAGATATGGTAAAGGAGTTTCTTATGTTTGGATTCTCAAGAAGGCTCCTTAACGTTCGAAGGCATCAATTGAAACAGATAAGAATCTTCCCCTAGGAGTTGGTTTATTAACACCCTCTTCCAATAACTTTTTAACGTTAACTAAATAAGAAGAAGATATAGTGAATGATTTCCCAGATGCAGTACAAATCACTAAATTAAACTAGCTGCACATACTATGTGTTTCACTTAAGTAACAAACAATATGAAAAAATAACATTAATTTCTTAACAATCCTTTGAAAATTTATTTATAAAAACTAAAAAAGCTAAATCAAACGCGATAAAGAACCCATATTTGATTACATGCATACTCGATTTAATGACTCCATCATTGCCATCGCTTTCATTTTCATCTATGTTCTCTTGAAGATTTGAGGAAGCTTTATAAAACATATACTATAAACAATCAGACGTTCATCTAATAAATTCATAATAGAAAATGAGATATAGATAATAAAGAAAAAGAGCTAATTCAGATGATTTTAAAAACGTTAAAGAAGATGATCAACCATTAAAGGCAAGGGTGATTAGACTTTGATGAGGATATTTATTATGCATAGATTTGTTCTTCATCGGGAGAATTTTGCCACATTCCTCCTATCGAAACTCATTTCTGCCATCAAAAATTAGTCGCCATATAGACATTACACGATGAATTTATGTTAACAATTTTATTATGAAAAGTCAATAGAAAGAAAAAACAAGTTGTAAATATAATCAATATAGAAGCAGAGTGTACAATTTAATAAGGAAACAAAAAATTGTATGAAGTTATATGCAATTATCAAAATATTCACAAAAGAAGCAAAGATCATCGGAACTTATTTTGTTAAACATCCAAAAATCCCCTACACAAGTATATTCTATATTTTCCAGTCACCATTAAAGATAAATAAAACCTAGAACAGATGGCACAAATTAATAAGAGCTCTGAAATCTTTAAGAATAGAAGACTTATTATTTGAAGTTCCAACATTCTAGCAATGTTAATTTTGTGATCTATTAACTGAGACTACTTTATATGATAAGGTTGTGAATGTTAACTTTGTATGTACTATGTTTAGGGGATGCATAAATAAGTGTGCTTTCCTCTAAAGTCATTATTATGATAAAATAGTTGGGTCCTCTAAGCCTCTCCTCATATATGGAGAGAACTACTATGATGGAATTTAAAACAGAATGAAGTACATAAGAGTCCCTTGTAGAAGCACATTTTATGTTTGCCACTCACTGTTAATAAGTCAATATAACTAGTTGAAGTTGAGTTTATAACCTATTGAATATCACATTTCTCTAGATTTATGAATATCATATTTTTGAAATTGTTACTAAAAATAATAAAAAAATTATATATCATATTATTAGCTCCCCCAACCCTTACCTTTGTTTCTTTTGAAATTCAAGTTTAAATTAAGTTTAGCTTCTTCAATTGAAATTAATTATGTGATTACTTCAATAACCTCAACAAAAATATGCAATTTATTACTATTATAGGATAATAGTAATAAATTTAGATTAATGTTCTCATTATAAAAAAAGGAATGATGGTGATGATCCATTAATCGAGAAGTTCACATGTAAAGTTCCTCAAATAAGCTCAACAATGCCTCAAAAGTATTGATGAACATGGTCTAAAGTTAAATATTCTAACAAACCTTTCATCAAACAGTTAACAGGCTTTTCTCAAATAAGCATGGAAGGTGGAAAAAAAAAAGCGTCAACCCATATACAACTAACATAGAAATACAATTCACCATCTTCCAAACACAAACAAAACAAAAACTCATACAACATTAGCATAATACAAAACCCACGTAAACTCTAAATCGTAGTAGAAAAACATAACATAACAAGTAAAAAATGTAATATTAATATCAAATATTAAATATTAATGTCATATTCTTAAAAATCAAATTTAATATTATCGACAATAATTGTAAGCCTAAAAATAAATTTAGCTAACAACAATGTCATTTAAAAAATTTATAAAACTAAAAACTAAAAATTAACTTATATTACATAAATTTATAATTTTATTAATCTCTTTTAAAATATATGATTTGAAAATTTTATGTGATTTCACAAAACTCTGTTTATTATATATAAATTCTATAGTATTTTATAGAAATCATATATAACAAAATTTTTCTAAATATAAAAATATATATATGAAAATAATTGTCAATGATTTTATAAATCGTTGCCAAATACTTCCTTTAGCGACTCTTATAAGAAAACATCGCTAAATATTAGCACTTTGGCGATGGTTTTATTAAATCATCACCAAAGGACAACTGTTTAGTGACTTTTTTACTAATTTGTCACTAATAAAATGACGATTCCATGAGATCGTCTCTAAAGGGCAGTCTAGATTGGTGACGTTTATTCAAAAATCGTCAACAATTGTCATCATTTGGTGACATTTATAGAATGATGTTGTTTTTGTGTCATTTTGAACAAGAAAATGAAGCCTCCTTTGTTATTTTCCTCATCGTCTTCCCTCCTTTGCGTCCATCTTCTTCCATTGTATGCCATCGTCATCTCATCTTCATTTCTTCATCTTTTGTGTTGTCTCCATTTAATCTTCGGTTGAGGTAAGTCGTCCATCTCATTTTTCTCATAATGGTGACATTGTTGTATTTGGGTTTTGTTTTCTGTTGGATTTTGTGTCCTGCTTTGATTGTATGAGTTTTTATTTATGTTTTGCCTCATTTTGCAATTGGGAAGATGGTGACTTATGTTTTTGTTTTGGTCTAGAATGACATTTTGTTTTTTTTACCACCTTTGATGCTTGTCTGAGGACAATTTATCAATTGTTCAATGAAATGTCTGTTAGAGACGTTCTTAATGAAAGGAATGCATGTTTGAACAATTGTGATTCATTTGGGTTGTTTAATGTATACGTATTTATCTTTTTTCCTTGCCACCTATTACCCTATGGAACATTGCATTACTTATAATGGTTTGAGAATCTTTAAGAAAAAAAATCAAGTAAGCATTAATTACATTAAATAGTTCATCTCGTTTAATAGATAATCAAATATTCTATACAAGAGTAAAAGATAGTCAAAATAATGTAATAGGTATGAGAAGGATTCATAAATATTGTAGTTCATTTGAAAATTTTAAGATAATGTAAATTTATTTTAAAAGAATAAATTGTAACTAAAAATGTCTAATACGTTACATTTAAATAAAAATCACAATATACAATCAACTTTTGATGAACTAATCAAGAAAATTAATAAAATTGCTCCTATTAACTTTTTTTTTTACCATATTAGTCAATATCCAAGTGATTATAGATCTAATCTCACAAACATTGATATATAAAAAATAATAAATTTAGTTTGTGAATTACTCTCCAACTTAGACCTCTTAATAAAATGAAACCAAACACATTGTGGTTTTAAAAAAGCTAGGATTGTAAACAACTTATCCGTCCAGGTAAGTTGTTCAACTTTTGTTCAGTTTTTATGTTCTGCTTTAATAGTTTGAGTATTTGTGTTTGGGTTTTGTGTGAATGAAAGTAAGGTCTCAGTTTTGTGCGTTGTTGTTTAGAATATTGTTATAATCATTGATGAGTGGATGTATGAATTACATAAGTTTTTACTACATGTGGAATGTGTTATAAAACATTTGGATGGTATATAGTAGAGATGGCAATGGGCTGGGCTAGGCCTAGGCAGCCTTAACTCACGAGTTGACCGGCCCGTGGTTCGGTCCCCAGCCCAATAAGGCACGAGCGGGCCGACCCAACTTTAATATTTTTAAAAAATAAAAAATGACATTGTTTTTGACAAAATGATGTCGTTTTGTACCTTTTTGTCGTGCCATAGGTCGGGCTTAGGCCAAGGCCATGGCTTAATTAGGCCAAGCTCTGGGCCACATTTGTCATCGCGAATATATAGGTTGGGAACTTATAATGCAGCTCCGTTGAGGCTTATTGGTGAAATATTCCACGAGCCTAAGAGTCACAGTGAGAAGAATCTTCCTCGATTCATGTGGTCTAACAATGTCACATATCTTGACGATGTTATATTGACAAATTGATAACTATAATTCATAATTTTGGACATAAAATATAATAAATCCACATATAATTATGGACGATTTGTTTTATAAAACACTTGGATAGTATATAGACTGGAAACTCATGATGTAGCTCTGTTAAGGCTTATCGGTGAAATGTTTCGTAGCCTAGAAGTCACAACGAGAAAAGCCTTTCTCGATTCATGTTTTCTAGCAATGTCACGTACCTTGGTGATGTTATGGTGACAAATTGAAAACTATAATTCATAATATTGGACATAAAACATAAGAAATCCATATATAATTATAGTTGATGTTTGAGTTATAGATATCCAATATAATGGTAGCTGGTAGAATTAAAGGGAAGAAGGTGGCAAGTATAGAAATTGTTCCTACCAAACAACAAGCAGATTAATCAGTTCCTATTCAACACAACAATCGACCTTATCGACCAATGAAGTAAGTCAACAATAACCTCCATTTGCCTCAATTAATATAGAGGGATCTATAGGTTTGTTAATCTTTAACACCTACAAATAGGCTTGTGCTCAAATATATATTCACATTTTTAATGCGTATTTTCTTATCATTATTCGTTTATTTTCGGGTTCCAATACCAACATCAGAAAAAGAGGTAGAGGTACAACTAGAGATTGTGAGTTACAATGAATGAATGTTGCAGTGAACAACAAGTTGTCAGTACATATTGATACTTCGCAAGGTCTTCCTCTAAACAAGATTTAATTAGCAAAATTGTCTAGTGAGTTAGGGATAATTGCTAGAACATAATTACCTTGCCTAAAGCATACTAAGGAGTTGAAGTAAGTCAACTTGCTCGAGAACGCTTTGGAAAAAGTTTTAGTAAATTTTCAATTTATTTAACTATATGCAATATTATTTCACTTATTTTAAGATTAATTACACTTTTACTTATTGTTCACAGATGAAATTGAATATCTTTGAGATCAAAAACCTTGATGTTTCAAACTGTGTCATTTCATAGTTGAAACAAAGGATCAGGGATCATCATTATAAGCTGCATCAATATTAAAAATCTTTTCCTTCTGATGTGGAGGCAAGGAGACATGTTCAGGAACGAATGTCTCCAGAAAAGGAACAATTTATGAGATTATTGGGCCTTTCCTAACATTCAGGTTTGTTTTCTTTCCCTTCACATTTACTCCCATTAATTTTGTTAGATGATTTAAAGACTGTCTTTTTTCTTTATTTAGGAAAAATGTGAAAAGGCTAAGGTGAACAGAGGATAAATGAAAACTCTTCACAACCAGGCTCCAAATCAAAAACTTCTCACAACCAAGACTCCAAATCATTTGTTGTCGCACGAAATGAATATGTAAAATATTTGTTTACAAGTTATAATTATATCAATAAACATTATATTATTTATCGTGCATTGTATGTTTTTTTTTTCAAAAAATAGAATAAGAAGAAACTGCATGAACAAGAGTATGATAAAATCACACTCTACAAACTCACTCACTATAATGAAGATCAAAGGTGGATGTCTGAAAAAACGTAAAATAACTATATAATTATAAAAATTTGTTAAAATTTTAAGTTTATTTATTTTTTTAGTACTAGCTAATAATATTTGCACTGAGTATTAACTTTGTTTTTTTTTTCAATTTTAGAATAAGATGTAATAGTTGTTACAAACACCAATGTCTGAGGCAAATGTAGATGACATTTGCAACAAAGTGTTAGGTACACGATTAAGATATATCAAAGGTCTTAGATTTGACTCTACGCTAATTGTTTCATCCTCATCATGACCAGTTTACGTTCAACATCTTAAAGAGAAAAACAAATCGCTTAAAAAGAGTTGACGAAGCATGAAAAGTATCTTAAAAAATTACTTGGCTCGGATTATGTAAGTATTGAAGATGAAAACAAAACTGAGTAATTAAACTAAGCTCTGTATTTATTATTTGTATATAAGTATTTTTGAAGTTGTAATTAAAATCTTGTACACAAATAAATTTAATGATATTTTATTTTTATCCACAATGCTTCAAATTATCAATTTTTTGTATAATTTTTATAATAAATTAACAACAAAAAAATCTAAATATTTTATGTAATAATGTGGATTAAAAATGTCATAAATAATTCTAATTCAACATGATATGTCATTTCATCAAAATATATATTAAAAATTTGACTATATTTTAGAAAACGTAAAAAAATTTTACTAGGTTTCTTGAAATGTAGCTAAAAATATTTAGTTGCGTTCTTGAAAACGTAGCTAAAAACTTTTTGCTATATTTCCCAAATCATAGGTAATAATTTTTAGCTATGAAAAGTAAGTGTAGCCAAAAGGTGTTGGCGATGATGTCACAAAATGTTGCTAATAGTTTTTGCTATGAAAATAAAGACTAGGAAAAAAATTATTAGCAACGTCATATAAAATCGTTGCAAATACCTTTGGCTACGCCTACTTTTCATTATTAAAAATTATTAACTATGTTTTGGGAAACGTTGCTAAAAATATTTAACTACGTTCTAGAAAAAATTATTAGCGACAATTAGTGAAAAACATTGCCTATAATTTTTAGCTACGGAAATTTGACGTCATTTTTTGATGACGAATATAAATTGTCAATAATTACTTTCAGTGACAATTTTAAAACTTTTAGTGACAATTTTGAAACTTTTAGCCAAATGTGATTTATGTTGTAGTGAATAATGTTTTACACCTACCTCCACACAAGAAAGATGGTTTGTAAGTGTCCTAAGATCACCAAAAAATGACTTCGGCGGCATATCTGTCCGCATTCCTTCGCAATAAAACTTGGAATGGAAGGCAAATCTGAGAGTATTTCAAGATTTGGCAAACTAAGAAACATGTTAACCCTTTCATGCCACCTACAATGTATACGGCCACCTCAGCTGTAGACGTGGGAAATGGGACGATAAGATGCTCCAGCGAAGTGAACGATCAAACACGAAATAAAGCCAGCCAGCATAACTTGCAAACAGGAAGCCTCAACACAGAAAACTCCCTTTGTATGAAGAAATGGACAACTCCTTTGAAATTTGAAACTTTGACCAAAGCTACGTTGAGAAAAATCAAGGACTTGATATTTATCACGAGGTAACGAAAGCAGAGATACTTGCATCGTACAAACAATACTGAACAAGGAGACCGGAATTTTGTGTCTAACTCATTTCAGATAATAAAATATCGTCGTTTTTATTTAAATTTTAAATAATTTAGACGTTTAAATATAACTGTCACGTCTTTGAAATACTCTTCATTATTTAATTTTAATATGATTAACGTAATTTATTAGAAATTGGAGCAGTTTTCGAGAGTCTGTTGAGTATGTATCCGAGCCATTTGAAACGAAAATGTTTCTTCACACAGGCCAGCCTACAAAACATGTCCCGACGATTTTAGAAAATAAATAATAATTAATCATAGGAGTTGATCGTATCGTTGGAATCTCATTTTCGTATTCTCGTGGCAATACCTTAGATTCACTTCCTTTGTCCTTTCTCTCTTTAGTTAAGTGGGGTTGCTTTTAACTTGATAAACATCCAATTGGTCGGCTCCATTTAATTCACTTTTCATTCTTTTGAGGGCCAATCACACTTTCAAATCGAACTACAAATCATAAACTGATTGAAATTTAAAGACAAGAGGACAAGAAAGGAAGAAAAAAATTTATCAAATAATCCTAGTGTCACGCCCCACATTGTATAGGTAACAGGAAAGATCCTGACTTATAAGTGTGGGCGCTGCATACCTCACTAGGTGCATCTTTCGAAATGAGGGTAATAGACACGTAATAAGTGATATCAGAGCTAACTTGTTCCCAACTCCGATGTTCCACCAAGCATCCCTTGCAGTGAGATAGGCAGGGGGCCCACTTATGACGAGGGAGTCACAGGATTGGATGAGGGAGAATGTCACGTCTAACATCGGATAGGCAACGGAAAGAGTCCTCTCTTATAAGCATGGGTGCTGCACACCCCACTAGGTGCATCTTTTGGAGAGAGAGTAATGGACACGTGACACCTTGTAGCTGATGGTTAATTATATCGACGGATTTGACCAGCAGATAACATCAACTCTTTATTAAAGAAATTTGATAAAATTAGTTGTTTAGTATTAACTATTTATGTATAAATTCTATAATTTATAAATTAATTAAACAATTTTAGTAAATTAATCAATTAAAATAAGTTGTTGAAATCAAAATAAATTATTCTACATATGTAATATGTTATATAATTTATTTACATTTCACAAGTATTCTATGTAGGAAAAAAAGCTTTATCATAAATACACAAAATGTTTAATATTACATTAATATGCATGCGAGTTAATATAATGATAATAATAATAATAAAATTAATCAATTTTTTAATTTAATTTAATATAATATTTTCTATAATTTATAAATCAATCAAACAATTTTAATAAATTAATCAAATTTTAAATTTTAAATATTTTATCTTAAAAATTTTATTAAAAAATAAAAAAATAAAAAAATGTGTCATAGGCCTAACTTAATTGTCACGCCTAAGTCATGCCTATGACACAAATACAAACCTATTAATTTTGTTTTTTTTTTAATTTTAAGTTTTTATAAAATTAATAGTTGCATAATTAAAATTAAAATTATTTTTTATTAAACTAGTAGTAGTATAATTAAAATTAAAATAATAAAAAATAAAAAATTCAGATATCATGCCTGTGACACTTGTGTCACGGGGTGATACGGCGTGTATGTAAGTTACACAATCTTCAACAACGATATTTTATTAATTGGATAGGGTTAAATAGAATAAGATTAGATAAAGAATTTCGACTCCTAAGCGAGAGGCATGTTCTTGCACTCTCGGAAAGAAATATCTTTGTTAATTTTGATACCTCTATCAACCACCATGAACGTAACATCTCTGCGCCAGATTTAAGAGCACTATATCTTACAACAAGACGCACTATCACTATGGCCGTGCTACCGCATATATTTATAAAAGCCCACTATAGAGTAGGCATGTGTTTTCTTTTTTCCCCTCCTAAATTACGGTAATGCCTTTTGTAACTAATGTACGCCAAATACATGTATACTCGGAGAAAACTTTCTTTTATGTCCTAAATCTTGCATCGCAGGCTGACGAAGCCATTGAGTTCCATATATAAGATGCAATTCAAAACAAATAGCAAATGGACCTAGATTTAGGCAACATATGCCCACAATTCTAGGTCTTATTTCTTCTAGAAAGCAAGCCAGTCCAGGCCCTGATTTTTGATGAGCCATAAACAGGTGAAGCTCGATGCATCTAAATTAGACATCCACTTCACCATCAGTATACTCTCTCTCATTCCAACAAATAAAATTAGACACCGTAAAATTCTACGTCTCACGGAGTTGTAATAACTAATAAGAAACAATCAAAGATTCAAAAGCAAGTATTTACACTGAAACACACGAAGAAGACATGTTGTATGCAATATAAGACTCCTCTCAGTTCTGCATTGCAGAGTACAGCATCCTTCGAGGTCCCACACCAAATGCACCAGTCTCTCTGAGATCTCCGAGACTAAGTAGAGGCAAAGCTTCATCATCCACTTCGTGCACCTCAAGCATATTTACCAAATCCTTGATCCTCTAACCATCTTGTGATATTATTCACATCATCAGTTCTTTCAAACTTCATACCATTTGATACGTGACCAAGCATTGGAGACCGTTTTCTTCGAAACAAACATCCTCATTATCAACTGGGAAGACATCAAAACCAGTGATATGATAGGAATCGTGGTAGGCATTAGATGGGAAAAGCTCAAACTCACTTCGCACCAAAATCTTCGTTGCTAAATTGAGGGCTAAGCTTGGAACTTTGGACACTCCCGAAAACATCATTGTTCCCTACGCTGTTGCGGCCTCGGCGCTTCATGACTATAAACTTCCTGGATATGCCCCGAAATCCAATTCAGACTTCATCGTTTCAAGTTCATCTGAACTGATTGTGAGCAAATCATGGTACAACGAAAAAAAAAAAACGATTTTCAATCGATTTCTGATAATTGAATAATTTGAAAATACTAAACTCAAATCATAAAATATAAAATTGTACCTGATTTAATATTCCTGCTATCCTTTCGAAACTTTTTCAATGTATTAACTACAAATTATTCACGTATCCATTCTCTAATAATATCTACATAGCAGTCACTAAACTCTTTGAGAGGAATTAGGAAGAGTGCTTCTCCTTATGTTTATTCCTATTCATAAAAAAAAATATTAAGGTTAATAAAATAAAATATCTCATATTTGATTCATAAAGTTTCTCAAACTTTATAATTAAATCTAACTTAATTGAAATTGATTTTTTTAAACTGCTCTTTATGTGTGACTCATTAAGTTCCTAATATATTGACAATGATTATAAATTATAATTAGAATTCATAATTAGAATTAGATAAATTAAAAAGGTCTTTTAACTTATCTTTCTCCAATCAAACAATTTATAATCATAGATCAAGAATATGAAGTCTAACAACATGTCATGATCACCTAAATATTAAGAATGCCAAAGTGGTTTGACTTAACCTATCTATGCATAGTTACGATATATAATTTAATCCTTTGGTCATCCAATATTTCAATTGGATAGAGTGTGGATATAGTGTCTACTCTTTTGTATCCAATCATGTTTGTTCTTGCTAATTAGTAATTGATTTATAGTTGATATTTAAAAATACCTTTTCAAATGTTAATTCACTCTAGTCAAAGAATTCCTTCAATCACTACTAATCAAGAATAGTAAAACATTCTCTTTAATTGCTTTAAGGTGACAAATCTTTTATTGACTTACTCAACTATCTCTATATGATTCATATTGAATCCAAGTACTATCGACTGAATTATCCTCGAATAGTTCATAAGTAGCATCAAAATATAGTAATTCTTATATGAGATACCTCGATAATCTCAAATATAAAAATCAATTATACAACCATCATTATGGGGAAATCCGCAAACACAATTAATATTCCATTTAGGATCCTCATAATTAGATTAATTTAGTGAACTTATTCTCTAATAAGCACCTACACATTAGTTTAAGTATCTTCATCCTTTAATTTGTGTGATCAATTACTTTCTTTATAAAAAAGAAACATAACGTGTGCTAGTTTTCTAGTTTCATCAATATCCTATCTTGATGAAACTACAACTAGGAACCTTTGAAAATAATACATAAATGCAAATTGAATCTTATAATTATGATCTTATTATAATTTCAATTACACAATAATTATTCCAGGGATCTTACCTTTAGTATTAAAACATTAAATGTAATTAACATAATACATAAAGATAAAGAATGTCTTTATTAATTAAATAATAATGTTATACATTAAAATTGCAACCAACCGATTAACTACAACGATATAAACTAACAATCTTCCATTTGCACAAAAGCCAATCACCTAATACCATATCCTTCCATATATCGATGATGTCTCTTCAGAGACAATGTCTTAGTGAGAGATTTTCAAGATTTTCTTCAGTGGGAACTCACTCCAATGCTATATCTTTCTACTCCACTATCTCTCTGATCAAATGAAACTTTCTTAGTACATGTTTAGAACGTTGGTGAGACCTTGGTTCCTTTGCCTGTACAATGGTGTAATTGTTATTACAGTACAATACTACAAGCCTAACAATGCTAGGAACCATTCCAAGTTTAGTGATGAACTTCTTGATCCAAACCACTTCCTTTGCTGCCTCTAACACTAAAATGTACTCCTCCTCGGTCGTTGAATCTGTAATGGTTAGCTGTTTGGAATTTTTCCAACTAATGGTACCACTATTCAAAGTGAAGATGTACCTTGACTATAATCTACTATCATCTGAATCTGACTAAAAATTAGCATCTGAATACCAAAATTAGCATTTGAATACCCTTAAACTCTGAATTCAACTCCTCCATAGACCAAAGAAACATCTTTAGTCCTTAAGTACTTAAAGATATTTTTCACAGCTGTTTAGTGACACTTACCTGGATTGGTTTGAAACCTACTCGTTATGCTCAAAACATAAAAGACATATGGTTTAGTATATAGCATTGTATACATGATTAATCTATATTGAACGTAAGCCATTTTATCTCTGTCTTCTTGTGTCTTAGGACACAAACTTTGTGAGAGAGAAATCCCATATGACATAAGTAAGAATCCCCTTTTAGAATTCTCCATGCTAAACCTCTTTAGCACTCTGTCTATATATATGGATTGAGATAACCCAAGCAACCTGTTTGATCTATCTCTATAGATCTTTACTCTTAGAATATAGGCTACTTCTCCGACATCCTTCATAGAGAAGTTTTTGGATAACCAAATCTTTATAGATTGGAGCATTGGTATGTCATTTTCAATTAGTAATATGTCATCCATATATAGCACTAGGAAAACTACCGCACTCCTACTAACCTTCTTATAGAAACATGGTTAATCCATGTTTTTGATAAAAGCAAACTCTTGGATTGTCTCATCAAAAAAATATGCTAACTAGGTGACATATGCTTAAGTCCATAAATAGACTTTTGCAACTTGTATACTTGATTAAGAAACATCTTCGATTCAAAACCTTCTATTTATGTCATATGCACATCCTCTAGCAAATTCCGAATAAGAAATGCTATTTTGACATCCATATACTAGATTTCACAATCATGATATGCGACTATAGACAATAAGAACCTTATGGATTTAAGCATAGCTACCGGAGAAAAGGTTTCATCAAAATTAATTCCTTGTTTTTGTTTGTAACCTTTTAACCACTAAACTTGCTTTATACGTATGCGCATTACCTTCCATGTCAGTTTTTTTTTCTTAAAAACTCATTTGCATCCAATAGGTACAATACCATTAAGTGCATCCATCAAAGTCCATACTTGGTTAATGTACATAGATTCCATTTCAGATCTCATGACTTTATTCCATTTTAAAGAATTAATATTAGAAATTGCTTCTTTAAAAATTGAAGGTTCATCAAGTATGAAAGATATATTATCCTTCACCATTTCAATTTGTAGATCTAAACTAGTGGGGAATGATATATCCTCCTAGTGCGTCATAGACTATATGTCTCTCGAACTCTCAGTTGTACATCAAATGTATCAACTATTCCATCTGGATGTGAATTTGTGGCTCTTGAACTTCTCTAAGTTTTGCCTCACTCCCACTAATTTATTTAAGAATAAATTCTCTTTCTAAGAATGTAGCATGTCTTGAGACAAACACCTTTTGTTCAAGAGGATGGTAAAATTGATATTCGATACTCTCTTTCAGATACCCCACAAATTTACATTTATCTAATTTTAGTTTGAAGCTTATCAGATATTGCATGCTTTAAATAAGCATCTCATCCTCAAATCTTTATGTATGACAACCTTGATCTACTATCAATCCATATCTCATATGGTGTCTTATTAACTGATTTGGATGGAACTCTATTTAGAAGGTAAGTATCAGTTTCAATGGCATATCCCTAAAAGGAGACATAAAGGTCTGCATGACTCATCATGAAATGTAACATATGTAATAGAGTACGATTTGTCCTCTCAGATACTCCATTATGTTGTGGAGTTCCAGGAGGAGTCCATTGTGAGAAAATCCCATTCTCTTTTAATTAACTAAGAAACTTGTGGTCTAAGCATTCACCACCTTAATCTAATCTAAGTGTTTTAATACTTTTACTAGTTTGTTTCTTAACCTCAAGTTTAAATTATTTAAACTTTTCAAATGATTTAGACTTTTGTTTCATTAAGTACACATAACCATATCTAGAATGTTCATCTATAAACGTAATGAAATATGAGAATCCACCTCTAGCACAAGTAGACAAAGGGTCATATACATCTGAATACATAAGCTCTAGTAACTCAATGACATGTACTCCCATTCAACTAAAGGATAGTTTGATCATCTTTCCCAATAAATATGATTCACAAGTTTCATATGATTCATAATTAAAAGGATCCAAATATTCTTCTTTATATAACTTTGTGATTCTAGTTTCATTGATATGACCTAACCTACAATGCTATAAATAAGATGGATTTTGGTCACTTAACTTTCTTTTCTTGATATTTATGTTAATGATTGGCCTTTCAAGATCTAATTCATTCAAACCATTTGTTAGTAATCCATATCTATAATAAATATCTTTAAAAAAAACAACTTTTATTCTTAATAATAAAAACAAATCCATTCAAATCTAAATAAGAAATAGAAATGATGTTTCTAGTAACAATTGAAACATAATAAAAATAATTTAACTATAGTATAAGGTAAGAAGGCAAAGCTATAATACAAGTTCCTACAGCTAATGCAGCAACTTTTGCTCGTAGTGTAACATCCCGTTACCCATGTTGAGGCTAGAATAGTAATTATGAGAGTTTATTAAGAAATTAGAAAATGCATTTCATGCTCATGCATTATATGATATGCATAACTCCTGAATATTGAATTTTTTCACATGAAAATAATTGATCTTTATGTGTGATATGTGATTTTGTTAAAAATTGTGACTTTTATACGTTGAAAATTGATTTGGAGAGTGTATTTAGTGATTTAGAATTTTTGGAGAATTTTAGGAAAATTTCAAAAATTTTGGATGTTTTCAAACTAGGAAAAATGCCAAGTGGCAAGACAATTGATTAATGGCAGTAGAATTAAGAGTCAAATTGCCATAAAAATTTTTATAAATGACAATAGGATTTAATGACATATGTCATTGAAAATTGGGAGTTAAATGGACTGGTTATTAAGAATCATGTAGTAGCTTAAGTAAATATCCATTAGCATTTATATTTAAGTGGTAAGTGTTATGACACTTACCAAGCATTTATTGACCATGTACTTAACCCACCAAACTTAAACCATCCACGAGTCTTTCTTCTTTGCAAGACCATCTCTTCTTTCATTTTCACTAAATGCTCTCTTCTTCATTTTCTTCTCTTCATTTTCACGACACTTTCTCACCAACACTCTCAACGTTGATCTTTACCAAAAATCTGCACCTTTTTACTTCCATCTTTCGTTGCCTTCTTCTTGTTATTGAAGACCCAACATATATCACCCTTAAAGGATGATGATTGTGTGATTCTCGGGAGATAGGTTCACGTGATTTGAAGAGGTTTTGGGGATAAAACAAGTAAGTATATTAATTATCTTTATGGATTTTGCTAAATAGAAATTTTATGATGGTGAGTTAGAGATAGCATGATCATGATATTGGTTAAAGAGTGATGATACGTGAATGAAGAAATAAGTAGATCTAGGTCATATTTTTGTTTACTTGATGAGTAATAAATTATGAGTTGTATTAAAGATGAATTTGAGATGGATTGATAGTGTAAATGGAACACATACGATGAGAAAATTGATGATTGATCATGGGTTTTCATGTATGTGTTTTTAACGTGGTTGTTGTGTTAAAATAAAGATATCATGCTCTAAATGGTAGTGAGTTAATGTTATTCATAAAATGAGAGGAAGTAGGATGATAGTTTGAGACAAAGTAGAGTGATAATGAAGTTGAATATGTGCTGGAATGTGCTAGATAGAGTGCTTTCACTGAACATGCATTGTTTTTTTGGCCATATCTTGATCTATAGGTGTCTAAATGGGACAATTTTTAAGGTACATTAAACTAGAGATATATGGATACAATTTTCATGAAGGAAGCGAATTTTAATTCTATCTCTAAGGGTCTTGAATTTTGGCTTGAAATTTAGAACTGTGAGTTATCGTGGTATAAGAACAATCTGTAGTATTTTAGGTACAACTTTCAAAATACTGAACCAATATGTATGAACTTAGGTTCGTTAAAAACTTAGGATATAGATGAACAATTGCTTGAAAGAAGACTTTGCCTAAAAACCTCATTTTCTAAGTTTAAAATGGAAGTGAAGTTTGGAAAAATATAAAAGAAAGAAGAAGGAGTGCAATGGTTTAGGAGTAGGTTGCGATCGCGACTCTACTGGGTGCATGCAGAAGTCGCAATCGTGACGTGACCCTGCTGGGCGAACGGGCAGTCGCGTCACGATTGCGACCCGTTGGTTGTTATGCACTGAACATGTGTTGGTTTTTTGATGGTATCTTGAGCTTTAGATGTCCAAATGAGGTGATTCTTAATGCAGATTAAATTAGAGACATAATTCTACAACTTTATTGAAGAAGTATGAATTTATTTCTGTCTCTAATACTTTCAAAATCTGAAATTGAGTCTTTATTGAGGTTGTAACTACCCGAAATAGAAATTATGTCTTGATTTTTTCATAAAAGCTGAATGGATATAGTCTGAATCAAGCAAAGGAATCTTCGCAAAATTTGTAGTTCATTCTCTTATCATTCAATTGGTATTAAGTTTGTAATTTTTAGATATCTGAGTTGAAAGATATGAGTTATACAATTTGAGGGTATGATCATGAGCTAGCCAAAAGTTCAATTGTCTTCCTCACGTCGCTTGTGTAATTAGTGCCTAAGCCCAACTGCATAAGCCTCTACAACTGCCGCTGCTCTCTAAACCATTGCTCATATTTTTAACAAGATGAAAAACAAATCAAACCTTATAGTTCATTGCAAATCTGGAGATGATGACCTAGTAACCCATGTGGTTTAAGAAGGAAAGCTGTATGTGTAACACCCCACTCCCGCAAGACCCGAACCCGACATCGATGGGTGATGTCCAAACTCGTGCCCCATGAGGGTGGCGTGCTAAAGCACTTAATCACTCAGAAAATCGGCATAAATATTTTTCTTTTGTTTTGAACCACAAACATGATAAGCAAAAAGCCATAACCCAAATCGGGCCCCACTTTATT
>JAOQMS010000007.1:15463411-15497571 GCA_027563885.1 Erythroxylum longipes
AAAAAATAATATATATATATATATAAAGAGAAGAAGGTATTTAGTTAGTCTTGCATAGTCAAATTAGGGACACCGTTAGTGTCCTTAGCCCAGGTATGCGGCGGTTGTCATAGGCCTGATGTGGTACCAGGTCATGACAATCAAGATGTTGGAGACTAGGGTGATAGTTATGTATAAGTTGATGATAGGTGCTTGATTGATTATGAAATTAATCCATAACACTTAATGATTATTGACATGAAATTGTTTAAGATACTTATTTTAACTCATATGTAAGTTTAGGAACAATTTGGAAGCAAATAAGTTAAGGTGAGTTGAAGCTCTATATTTTGGCCATTTTCTGAAGATTAATTTTGGCTTGTATTTATGGAGAAAGAAGAAGAAAATTAAAAGAAGAAAAAATGCAAAGAACGTGAGCTGTATGGATTATGCATGGAAATTATGTTTAACATGAAATTAATGTCTTATATGGATGGAAGACATTAATTTAATTAATCTCACGGCTGCTGGAAAAAAATGAAGATGGATAGTTGGAAAAAGAGACAAAAATGGCCAAGTAAGATGAAGAAAATGCAGCAAATGGACAGGAGACAAAATGCAAGGCATATAGTAGTCTAAGACCAAAATGGCAACACAAGTGGACAACAGAGGAACAAAACGCAGAAGATGCTTATGACTGCATTTCATGCAGAAAACGTCTGCATAACTCAAACAAGGACTATGTTCAATACAAGACATCAGGAGGGTTTTAAAATGAGGCATGAATAGTAGCATGGTCCAACTATGTTTATTCATCAAATCGGTGAATAGGAAAAGAGAATAGAGAGCTTGCGACAGAAACAAAAGGAGACGTGAACAGTGGGGATGGACCATATTGTCTATTTCTCAAATCAGTGAACAGTAGAGAGAAGAGAGCTTGCAAGAGAGAGGAAGAGCTGCTAAGGTTTCGGCTACGGATATATGAGTGGGGCTGAAGCATTTTTCCAGGAGAGACCTATAGAAGGCTAGACATCCCTACACTGGTTCGAAGGTGACATCGACGTCAACAACTTGGGTTAAGTGTATTTCATATTTTTGTTGTTTCTTTCTCTTCTATTGAATTGATTGTGCTATCTTAGGCATATGGATTTGGGTTGTGTATGGGTAATCGAATTTTTGTTATTGTTCGATTATTTGTGTATGAACCCATTGGCTATTATGAAAAGATGATTTTAATGCATTCATTGAATCGTTTATTGGCAAACCTATTGCTAGAATTTTGATATAATCCGTAATTGTTATTTTGAAATTCATATGTGGCGACTAATGATTCGTAATCATTAGGGATAACATAACCTAAGTTAAATGATGCATCGTATGTGGTTGTTGCCTTGATTAATCGCTTTTTCTAATTTGTAATGCTACTTCCTAAATAAATCTAAAGATCATATTCTAGGCTATTCAGTAGTTCGGTTTAATTAATGATAGTATCTTGATTAAACAAAACCTACGGAAAAATTCGAGTTAATTATTAATCCACGATTAATAGTTACTAGGATAGGTTTGAGAACGACAAATCAATAAAATATGCTTAATTAGGGTGTAGGCCGAGATTGAACCAAAGAACCGGGTCCTTACCGAATTCCCCACTTTTATCATTTTTTTGCATGTTTTAATTTTTTTATTAGGTTAGTTTTATTTTATTTTCTTATTTCAAAATCCAAAACCCCCTTTTCCTAAGCACTGATTAATTTCATTTCAATAACTTTAACACACTTTTTATAGGATAGACCTGGAATCACCACTGCTATAGTAGTAGTCTAGTTATTTTATTTTGATTAGAGTTATGACGTTCTGTCAATTTTGGTCCCGTAGCCGGGTAGTGCGGTGTTTAGTTTTTTTTTATTGATTTTAATTAGTGTTTTGTATATATTTGTTTGTAATTGATTTCTTTTTAGTTATTTCGTAATCTTTTCTTTTTTTGTTTTGTTTTTCTCCATAATGCTCTGCATAAGTAGAATTATGACAACAAATTAATATTTCAAACATCACCTCCTCCAGAACACGTCTCTTAATTAGTTTATTGGCATAAATTTTATACTATGTTGGTTCATTCCATAAATAGTGAGTATACTCATATAAGAATCTCTTAGTTTGTTGATAAGAAAAATCAAGGGGAAGGATACCACCTACATCTTTGTCATATTGTGGAATAAATAGGAAGTGTACTATCATCAAGGATTCATCAAAAAATAACTTATTGATTTCTTCACCCTGTTGCATCTCCCCTCCTTCAAGACATGATAGGTGATCAGCCAAATTTTTTTTCTCTCTTCTTATCTCTAATCTTTATGTCAAATTCTTATAGAAGTAACACCCATAAGATAAGTCTTAGCTTCAGAATTTTCTTAGAAAAGAGGTATCTCAATGCCACATGGTCTATATCGATAATCACTTTAGATCCTAAAAGAGATGATTAATCCTTATTGTATACTAATACCATTACTAGCAACTCCTTTTTAGTAGTTGTGTAATTTAATTGGGCTCCCAATAAAGTCTTGCTTGTATAGTAGATAGAATGCAACCTTTAGTCTTTATTCTACCTAACACAAACCTACTGCTTGATCACTAGCATAGTACATAACCTCAAATGGTAAAGACTAATTTGGGGATATGAATATTGGTGCTAAAATGAGTGCCTCCTTTAACATATTAAAAGAACTTAAACATTTATCATCAAAATCAAAATATACATCTTTAACTAATAAATTATTAAGTGATCTAGTAATAGAAGAAAGTCCTTAATAAATCAGTGGTAAAATCATACGTGTCCAATAAATGCACGCATGTCTTTGACATTATTTAGTGGTGGAAGCTTCTCAATGACCTCCATTTTGGCTTTATGCACTTCTACACCTTTGCATGATAATTTATCTCAAAAAACTATACTCTCATGCACTATAAAGTGACATTTCTCCTAGTTTAGAATCAAATATGGTTCCTTACATCTTTGAAGGAATCTATCCAAATTTATCAAAAAAATGATCAAAGGAGTCTCCAAAGATTGAAAAATCATCCATAAAATTCTCCGTAATGTCCTTAATCATATTTGTAAAGATAGTTATCATGCACCTTTATAAAGTTGCAAGTGCATTGCAAAGTCTAGGCTGCATCTGTCTATAAGAAAAGGTTTTATAAGGACACACGAATATGGTCTTCTCTTTATCTTTCAAATAGATAAAAATCTAATTATGTCATGAATTTCTATCAAGGAAATAATAAAATAAGTGTCCATCCACTCTCTCAATCACTTAATCTATGAATGATAAAGGAAAGTGATCTTTCTTAGCCACCATGTTGAGCTTCCTATAATCAATGCAAATCCTTTAGACTGTCATTGTTTGAATAAAGATTAACTTACCTTTCTCACTCATTATTCCTCATTTCTTAGGTATATATTATACTAGACTCATCCATCCACTATCTGAAATAGGGTAAAAAATACCTACATCTAAAAATTTTACTTCTCTTTTCTTGACCAACTCTTTCATATGAGGATTTATTTTGCTTTGTCTCTCCCTTACTGTCATACAAAAATTAAGATTGATCTTATGAATCACCATATTAGGAGTTATGCCTCTTATATCTAAAATTTTTATCTTATGACTCTCATTCTGTTTCTAATTGTCTCTACCACTCTCTTTTCTTGTTACCCCATCCAAATTGTTTGAAATTATGATGGATAGAGTATAACCCTCACCTAGAAAGGTATATCTAAGGTGTTTAAGTAAGGTTTTTAACTCTATAGTGGATGGCTTCTCAATGGAAGGTGGTATGGGTGCTTTTGTCCTTACTAAGATTTCTTATTTTGATTTCTTACCTAACTCCTCCTCCTTCTCTAACTCTTCATCATCTTCTACATCTTTAACCTCAGCGTCTTCTCTATGGTTACCCTCTTTCTCTTTTACACACTCATCAGCTATATCAATTTTTATGCAAATGTGGCCCTCCTTCGGATTCTTCAGTAACTTACTCATATTAAACTCAACCAGATCTTCACTATTTGAAGAATTAGTTTTCCTTCATATACATCCACCAATTCTCTTCCTATATTTATGAATGATCTACCAAGAATTAATGGAAGGTTTAGATCCTCTTCAAAGTCTAGCACTACGAAATTCATAAGAATAATAAACTTGTCCACTTTTACTAGCATATCCTCCACCACGCTAAACAGGTTTTTAATTGATTAATTCGCCAACTAAATGAGCATAAGTGTTTGCGCCACATCTACTAGCCCCATTTTCCTAAAAATAAATAAAGGCATAAGATTAATATCTACACCTAAGTTATATAAACCATTAGAAAAGTCTAAATTACCAACTATAAATGGTATAGTAAAACTCTCTAGATCTTTCAATTATGAGGGTATGCGATTGGTAATTATGAAGCTGTAACTCTCCAACAAAAGATCAACTGATTGTCCTCCCAAGTTTGATTATTGTATATAATATTTTTGAGAAACTTCGTATGCTCCGGTGTGTTCTCCAAATCTTCTACAAAGGAAAAGTTAATTTGTAATTTCTTCAACTTCTCTAAAATATATACAAATTGACCATCCATTTGATTCTCTTTTACCTTTATGGGAATGGGATCTTTGGAGCATATGGAGGGGATAAGACATATGGTGGTTCCTCCTTCTTATCCTTCTTTTTTTGGCTTCCTTCTTGGTGGGGTTCAGCCTTCTTCTCAGTTAGCTCTTTACCACTTTTGAATATGATGTCCTTTAATTACTCCCTTATATTAGACTTTGTATTTTTTAGGAGACTCCCCACACTTTATGTAGATAATGCATTTGCTAGTTTCCTTATTTGAACCTCCAAATTATGGATAAAAGAAGCATGATTTTTTACAATTTGGTCAAACTTAGCTTCCATCCTCTTCTAGCTCTCATCTTGGCTCGTGAACTTGAAATTTATCACATCCATTAGCTTGTCCATCTTTGATTCCAATGACTTGAGCCTATGTTACTAAAATCCTAGTGGGCCTTATTCTCTAATTTGATTTCTTAAATACCAAAAGAAATTTGTGTGGTTCTTTCACCTAGGATTATAGGTGTTTGAGTAAGGGTTATTACCATCCTTGACCTAGTTGTGCTCCTATAAAATTTAACTACTCAATATCACTATTATCCACTAGAAAACAATCATAAGTACTATAACCTTCTTGATTGTACAATTTACATCCATACTAAATCAACCTTAATAAGTTGGGAGTAGTGGCCCTCAAGCTTTTTATTAGCTTGGACAGTTTTTCTACTTCAGCTTGTAATGTTGTCAGTGAATCAATAACAACCACTTCCTTATGATCTTTAAAGGTTGGTTGTTATTTGCTCCTTTCTAATGTTTATAAATAACTATTGTTTGCCATCTCCCATCTCCTAAAGTAAATCATATTTAGCATCTATTATCTTCCTCATTAATGAACCACCAACTATTGCATCAATAGTACCTCTTGTGGGCAGATGAATCCATTGTAGAAGGTTTGTAACAAGAACTCCTTGGGTAAGCTATGGTGTAGGAATCTCCCTTTTTAACTCCTTAAATCTTTCCCACACTTTGTATAATGATTCCCCTTCACTTTGCTAGAGATTTGTTATTTCCTTAATGATCCTTGTGGTCATTCTTAAGGGGAAGCACTTAGCCAAAAAAGCTTGTACTAATTGCTCCTATATCATCACGTTCACTAAGCTAAGAGGATTTAACCACACCTTTACTTGGCATTTAAGTGTTAATGGGATTAGCCTCATTTGGATGCATCCCTAACAAACCATTATATCCAAAAGTGTTACATATATCTAAGAAATTTAACAAATGGGCATTAGGATCCTCATTGACCAATCCATAAAATTGGACATTAGTTTGTAACATGTTCAATAAGGCTAGTTTAATTTCAAATCTATTTGTCTGCATTAGTGGTCTTTTGATCCTTTGTTAATTAGAATTAAATCCTAGCCTCATAAAGTCCCTGAGCGTTCTTTTTTAATCTCCTTAGTTTTCCTTCTTCTTCTTCCATTGATCTTTCTATAGCTTCTTCGCATATTGCTTTTTAAATTTCTATCTCTTTCTTGGTGATGCTAGAAACTTAGGTTTTTGTAAGCTTGTTTGAACTCCTTAATATTCTTGTGTTCATGCACCTAAAATCACACAAGAAAATTGATAAATTCCTTAAAGCAAAGTAACTTAAATTGCAATAGATGCTAAATTTACAATCTCCAGTAACAACGCTAAAAACTTATCTTTTTTATTTTAAATCTATCCAAACCACAAGTGTATGGATCATATCTTTATAATATAAATAGTATCATTTCCATTAGGATTGTTATTAGTACCTAACAATTTTTATACTACTTTTTTAAGCTAAGAAGTATAATAAGTGTAGCTATAAAAATATAAAAAATTGACAAGTGAACAATTAACAAAGCAGTAGTGAACTTTTGATTAGTCATTGATAACAACTTAGGAATTACCTATATGCTTTTTTTGTTTTCACCTCATCTTCTTGATTTAATAATACTGGACCCTAGATATTCAACAGTTATGATTATCCTCTCTTGAGATCTAACCAAGTAATCCTAATTAAAATAGATAAGAACTGAATTGTGACCTTTCGATCTTTTAAAACTCTTCCTAACTATCTAATTGGATTTGAAGCAATCTTATGGGTAACTAATAAAGAATTAAAATCTCTCTTCATTCGTTTATTAATTTGATGTTTATAGGTTTATTATAGTAGCAGCTCTTAATTTCCAATATAGCATAAATATTTCAACCTAATCTCTCGATTGAGATCAAATATTAAAACAATAAATTCCAAAAAGTATATTTCTATTAAATTAACAACATAAAATTTTAATAAAATAATTTAGGAATAATTACTAAAACAAAATTTGCAATTCATAACTAAAATAAATCTATAATTGTTCTTATTCAACATTCAAGAACAAGGAAAGAAAAGGAAAGAGTAGAGGGTTGAATCTTAGATGTATTCTTCTTCTCGTTTTTAAGTTGGAAAATTTTGTAGCTTTGTTCTTCTGAAATTTTGCCTCTTTGATTTCTTTCTTAGATGTTCCAGTTGCCTATTTTGGTGTTTCTCTTTGCCTTTTATACTTTTTAATCCTTTTGGGGCTCTTTTTAGGATTTTCTCACTTGTTTATATTCCAAAAAAAGCCTCAAATCATTAAAAATACAATAATCTCGGGGCCTAAAATTTTTCCTTTGCATAATCATGGCTATGCATAATCGTGCACTGATTGTTACAATCGTGCAAGATTAAAGCTGGAATAGCTGTGAAGCCTCTGTAATGATTGTGTACATTTTTCACGATCATAAAAGAGGCTTTATAGCTACTCCGACTTCAGTCTTGACGATCGTGACAGTCAGTGCCCCATTATGCACAGCTATGATTATGCAAAGGCAAAATTTTTAGGTTGCAAGATTATTGTATACATTTTTCGTGACCATAGCAGAGGCTACACAACTGCTTTAGCATCAATCTTACACGATTGTGATAGTTCTCTTCCTCCAAATTCTTGTTTAGCTTTTCTTAAAGTTCTTTGTCTCAACTTGTCATCCAAACACATCAAACATCCCCTAAAACGTGCATTAAGAACAAATTCTTTCCCTAATCAATAATCATTAAACAAAACACATAAAAACACTAATAAAAACATTAATCTATGTCCTGAACACATTATTATGACCAAAAAAGAACCTAATAACACGCTCTACAACCTAGAAAACATAACAAAAGCTTAACTATCAATGATGAAGTTACATGATTTGGTTATGAGTTTCAACTTACCTTAGTAAACTATTCGCAAATATAATATGAACATATATACCTATGATGTTAAGTTTCCCTGTCACTAAAAAAAGACAATAATAATGTGTAAATAATATAAATAGATAGTTATCTTTTCAACTATCATGTTGTATGTTACAATTAGCAATTAAACGGGTGTTAAAACCATATCAAAGACTTTGAAATCATTCATAACTTTAAAGGTCTAAAACCTAGAATAATCTCACATAGATAATTTTCCAACTTCCTTTTTTGTGTCCGTGGAACTCTTTATATCTCCTAACATCCACCTAACCTACAACAGTTATTAATTAAGACACTAAATTTACATATTTCTTGTTTTTTTCATTTTCAAAATAGCTTAAAAATTTAGAAGGTTAAATAGTTGATTTTAGATGTCATACCCTCCTCCCCCGCCTCCCTCAACACACATGCATATCTAAACAACCCTTAACTCGTAGGAACTCTTCGAGATTGATCCCATAACTGAGTGTTATATCTTCTGCATTCCATGTTGCAATAGATAACTTAAAAGCCATAATTCATCCTATCTTATGAATTTAAATGCTAGTAAATAGTGTGAAAAATTAAGAAAATATAAAAATACAACAACAATAACAATCATTTGCACCTAAATTCTTTAGTTTATGTTTCTGTATTATTTGAATTAAAAAAAGAATTCAATTAGGTCAATTAACATTCAAAACAAATTATACTAAACCAAGCACTGTGCACATGAGTCCTATACATAACCAAGCACTGTGCACACAATTCCCATGCATCCAAAGCAAGATGAAAGATGTAAGATAGAGAAATTATACTAAACCAAGCACTTCTTACCCAAACAATATTGATCATTAAATAAGGTAGCAGTTAGTACGAGATGCATCAGAGATAAATAATAGAGCTGGTACCCACTAGGGCTGTGATGGAGTGGCAGGAGCTCCTCCATCATTAACCAAAGTCTCGAGTTTGAGTCTTAAGAATGGAGTCGCTTTAAAACTCGTAAGGGAGAGTTTTGCAGCCCTTAAAAGGTCCTTCCCAGCTCGAATCTGGACTAGTCGGTTCTCCTTATGGCGCTAGATACTGGGTGGTTTTCACCAAAAAAAATAATAAAGCTGGTGCGAGAGAAAAACTAAGGAAGTTGGGGCGAGAGAGAAAACATGAGGAAGTTGGTACAAGATGCGTGAGAGATAGAAAC
Organism: Erythroxylum longipes; assembly: GCA_027563885.1. Taxonomy (NCBI): domain Eukaryota; kingdom Viridiplantae; phylum Streptophyta; class Magnoliopsida; order Malpighiales; family Erythroxylaceae; genus Erythroxylum; species Erythroxylum longipes. Next base: position 15,472,455 of record JAOQMS010000007.1, read on the forward strand.
AAGATAGCTAGTGTGAGAGAAAAAACAAAAGAAGCTTGTGTGACAGATAACCAAGAGGAAGCTTGTGCAAGAGAGAAGGCAGAGTAGGTGACAATGAGAGGGGAGTAGTTGATTCAATTATAGATTAGAAATTTGATCCTAATTTAGAGTTTTATAAATTAAGGTTTGTTGATTAGAAAATTTAGGGATTTTAATTAATAAATTAAATTAAAGAATAAATATTACAAATTAATTATATAAATTACAAAATATCCATAATTTTTATTTTCCAAATTTTATTGATAGGTCCACTGTAATAAATAACATATACAATCCATAACAATTTTTAAAAATAATAAAAAGTGTTATGTTTAAAAATAATAAAAAGTGTTATGTCAATATTGACATGATAAAAGTTTAATCTTATCAATTTTTTTAGTTTTGAACATTTTAAAAATATTAAGACTTAAATTAAATGCTTTCAAATATTATAGTTAAAATTGTAGTATGATGAAAACTTTACAGGCCGTTTGAAAACCTTCGAATTGAATTCATTAACGAATTGGATTTAATTACATTAATGAGATTGAATTGAATTCAATTTATACTGTTTGGAACAAACCTAGTAATATTGGAATTGAATTTAATTACACTATTTGGAACACAATCAAAATAAATTCAATTATTTTATATGACATTTTTACTCTTGACTAAAAAATAATCCTATTAAATAATAAACATTCACACTTACATAGAGCAAGTTATAAACAACAATTTCATTATCTAGATTTTAGCAATACTTGTTGTTAAAAATAAAATTGTCCATATATAAAAATAAAATAATTATAAGACTAAAACAGTGTTATAAATTTGTGATTATAAAAATAAAACTAATAAATAATAGACATAAAAATCATAATAATTTTCATAATAATACAAATCTAAACTTAAAAGAAATTATATTAATTTTAATAATTAAGAAAATTAAGGCTTTTGATAAAAATAAAATTTGATAAGATAAATGATAGTTTTAAAAAATTAAGAATTAAAGTGAAATAAGGTTCAAATTACTTGAAGTTGGATATAAATTAATATTTAGAAGTTAGATAATCTTTGCTTAAAATAATAGGTATTTTAAAATAAAATTTACAAGAAATATAAAACATATGTTTTCTCAAACACTCTTTTTTTGTTTTCGGAAAGAGACCTAACTAGAAGCAAAAGAGTACATCCTATTTGTGTAGCATTAACCCGCAGCCTTTAATATGCATTTTGTGAACAAGTGCAAGCAATAGAAATATGGATGTGATGATCTTCACAGCCTCCACTTTTGTCCGTCTGAGAAGCGTTATGCTTATCATGACATGATTATACATATTTAAATATCAGAGACCGAACTTGATACAAAGCTTGCAAAGTGTTGATTTACTGCTGTTTTCCTTAGTGGGAGGTGCTAATTCAAGGTGGAGAACGTGTTGCTGTTTCACTTTTCTTTTGTGGGAGGCATTGTTTGAGGTAGGAGGCGTTGCTTGATGTGAAGAGATATAGTAGGGTTCTTGCTTTGAGATGGGTATTATTGGAAGGTTATTTTCAACGTTAAAAAAAATTGAAGCCACAATTTGTAAGTCAATTCCGATGCTAGGAGGGGTGAATTCAATTTGTAAAGGAGATGGGTTTCAATTGCATGCATGAATTGAACCCATCCCTTTTTTGTGCTTCCAAACACCTGAATTGAATTCAATGCTACAATTGAATTCAATTCAGACCATTCCAAACAACCTATTAAGGTTTGAAATACACCTTATACGAAAAAAGGCAAAAATGAATGTGTTTTTCTGCCATCCCCTTCAGTAATTAAAAATAAAGTTTTGCTAACCGTGGATCACTGTTAAGACTTAGTTATATATTATGAAACTGTCGACATGAGAATTAAAGGTATTTGTTTTACACAATAGAATTCAACACTATCAGAAAATTGGCATCAAACTTGGGGAAATATCTTAGTGTTCCCTTACTTCATGGATGGGTGACTAACAAGACATACCTGGATGTCATTTGACACCTTGAAGAGAGAACTAAATAATGGAATCCATCTCACTTCTCTTTGACTGGTTGAGCAACACTATGCAAATCCATACTTATATCCATCCTTTCATACACCATGTCGTCTACAATTCTTACAAAAGGTATGTGTGGGAAAATGGAAAAGATACAAAGACAACTCTTATGGGGATCTAATGATGGTAGGAAGAAAATCAATCTAGTCAAGTGGGAAACTATCTGCAAGCTTAATGAGTTAGATGGTCTCCGTTTTTCTAATGTGAGGAGCTGGAATGAAGCTTTGATCATGAAGCTTGCATAGGGTTAAATCCCAAATGACTCAGCCTAGTGGGTAATGACGTTTCAAGACAAATATGGACTGCCTATGCATGGAATCCCAAACTCTTTGCCGTTCAAAAATCTCTCACTTATGGAGATATCTTTGTTGGTTTATGCCCTACAACTAATCACTTTGGTTGTAGTTTAGTGACAAATTATTTAAAGACATTCTTTATCTTATACATGTTTAGATGTATGTGATAAAGTTCATGGAATAATCATACATTGCAAATGAAATTATAATGAGATTATAATTACGAGATTTATATTTCATTTATGTATTATTTCTAAATATTCCTGGTCATTGTTCTATTAAGATTGGACATTAATAGAACGTAAAAAGACTAGCATATGTTTTGTTTTTCCTTATGAAGGAAGTAGTCAATCTCATAGGCTAAAGTATAGAGATACTTAAACAAACACGTGGGTGCTTGTTAGAGAACAAGTTCACTGAACATACCCAATATGAGAAATCCATTTGGAAAATTACTTGTATATCTATGGAATTCTCATTGAGATGATTGTATAAGTGATCCTTTGACTTCAATTCATCAAAGTTATCTTGTGTGGGAATTGCTATGTTTTGATACTACTTATGATCTATTTAACCATGGGTTGATTAATTGGTAGTCATTGGATGTAGCATGAACTATATGGAGGTAGTTGAGTGATCAAGATAGGATTCATCACCCTAAAGTAATTGGGGAGAATGTTTCATTATTCTCAATCAGTATTAATTCAAGAAATCCTTGGCCAAGGTGGAATGACATTCTATAAAAAGTTTACAAATATCATTAATTAAATCAATAGCCAATGGTGGACAACTAATATGATTAGACTTAAGATAGAGTAAACATTAATTCCATGCTCTATGTTTGATCAGAACATTGTAAGAAGAAATGATTGAATTATACGAAAATATTATGCACAAAAAGGTTAGTCAAAACAACTTTGACATTCCTAAATATTTGAGTAGTCATAATGTGTTGCTAGACACCAATCTTGATCTATGATTATAAATTGTTTAGTTAGAGAATTAAAAATAAATTAAAAGTAATTTTAATTTATCTAAAATTAGATTTTATAATCATTGCTAATATATTTGGGAGTTTAATGGGTCTCACATATAGAATGGGTTGAAGAAAGCAAAGTTAATTTAATCAAGTTGTACTTGATTATAAAGTTTGAAAAACTTTATGATTAAATATGAGATATTTAATAAATAAGAATCAATGTGAGATATTGAATCTTATATGGGCATAATTGGTATTTAATTAGAATTATTTTTAATTCTAATTAAAGTTCAATTGAAATTAGAATTTAATTTCAATTAAATTACTAAAATATCCAAAGCTTATTATAAATAGGCTTAAGCTCTATGGAGCTAGCACTTCTTGCTTAACTCTCTCTGTAAGAGTTACAAAGTTGTTTAAACTCATTCTGTGGATACCGTTAGAGGCCGGAAATTTGTACGGCTACGGTGGTTGAAGCAGATTAGTTTCGGGAATGGTTTGAGGGATACAACAAGATAAAGATCGAGCTTTAGAATAAGGTACGAATTAAGTTTTCGGTTTATTATGATTTATGTTAATCATTTTATAGAATTAAAGAGATCTTGGTTTTTGAGAAATCAAAGGTTGCGAAAAAATTTTGTAAATATTTTATTGCGGTTGGGATCGGATCCTAACCTGGTTTCCCAAGAATCTCTGCACTATTTGGGAAATTTGTTTGGCCGGTATTAAATGGATAATTGGGAATGGTAAAAATATACATTTTTGGAGCTTTCTGAAGTCGAATCGAGCCCGAATCCATCGCCGCCTTCACGGGAATTGCTCTCTAAAACACGGGCTAGGCCTTTCTATAGTTTTCTCAAAACACGAGCCCTCTTAACGGGTCAGGGATTCCTTATGCTCGTGATTGATATGGGCAACTACAAGAGACCATAACATATTGATATAGCTTTCATATCGGGCTTCCCCATCACAAGGCTGATATGAACCAGATCCACACTAAAAGGGATCCATTTTCCACCCGGACTTTAACCCATTAATTTAGATCATTTATTGGGCCACTTTATTATCTTTATCTGGATCAAATTGCGCAGCTTAACTAATAATTTATTTAAAAACCAAATTACAATTAATAACTGTCCACTGAATGGGAAATTGACAAAATTGCCCTTAGGGGAAAAAATGTCTAACAATCTCCCCCTTGGACAATTATTAATTGCAGATTTGACTCAACTTTAAAAACAGTTTAAAAATTCGGTTAAGCTACGCTACTGTAGTAGTCGACTAAGTTTAAAAAATATTTGATCCAAAGATAATGAAAGTCCTACATTCTGTCCTGCAAGGCTTTCGATACCGAAAAATATCAAATACATGTGTCATATGTGACACAGGTCCAATACATTCACGAATACCTAATACCTCACTAACATGAATGGAAAAATGGAGTGTGGCAGACTACAATGATACCTTTATAATCTAATATATATCATCTTCGCCTATAAGCCTCGATTTCTCCAACTTTATTCTAAACTACATCAGAGAAATACTGCTTTCTCTCACCGAATGCTAATTAGCATTAAAGAAAACTTGTTTCCTCTCACCATATGCTAAACAACATTAAAGAAAACCTTTATGTTCTCTAACTGAATGCTAAACTGCATTAGAGAACCTTTATGGGATTAAATACTTATATCCCCCTATGTTATGTCAAACTTTAAGGATATATCCGTATAAAACTGTATGTGTCTAATGACATAGGCTCAAGGTCAATCTTCATATATTGCCAATGACCTTTAAAATGCTTAAGATCAACACAAATCTTAAGGCTTTTATACGTATTATGACAATATATGATAACCTGTATTACTGAGGATAGCCGATGATCATCTTTATGAACCATCATACTGTCATAATACATCACATCGTACAAATGTACGTGGAGCAAGTATAACGATTCCCTAACTAACAGTGTTTAAAGACTTCAAAACATCCATATTGTATTCTTGTGTTCCAAACACAAGTGGGTAAGGTCCTTTAGTTAAAGAATCAACTTATAGTTCTTCAGTCTTTAAATGCTCCAAACCTTAATGTCACTTTTTCGTGTCAACCACTTCATGATCAAGAATTTGATCCCAAATGCTAACACCTTGTGATATACTATGCTGTTGTTAAACAAAATAAAAGCTTGATTATCACATTACAATTGAATGGGTTTAGCTACCGAATCAATCACAGACAACTCAAAAATCAAAATTTTGACTTAAACCATCTGTGAAGCAGCCTATAGCATGCACTATGCATGCGTAGTAGAGAAAGTTATCCGTGTCTTCTTGACACTCTTCCACGACATTGTACCATCTGCAAACTTAAACTGTAACCATAAGTGAACTTTCGATCATCTGAACACATAGCTAAATTTCAATCTTAGTTCCTTACGAGGTTTAGTCTGTTGAACTTTCTATATGCCAACATATAATCTTTGATTCCCTTTAATAATCTTAACACTCACTTGAATGGATTTCAATGGTCTACATCTGGGTTAACTAGGTACTGACGAAACAGTCAAATTATAAATGCAATGTCCTACCTAGTACATAGCCGAGCATACATCAGGCTATCAACTGTACTAGAGCACAAAACATTCCTCATAACCTCTCTCTTTACTTTATTCTTTGGTCATTTTGCCAAAGATTATCTCTCACTATAAGGGATAGGTGTTACAACAGGTTTATTTTTAACTGTATTAAACCTTTGTAACATATACTTAATGTATGCACCTTTTGAGAGGTATGGCGAGTGTTAAGATATGTCCCAGTGAATCCAAATACTTAGGACAAAAGATGCTATATCAAGGACCTTCATGTCAATGTTCTTAACCAAAATTTGCTTAACCTTATACAACATGATCAAGTAATTTGATGTAAGCTATATATCATCCTTATGCAGTAATAGGAAGATACTTTTGCTCCCCTTGATCTAGTACAAGCACCTTTTAACTTTATGTTTCATGAAGTTGAAAGAGGTTATAACCTCATCAACTGTAAGGTTTCGCTTTTAGGAGATTTGATGTAACTCATATGTTGATTTGCATAATGTGCAAACCATGTCAGTTCTTTCTGGATCCAGAAATCCTTTAGGTTGTACCATATAGACCACTTTATAAAGGTCTTTATTCAGGAAAGCGGTTTTGACAACCATTTGATGTAACTCTTCACCATCAGGAGCTACAATTGCTATAATCACGCACAATGTATCCTACGAGGGTACGAGAGAAAAGTAACAGTAAAGTTAACATTTCTCTCTGAGTAAACCATCAGGCAATTGAGCTAGTCGATAAACCGATAAACTTTATCTTGAAATCCTTTAGGTCTTACGCTTTATACTGACATTTTTGTAGTTATGCTACAAAATCAACTAGCTCCTTGACCTTACTATGCTTCATGCCTTGCATTTTATAAGTCATTGCAACCCACCACAATTCCACTACAGGTACAGAAACAACTTCTGTAAAAGTAATTAGATTCTTAATATGTCTAATATCACAGTCCTACTCACTTAATAGAACATGATATCAGATGGGATAATAGGACATCTCACTCTAGTGGATCTTCACAACTGCATTAGATCTTGTACTCCCAGGAACCTCTGTGTGTACAGGTATGGGTTCTTGTTCCTGTATAGGCATGGTACAAAGACCTAGATCTACCGGATTTAACTGTACCAGATTTTAACTGTATGAGCAGCGGATACTAAATAATTGTAGTATCCATCCTATTATCATCCTAAGAGTCAAATGACCCACCATCATAGACATCGTATTCCAGAAACTTAATTGTTAGTGATTCCACTATTCTGTTCCCTCCTTCTCTACAGTAGAATATGTAGCCTTTAGAGTGGTTAGGATATCTTACTAAATAATGAACATAATGAGTATGCAATTTCTCTTTATAAGGATTATACCACCTCGGTAGGGCAGCCTCAAACACTAATATGTGTGAGACTGATTTTCACACTTATAGATATTCAGGTAGATTAGTCTTGTTCTGCATTAAATTTTTCAAGTCCTTCAGGGTGTTATTATGCCTTTCGACAACACACCATTTTGCTCAAGACTAACTGGTATAATGAACCAAGTCACTATGACAACCGATTCCTTATATCTGGCAAACGGACCTTTTCAAGTCCTGAACACCATTTTTGCCATGATATTCTCCTCCATGGTCAGATCTGACATTCTAAATGAATTTTCCCAATTGGTTCTCAACCTTCAGTCTTTAAGCAAGAACACATAACTATAGTGGGAATAATCATAATAAATGTCAGAATACTTTTGAGATTGCACAATGCAATTGTATAAGGTCTTCTGATATCTTTATGTATCAGACTCAACAAGTCAGAAGTATGAGTTGACCTCAATATCCTTATTACTCAACTCACCCCTATAATAGTCAACACATGGTCCCAGACCATCATAATCTAGAATTGAGAGAATGCTTTTCTTAATCAATCTCTCAACCCTAGCTCTGGAAATGTGGCTTCAACTTTTATGCTACACCATGTATGACTTTTTATTCATCAGGGTCCTTTATTTCATGACTTTTTCAGCAAGATACGAAGAAGCTTATATCTAACTCGGGATAAGACACTTTATACAAACCATATGACAAGAAAGCTGTACCATTATGTTTGCGTCAAATATAACTGTAAAACAGAAGTACCAAACATAAAACTTCAACTTCCTTTGTATAAAATTGATCCCAAGATCATATATAAAATGCGTCATGTAAAAACCTAAATGAATCTTGCTACAAGATTCAGTACATACATCCCCTATAGATATTACTTCCTTCTAGGACTTATACTGCTGGTTTCTTTATGTCTCTAGGACCTTCACCAGTACTGGATTGACCAGCATCAGCATATGGAGAAGATTCAGTCTATCTACCTTTAATCTTAGTGTGCTTCATCTTTTCCTTCCATTTAGTTGCTTTAAGGGTTATAGGAGTAACCAACTTGAGTTTCTCCCGCTCAGCAACGCAATGGAAAATCAAAGGATTGAAGTCCCATTCCTCATCCAGCAATTAATATGTCTTCACCAGAATACTGAACGCTGAAGGAAGTTTATTCAGAGTCTGGTGAATTATGAAGACATCAGGAAGAGGAATGTATAACGTCTTCCGTTTCCTGTGAAGATGAATCATTCTTGATATGTACTCCTTACTCCCCTTTTTTCTCTATTTCTCGTACGCCTCATGGAGAATAATTCTTTATTCAAGGCACTTATCTCAACACAAGATGAGATTGTGTACCTCTAGGAGACATTTTCAAGAAATTACTTTGTTATGTCTATGTCCGGAAGTTCACTATACAGATGGTTAGGTACGGATCTCTCAATGGTCATCAGACATGATCTATCAAACTAATCCTGGGCTTTAAAGGCTGCTTTATGAGCTTTCGAGCTCATGGATGTAGGTAGAGAGGGCCTGTGTGTTTGTACTGCCCTGCATATCAACCTCAGCTATTTCCATAGCATTCAATACATCCTCTGTCTACTTCTGTATTGAAACCGGTCAGGGTTTCAATAGTGACACTGATCGAAAAGGTGACTCTTTAGTAACTTTGATTAGATAAGCACAAATGTAGGATAACAGCGATATGGAAAGCCATTAAACAGTATCTTTCTTGAAAATCCGGTCACAATATTATGAAACGCCTGTGGGCTGAATGCATAATATATGCAACTAGACCTCCACACATAAAAGCGATCAGAGTACAAACCATCAGCTCTCATGACACTACCACCTGTGGGCGAATAGATCGTTTAAGCAACGGATTTCCTCTATCAAATGCCTTTATGCACATCTCAAAATCTCATGTAAGGCTAACACCTGTAGGTAGAATAACCAAACATGAGACCAGAGACATCCCCTAATGTGCATGCAAAACAATTTAGAATACTGACTCGAAAGGCCACTGTGGTGACTATATTCTTATCAGCACCCAAAAAGTCCACAAACACAAGGGATACAACGTTACGTTATCCTCACATTCTTTCTGGGCATATGGTATGTGACAATGTAACGTTAATAAATGTAAAACCCGAATGCATAGTCTCATTGTCACACACCTGTGTTGAAGACATTCTCCGAAGACTTCATTTGAGACCTTCGTAAAAGAAAAATCTCAGTAGAGTGATTATCGCGCCTTACCGGATACCTAACTAATCACCTGAGACACAAGAACCTCATGTATCTCCCTTATGGTAAGTTCGTTGCACGAAAATTTACTTAAAAATGGCTTTAAAATGTCTCATTTCTTTTTCCGATTAACTATCATGCTTTCCCGAACCCTGTATATGAGACCCGAAACACAACAATTTGAAGTATCTCCCTCATATGATGTCTAAAGCATGAAAATTCACTTAAAATCGGATCCGGAATAACTTAATTCCTTTTACTGGAGTAAACTTTAATTTATTACGGATGTAATCAATCCAGAAAAATGGAAAAAAATTACTTTATAAATTTTCCAAACCCGAAAACTGACCCAAAACACCCAGGGGAACCCTTATGGGAAATATGAAAATTTTGTGTTTTTTTTAATTACTGTAGCTGACGTCCGTAAGCTGACGTCACCCCCGCATTAGCAGCGCGTCGGTGGCTCGTGCTGGTCACGCGCTAGGCCGACGAGTCAGGGACGCGTCTGGCGCGTGTCTCGCACCTGTGCGTCACGCGCAGACACGCCCACCGACGCGTGCATCGCGTCTTGGCCGGATGTGGCCACGGGTCGGCGCGTGCGATGCATGCATTGGACACTACCGCCCGCCGACAGTACTGTTCACCGTCAGGTGCATGGAGCACATGCGCCCGACGGCGACGGGCAACTCGCCGAAAAAAGGCAATTTTTGGTGAGTTTAGGGCCCTTTTCGGACTTCCCGGGCTCGTTTTCAGCCCGTTTCTTAATGCTACACACTTGTACACTACTTTCATGCAATAAAAGCAAGAAAAAACTGAGAAACAGAAGAGAAATCTTCAAAAACCTTATGTAGAGAAAAACTGAAAAATCTCTGTTTTTAACCACCCGATCACGTCACCACTCTAATACTACATGTAGAACGTGGCGGGTCCTTAGTCACGTGCCCTGGATCTAACGTGAAAGGGCCAAACACGGAGAAATGCGGAAATACCTAATTTTCGGTTCTGAAACTTTAACCGAGCTTTCCGAAGCCGAATCGAGCCCGAATCAACTACTGCCTTCACGGGAATTGCTCTTTGGAACACGGGCTAGGCCTTTCTACAGTTTTCTCAAAACACGAGCTCTCTTAACGGGTCAAAGATTCCTTATGCTTGTGATTAATATGAGCGATTGTAGGAGATCATAACCTATTTATATAGCTTCCATATCGGGCTTCTCCATCACAAAGTCGATATGGACTAGGTCCACACTAAAATGAATCCATTTTTCACCTGGACTTTGACCCATTAATTTAGATTATTTATTAGGTCACTTTATTATCTTTATCTGGATCAAATTATGTAACTTAACCGATAATTTATTTAAAAACCAAATTACAATTAATAACTGTCCATTGAATAAAAATTGACAAAATTACCTTTAGGAGCAAAAATGTCTAACACCTATGGCTAGGTATGGATACTCCACTTTATCTTTTGGCTACTCCACCACTCCCATAGTAGGAATTAGAGATGACGTTAGATAAATTTACCTCTGAAGGGGGTCTGTGGAATTGGACTAAATTTCAGGATAAGCTGTCGGATGAAGTTATTAGACGTATCAATGTTGTATTTCCTCTAACAGCAAATGAAGACCCCGACATCCCCGCTTGGAAATTATCAAACTCAAGATTGTTTACAACCAAGTCAGTTTACAAATTATAATGCGTAAGTGAATGGGAGCAACCCCTGGAAAAATGGAACTAGATTTGGAGTTGGAATTGACCTGAAAGAATTTGTATGTTTCTATGGCTTCTGATGCATAAGGCTTTGTTAACTATGGTGGAAAAGTGTGTTGGCACCTAATAGATGAACCTACATGCATTATGTGTGGCAACATCAAATCCCAGGAACATGCAATTCGCTCGTGCGCTCAAGCTCACCAAATATGTAACAGACTCATTCCACAAGTAAAACACGGTACTTTCTTCTCTATGCTCTTTCGTGACTAGGTGTCTTCAAACCTACAGGACAACTTGGAAGTTGATGGCATTACATGGAAGACAATATTCAGAGTCACATGCTGGATCCTATGGGATACCAGAAACCAAACTTACTTCAGAGGAGTGTTTTTATGAGAGGAATCAATTATTGCTCGCGTACTAGCAAAAATCCAAAGAGATCAACTTCGCCAATGCGTTCCTGAGAAAGAATGGAATTCCAATGCAACAAGAGACACGCATAAGATGGATTGCACCTCTAACTGGCTGGCTGAAGATCAACACTAACGGAGCATATAAAGAAAGTAGTCAACTAGCGATGGCAAGGGGCTTACTACGCGATGATGCAGGACGATGAATGGCTGGTTTCACTGTCAACATTGGAAGATGCTCCTCCTTTGTCGCAGAACTTTAGGGTGCTTACTATGGTCTTTACACAGCCTGGAACTTGGGGTTTAGACAAGTGATCTTATAATTGGATAATAAGAATATAGATGACTCCTTGCTGCTGCAATAATCTGCAGGTGTAAATTTTGAATCCCCAGTGAATCAAATCAGAAACATATTCAGTCGTCAGTGAAATGTTGCAAACTTAGCCCTGAAGTTCCCAGTACGTTATGTCACGCACCGCTCAATTCCCTCTCAAAATGGAGAGGTTATGCTAGAGTTCTCTAGAAGATTCCACACAATTCTACCATATTCAAGATAAGGCTAGAGATGGGTAGAAGACTCTAGAACCTTGTAGATATTTGTAAAGTACTCTTGATTGTGTAGATAGTTACAGAGAATTCTAGAATAATATTGTGAGCCGTTAGATCAAATAGATCTTATCCATCCATTGAGGAGGTGCAAAGGCTATAAATAGCCAAGGGACTTCATTTGTAACATGCCTAGAGGTATAGAGAGATAGAGAGCTTAGTGTGTTCTTGCTTTTTAAAGCTTTCTTGTTCAATATAAGCATTCTCTAAGTTTCCTAATTGTTGTTCTTGTTTTATCTCACATCTTTGCTAACGTGTGCTAGCTTTGTTTCTAGCATTGGTGAGAGAAGAATGACTTAGTTGCGAGGGATACAACTAAGTGCCGCGCGGTTCGTTGGTAAAAGATCAAGTCCATGACAGTTGGTATCAGAGCCAAAAGTTGAGCTCGTTGTTGCTTAGTGAAGATGTCGGGAACAAGTGAGACTACCAACGTTGGAGAGGAGAAGAAGATCATTAGGGGGAGATCAAGGTCGAGGGACGTGTTGGTCGAGATGAATGGAAGGCTCGCGAAGGTGGAGCTCGCAGTGGCCGAAGGGCAAGAGAAGTTCGAGGAGGTAGACCAACGCATCGAGGAACTCGAGAAAGGGAGAGAAGAGTTCCATGGGGAGATGCAAGGTGCCTTGAACGTTGCGGCTTCTGCATGTCAAGACCAAGTGAAGGCCTTGGAGGAGACCCTTCAAGCCGAGATTTTTGTCACAGACTTGGTCTTTTACCAACGAACCATGCGGCACTTAGTTGTATTCCTCGCAACTAAGTCAGCCTTCTCTCACGAATGCTAGAAACAAAGCTAGCATACGTTAGCAAAGATGTGAGATAAAACAAGAACAACAATTAGGAAACTTGAAGAATGCTTATATTGAACAAGAAAGCTTTACAAAGCAAGAACACACTAAACTCTCTATCTCTCTATGCCTCTAGGCATGTTACAAATGAAGTCCCTTGGCTATTTATAGCCTTACACCTCCTCAATGGATGGCTAAGATCTATTCGATCTAACGGGTCACAATAGTATTCTAGAATTCTCTACAACTATCTACACAATCAAGAATACTTTACAAATATCTACAAGGTTCTAGAGTCTTTCACCCATCTCTAGCCTTATCTTGAAAATGGTAGAATTGTGTGGAATCTTCTAGAGAACTCTAGAATAACCTCTCCATTTTAAGAGGGAATTGAGCGGTGCGTGACATTCTCCCCCACTCAATTGGGCGACGCCCTCATCGCGTCTTTCCTGTATGCCTCGATTGTATCCTTGTATTCCCACAATGTGAGCTCATGCTCCCAACTTGCCTCACTATCGGGTAGTCCCTTCCATTTGAGAAAGTACTCCACATAATTTGGATGGGAACCCCTTCTCGGAATGACACGATGTGCTAGAATTTCCTCCATCTCACGATGGTGAGAAGTAGTGATAGCTGTAGGTGCTTTCCTCGACTCGCCCCTACTCGGATCCTCCTTGTCGGCATGATAAGGCTTTAATAGGCTCACATAAAAAACTGGATGCATCTCCAAATGTGAGGGCAATGTCAAACAGTAGGCTAGCTTACCAACCCTCTTCTCAACGGGAAAAGGGCCCTCATAGCGCCTTATTATCCCCTTATGCACCTTAGCAAACCGTCGGCTTTGATGGGGAAGGAGCTTCACCATTACTAAGTCTCCTTCCTCGAACTCCAAGTGTCTCCTCTTAACGTCCGCCCATTTCTTCATTCGCTTGGTAGCCCTTGCCTAGTGTGCTTGTTCCATGTCGGTTTTCTCATGCCAACCCTTGGCAAACTTGAATGCGGCAGGACTCAGACCCTTATATCCAATCGCTAAAGTGTGAGGAGTCATCGGTTGTTGTCCCGTGGCAATCTCAAATGGACTAGCTCCCGTTAACTCACTCTTTGCAAATTATATGATAATTGGGCAACATCAAGCAACTTTGCCCAATCATATTGGTTGGCACTCACGTAATGCCTCAAAAGTAACTCCAACAATGCATTCACTCTCTTGGTTTGGCCATCGTTTTAAGGATGAAAGCTCGTTGAGAAATTGAGCTCAGACCCCAATAGCTTGAATAACTCCATCCAAAACCTCCCGGTGAAGCAAGTGTCTCGATCACTCACAATTGTCTTCGGTATGTCCCAATACTTCACCACATGAAGGAAGAATAGGCGTGTTGCATCCTCAGCTGTAAATTTTGTAGGCACGAGGATGAACACTCCATACTTGCTAAACCGATCTACCACCACCATAATGTTGCTACATTCATCGGACTTCGGTAGACATGTGACGAAATCCATAGGGATACTCTCCCAAGGCTTCTCCGGAATAGGCAATGGTTCTAGCAAACCCGCTTGCTTGTGTTGATCCACCTTGTCTTGCTGGCACACAAGACAAGTCTTCGCATATAGATCAATATCATCACGCATTTGGGGCCAACAGTAAGCACGCTCTATAAGTGCCAACGTGCGATGTACACCAGGATGTCCCGTCCATTTGGAGTCATGGCACTCCTTGATGATTTCTTTCCTCAACCCTTGCCACTTCCACACGTACACTCGATCGCCTTTAGTAGTAAGCACCCCATCCTTAAGCCAAAACTGGCGTGTCTTCCCCCGACTTGCCAACTCTATCAAACTCTTGGCTTGTGGGTCATACTCTAGTCCCTCCTTGACTTGATCCACCAAAGGGAAACTCGGACTTGTGATGGCAGCTAGCTCGGCCTTTCTACTAAGTGCATCGGCCACCACATTCGCCTTGCCCAGCTTGTACTCCATTACAAAATCGAACTCTTCCAAGAAAGCTTGCCACCTAGCTTGCTTCGGCGTCAACTTCTTTTGGTTGAGGAAATAACTTGTGGCCACGTTGTCGGTCTTAACCACGAACTTGGATCCCAATAAGTAATGCCTTCAAGTTCGTAAGCAATGTACCACCGTGATCATCTCCTTCTCTTGGATGGTATAGCGACGCTCGGTATCATTTATCTTACGACTCTCGTAAGCTATTAGATGTTCATCTTGCATCAAAACACCACCAATTGGAAAATCGAAAGCATCGGTATGTACCTCATATGCCTTGGTATGATCAGGAAGGGCTAATACTGGTTCCTCCATCACTGCTTGGTTCAAGGCTTCTAATGCTCCTTCAAATTTAGCATCCCACTCTCAAGCTCTATTCTTTTTCAATATATCGACGAGGGGAGACGCGAGGGAGGAATATCCCTTGATGAACTTGCGGTAGTAATTGACAAGGCCAAGAAAGGAACGTAGCTCGAACACCTTCCTTGGTGGCTCCCAATCATTGATGACTTGCACCTTAGACTTGTCCATCCTCAGTTTGCCTCCTCCCACAATATGCCCCAAAAACATCACCTCATGTTGAGCAAAAGAATATTTCTCCTTCTTCACATAAAGCTTGTTTTCCCTTAAGACTTGAAAAACTTGCTATAAGTGCATAAGATGTTCCTTCAACGTTTTGCTATACACCACAATATCATCCAAGTATACCATAACAAATTTATCCAATAAGGGTTGCAAAACTTGATTCATGAGTGCAGAATGTGGCAGGTGCATTTGTGAATCCAAAGGGCATGACTAAAAATTCAAATGAACCGTACCTCGTGACACATGCCGTCTTTGGTTCATCTCCCTCCGCAATCCTCACTTGATAATAGGCTGATCTCAAATCAAGCTTGGTAAACCACCTTGCTTCCCCAAGTTGATCGAACAAGTCGGCAATCAACGAGATGGGATGCTTGTTCTTCACGGTAATTTTGTTGAGCGCCCTATAATCAATGCACAATCGGAGTGACCCATCGTGCTTCTTTTGAAAAAGCACAGTTGTACCATATGGAGCCTTCGATGGTTGGATGTATCCCGCATCCAACAACTCCTTAAGTTGCCTCCTCAATTCCTCAAGCTCGGGAGGCGCCATTCGATAGGGTACCGCCCAGGGTGGATTTGCACCTTACACCAACTCAATTTTGTGATCCACCTCTCGCTTTGGTGGGAGCCTCTTCGGCAATTCCGCAGGCATCACATCCTTAAACTCCTCGAGGACATGGGTTACCTCCTTGGGTAGATCTTGCGATAAAGCTTGCTCCTTCTCCTTAAGTTCCACCAAGAATGTGGGTTGCGCCTTTTTAACACCCTTGGTAAGTTGCATGGCCGAGAGTTGCTTGGCTTGTAGATTTGCCTCTCATGACAAAGGCACCATACACGTATTACCCTTCTCCAATATACACATAGTATCGGCAAAAGGAATCGGCACAGCCTTGACACGATCCATGAACTCCATACCAAACACAATTGGATAATCATCCATAGGAACAATTGAAAAGTACACAAGGCCAGACCACTCACCTAGGTATACTTTGACGCCACGAGCAACTCCAAAGGTAGACTTTGGCTCGGAATTTACGGCTTTGAGCCACCCTTGCTCCTTGCTAAATTTGAGGCCCAACCGATTAGCTTCCTTGACTTCGAGGAAGTTATGAGTAGCGCCGGTGTCTACTAGAGCTTTCACGGCATTGTCCCCCATCTTAACTTCCACGAACAAACGTCCCTTCTTCTCAGACTTGGGCACTTCCACTTTGGCTTTGATGGCATTTAAGATTTGCAAAGACCCTATCTTGGTCTCCTCGAAATGTTGTTGCTCCTCCCGTTCCGCAATTAGGGCGGAGAGCTTGCTCTTCTTCAGATATTCTCTAGCCCTGTGTGGTCCCTCACAAAAGAAGCATTTCATCAGACCTTTGCCCCATTTATCCTCCCTATGGCCGCCCTCCTTGTGCTTGCCATACTTGTGGGAGCCCTCCTTGCTTTGATGGTTATCTCCCCCACTCTTTCCCTTGCCACCCTTGTCTTTGTGACACTTGGGCTTCTTGGGCTTTTTGAATTCAATGAGAGACTCGCCAATGGAAATAGCAGTAGCGAGATCTTGGGCACTACGCCTTTGAATCTCTAATTTTACCTAGTTTTGTAAACCATCCATAAAAGCAAATAGTGCTTCCTTACCTGGATAGTCGGGGATCTCCAGAAGCACCTCGGAAAATTCCTTCACGTATTCCCGTATGCTCCCCTTTTGTGTGAGACGCTGCAGCTTAGCTCTCGCC
The DNA here is from genome assembly GCA_027563885.1 of Erythroxylum longipes. NCBI lineage: Eukaryota > Viridiplantae > Streptophyta > Magnoliopsida > Malpighiales > Erythroxylaceae > Erythroxylum > Erythroxylum longipes. The sequence goes on from JAOQMS010000007.1 coordinate 15,489,846, forward strand.
TCCAACTCCGCATTCTCGGGATAGAATTGCCTCTTGAGTTCTTTCTTGAACTCATCCCAAGTATCGATAGTACAGGTACCCCTCTTAATGTCACCATGCATTCTCCTCCACTATACCATCGCGGTATCCTCGAGGTAGAGAGTGGCGGTGTTGATTTTTCTTGGTATCCTCCACGACACCAAGTGCCTTGAAGTACTGCTCCAAGCTCCAAAAGAAGTTATCTACCTCCTTCCCGTTCCTAACCCCCTTATAAGCCTTCGGTTTTGGGTCGAAGGAGTAGTGACCACCGTTGGTGCGGCATTGCTTGCCCCTTGAGCAATCGCCCTCTTACAAAGGACTAGCTCATCCACAACCTTTGCAAGTTCTTCCTTGAGGTAAAGAATGTCACGCACCGCTCAATTCTCTCTCAAAATGGAGAGGTTATGTTAGAGTTCTCTAGAAGATTCCACACAATTCTACCATAGTCAAGATAAAGCTAGAGATGAGTGGAAGACTCTAGAACTTTGTAGATATTTGTAGAGCATTCTTGATTGTGTAGATAGTTGTAGAGAATTCTAGAATACTATTATGAGCCGTTAGATCGAATAGATCTTAGCCGTCCATTGAGGAGGTGTAAGGCTATAAATAGCCAAGGGACTTCATTTGTAACATGCCTGGAGGCATAAAGAGATAGAGAGCTTAGTGTGTTCTTGCTTTATAAAGCTTTCTTGTTCAATATAAGCATTTTCCAAGTTTCCTAATTGTTCTTGTTTTATCTCACATCTTTGCTAACGTGTGCTAGCTTTGTTTTTAGCATTGGTGAGAGAAGACTGACTTAGTTGCGAGGGATACAACTAAGTGCCGTGCGGTTCGTTGATAAAAGACCAAGTCTGTGACAGTTATCACTTACTAGGAGAGATCACCAGTCGCTCCAATCACCTGAACAGTGGTTTATTTCAGGATATTGTTGGAGTGGTTTCCTTAATTTGACCATTTCCTATTGGTTCGTTTACGTTAAAATGACATGAAGTTCTCAACTGACTTACATATTACGGTGCAAGTAAAGAAGGAAAAAAAAGAACCAATATCAGTTTACTTCTCAATAATTTCAACGCTTTAGTTTCTTCATCATAAGAACTTGGCTTGGCCCTGCAATAACCTTCACCAGCTCATTCTCTATTCATTTATGTTTCGGGAAGGTAGAGCTTTATACATATATAAATAACCTCCTATGATCAACTGATGACACAAGCGTAAAGAGCAAACAATTCACATCAACGCTCTCAGTAATAAATAACAAGAATAAATAAGCGCTAAAGTTTATAATTTAATAGTTTCCTACATAACCACGAGTAACTAAAGGAACAAAAAGAAAAGTGAAATCAAAATACAGGGCCTTCCAGATTTATCTTCAGGCAAGAGACACTATTCTGCACAGCAACAGAAATCTCAAATCCCCGAGCAAATCCGTAGCCTTAAAAATCAACATAGCCAATTTGAAAAAGAAACTGAGACACCCTATCAATCCTTTTGCCCCAGTGCCATACCCTAGTTGATCTTCCTCATCTCTAATATGCTCTTATTACCATACGCTCCTAGAAGCCATATGGGCTAAATATAACTCGTGAATGAACAGATCAGTTTTTGGATTCATTTCTAATGTTATTTCCATCTCCTTCCCTCTCCTCCAACAACTTCCCCGACTCTTCGTCAGCCTGTTGAGCCTTCTTCTGTGCCTCGGTTGCCTTCAATGCCTGCAATTTCGCATGATTGTAATAGGCAACACCCAAGAATGCTAGTCCATACCCAAACAAATTAATAGGAGTCACAGTGTCCTTGATGACCGACCACGAGAAAGCAATCAACAACCAGTCCTTGACCACACCAGCCACATTCATAGTCAAAGCTGAAGTCTTTCCCACAAGCAAGAACACAGCGAGATTCAACGCGAAAGCGCAAAAGGAGTTGGTACCAAAGATCACAAAATCGAAACGAAAACTCGATGTGTCCCTCAAAACAGGAAATTCCACAAAAATCCAAGGCACAAACAAGAAAACCAAACAGCAAGGAGCAACATAATAAAGAGAAGTAATAGGATTCAGGGTGATCCCTTTAGATGTGAGCAAGATCTGAATCAACACCAATCTTGTGGCTTCAAAAGCAACCGCACCCAGTTGAAGAAGAACACCCCAGGTATCAAATCTGGCCTCCCCATAAGCAGCAACACCAACACCAAGCGAGATCGAGATCATGTTGACCATAGTATCGGTCTTAAAGCTCTCTCTTTTAAATATGACCCCAATGGAATAAACAGCAACAGGCATAAGGGCCTTAAGCATCTGAATAAAAGATACGGATAGATAGATGTACGCTGAATTCGAGAGCCAGAGGCTAAGAGAATAGAGGGCTCCAATGGGTACAACAGAGGAGAAGTAAAGCTCGCGAGACATGGACACGGGCTCTACAAATTTGAAGACTTTGATCAAGAGAAAAGCGAGAGAGGCGCAAAAGGACATGTGGATCATGGTAAGAGAGATGGGAAATGGCCAATTGTACATCTTCTTGTCGAGTATATACTTGTTGTAGACAATGACTGTAAAGGAGAGGAAGATCCAGATTGCCACATAGGTGTAGGAGAGAAAGATCTTCTTCAGTACGTTGTCGCTTAGAGATCCGCCCTTGCCCATTTTGGCTAAAGATGGACGGGCTTGCGAATGTGAAGATTTTGATGGTTACGAAGGGAAAGCTTGGTTGTTCTGTTTGTTTGGTTGATAAAGAAAATTTGCCGAGGAAGAAAGAAGGGAGGGTGTTGAGTGCTTTTCTTCTTCTCTCTCGTGCAAGAGCGTGGAGTGTGGACAAAAGAAGAAAGGGAATGGTTCGGTTAAGGTAGGAGAGGAATAAATTTCTGCCCTTTTTATGGGCTTGGGCTTTTCGAACTTCTTTTCCGTTGATTTTGATTATTAGGTTTCTTAATCACAATGCTGGAATGTGGGCTGTGAATTGTGATTGAGCAAAGTTCCAAGGCTCTTTGTTTTTTTAATTTCCCATTGTTGTACGTGTAAAGATTAAAGAGTCAAAGGAAGAACAAGCTTTTCAGGTTTTCATTTATTTGTTGCATTACAGATAGATTTAATACCAAACTCAACACAGGTGGCATATTCCTAATAGTGATAGAATGGATATTCTCCGACTGCTCAGTTTCAAAGATTTTTAATTTTATTTGTAAATTTTTGTTTACTGTTCCTATCGAATATTAGATTTGATACTTCAATTTGGCTTAAGCAATTCATGAGCTCTTGATTACAAGGCTTCATTTTAGACCTTGTTCCTACTTCTTGGTATGATAATGTGCAATCAAAATCTTATAATATGAGCCATGGAGTTACACTGCCCACTTATTAAGTACCTAAATCTTTCAAAAGTTCCCTTCTTTGAGTTTCTAGGATTGTAGCATAAATCATTTATTATATAGATTCTTATCATACTTTTTAGGAACATAATTTGATAGTGAATAAAGCATTTGGATGTGGTCAGTCATAAGAAATTAAGATCCTGCCAATGTAATGCTTTGTATAATTATTGATGGTGTACTGCTTTTTAAGAATGAACTATAGCTCTTTTTAGAATTCTTGACTCTTTATTTTAGTATCCAAAAGATCAACAAAAACTAGTTCCTTAAGCAGTAGTAATTCATGAAACATGTGTTGCTTTTTAGGACTTTCAAGTCCCCTTAAAATCTATATAATTAAGTTCATGATGAGGAAGGGAGGAGATTCTAAAATTCCTCCTCAATTTTTGAGTGGAGTTTTTGCTCAATTGTGACTTGTTTGACTTAGGCAAATATTTAATTATTGGAGTGTCCTATTGCTTATTTTAAAGGGTGTTTGTCATTTAAGAATTTCTTTAGAGTTACTTCCCCTATATCCTTTTCCATCTCATCAAATCAGTATTTGGAGATTTTGAAAGCTTCATCAGTTTAACTACAAAATCTCCAGGCTAGTTGTATGATATGGTTGTATCATTAATCGGATAGCTGCTATTTCATCAATTTCATCTTGTAATTTTTTCCCTTGGATCCTAAGAAGTTCAGTCAGCTTTTCAATATCAATTTTTTCCTAGTTGGGATATATGCTTTGGTCATAGCTCTCTTAGTTGGTCTCCATTAGCAAGTGACTACCACTACAGATTCAGTAAGTTTATCATCCTTGTCTAACTTTATAATTAGATTATTTTCCACGCATCTCTATACCCAAAGAGACCCATACATAAATTCTAGCATATCGTATCATCTATAGGGTTGTTCTTAACTCATCTGGGTAGATTGGTCTTCCTGTTGATCTTGCTAGGTGATTTAAACCTTCTATAGATTGGTATTCTGGAGACATTTCATGAAAGTTCACCCATATAAGGGTGTTCTCAATCGCGGTAATGGTTTTTCAGTCATAGTTGTCATTTTAAAAGTATGATTAGTTTCCTATTTATATGACATAGACTTATCTTAACAAATCTATATGTAAAAGATACATTGTTGAACTTAAAGATGAACATTTTCTCTTCATTAATTAGCACTTGCTCCAATATCCAATTTCTTCCCAGAAGTTGGAGCCCAATGATGAACCAGAGGGAGTGCTAGTCTTTTTTTAATGAAGAAAGGACGTAGACCATTTCTATAAGGGGTTAGACTACTAGCGAACAATTTCCTAGAGCTAGAAGTATAAATATAAGTTTTTGACACACAAAGTTGTCTTCCAATACTTGCTTCTACGAATGCTTCTTTGTTGCTTTCAATAGTGCATATATGTTTGTAGCTTATGAAGCTACAATATTACTCCTCCTGAAGTAAACAAAGCTTCAAGATTAGAAGAGGGAGATGAAGTTCTAGAGCTTATAAAAGAGTTTGCTTTACCAAGATGGTTAATATGAAATTGTGGAATATAAAATCTTACCTAAGACTTTTCTTGATTCACCACTTGTTCTTTAACTAAGAAGAAGATTCGAATGAGAAGAGAAGAACAAAGTATGTTTTTAACAGATTTGTAACCTAACCCTCAAGAACATATATAATCCAATTCAAGCAAATTATGAACTGAACAACACAAGATTGAAAGAAGAACAAAACATAAAGACACTGCTAATTGATGAAATAAAATCAATTAGATAAGTAGCATACAAAACATGAAAATCGTGTAATGCATTCTAATTATTTAACAAGAACAATAATAAGGATAAACCCCACAAAATAATGTCATAAAATTGTGTCCCCTAGTGATAGTTGAACCTCCCTATATATAGGTGGGGGGTTGAATGAAAATTAAGGAAAAGGAATTATCTTAAACCTATAATTACCTAACCTACCAGGAAGCTAGCTTTTAGGAAACAAGATCTACTAGGAAACTAACTTTTAGGAAATAAGTTCTCCTAGGAAACTAACTTGTAAGAAACAAGACGAACTAGGAAACTAACTTTTTGGAAACAAGAGACTTTATAGGATTTGGTCAATTTTCCCTTACAAAGAAGGAAAAATACTAACAGCAAATTCAGCCATGGGTCTTATTTTTTAAGTTGGGTTGGCCTAACTTCTTCAAGACTTATTAAGTCGACTTACTTGGACTCCTTAATTGAATTAACTTAGACATGGGCTTAAAAATGAGCTTCTTTAATTAAATTACTCAAACCCCTTGCATGCTTTTGGTCCTAGCCCTTGTTATAGGCCTAACAACATCTACAAGTGGATCTCTTTTAAAAGTTGACGGTGGAATTTAAGTTAAAGACCTCAAGCTTTATCTCGAACACTCAAACCATCAACCCTAACTTGAGATGCCACATCATTAGCCCCTTGATCCATATCATTCCCCCTTCCTCAGAAGGATTTGTCGTCGAATCCAATAGATCTGCTTCAAATTCAAAGGGAGAAAGAAGATATGTTAAAATTTGCACTAAGACCATAGTCATCTCAAAGATTAAGTTTGTAGGCATTATTATTCAGCCTAGCCAAAACTTGAAAAGAGTCATCACCCTTAGGATAAAGCTTTGTTCTCTGAGAAGTAGGAAATTGATTGGGTTGTTTAATATGTGTAAGTTTTAATTAATTAACCTCGATAATCTGCAAGCGCATGGTTTGTTCTTGTAATGCCTAAGGTGTCAATCCCATAAGGAGGGATAATCTAATCCTAAAATCTAAGGCCAGAATAATTCATAAAAATTCAAAATGTAATAGAACTAAAATGATAATTCAATTCAATCAAGCAAATCAAATCAAAAATCAATCAAGAAAATATTAATAATTTAGCAGTTGCAATATACACTCAAGAATCAGCCTAAGGAATTACCATTAGAGAGAAAGGGAATTTTACTTATCCTTAACGCTAATCCAGTTGATTATGAATTACCAGATTATTAGTTCTAGACGATCCCAAGGTTAATTACTCTCTCTCGAGTTATAACCATTAACCTTAAATTATAAAACCTAATCAGATTATGGAAGTTATAATTTCTCAATTAACAACCTATCCAATACCCTAATTAGATCTAAAGTTGTCTAATAAACTATCAGAAACCTATACAAGATCTCTCTTCGCACAATTTACTGATTTGATTTAATTCTTGTTCTATTAAATCACCTAACTCTCATTAACCCAATTTAATTATTTTTCACTCGATTCACCCTTTTATTATCAAATTATGCATGTACAGAATTAAATCATAATAAATCCAAATAACACATAAGGAATCAAATTTTCTTAAATCAAAGATAAGACCTCGAAGGTAAGTTTAGAAGCAACATCAACATCCAAAAATCCTATCATCAATTGCTATTCCAATTCTATATAATAATAAAACTGAAAATAGCAGGGAATACAAAATTGAACGAACGACAGGAGGCAGCGACGTTGGGAAACTCCTGATCTGGGAAGTACATCAAGTCGACTTCTTCTCCTCTTCTTTCTGTCTTCTTCTCTTTCTCTACCTCTCAATAATTCTCTATCTCTCAATAATTCTCTCTAGGGTTTCTCTAAAAATGGCTAATGCAAAAAGCTTTATTTGCCTCATTGTCTTATTTTTAAAATACCTTTTGTATTTTGAGCAGCCTTAGGATTTTTTCGAGGTCCAAAAGGTTCAAAAAATCCCTTAAAACTTGACATTTTTTAGTGTCTTTGCGTCTACCCGACATAAGACATGATTATGACCTACATCCACATATGAGCCTTCTGTCAAGATCGTGGTGTGTAGGCCATGATCATAGGCCATGTCCTGGGCTTCTGTCACGATTGTGGCATATGGACCACGACCTAGGCCTAACTCTAGTGCTTCGCTAAGGTGGTGGGCTGTTGTTTCGGCCTAAATGTCTCTGAAACTTCTTTGTTCTTTGATGTTGACCTTGAAGCACTAACAAACATACAAACACATCAAGGTACCTCAAAAACATAATATTTGAGCTCAAAGACTTGTACTAACGTACAAAACACTTAAAACATAAATAATTAACAAACTAACATAATTCTAACCTAAACACATACTAAACGATTGAATTAACAATTAAATTGTAATACCCCACTCCCGCTGGACCCAAACCCGATATCGATGGTGATATCCGAGTCCGTGCCCCGCGAGGGTGGTGTGCTACATCAGTAAACAATCAAAAGTCAGTATAATTTTTTTTGAATACGCGTAAATCAATAATCACAAATTTGGGCCCACTTTTATTCAGAAACATTTCGTTTACAAGAATGGCCAAGATTTTGTGTTA
>JAOQMS010000007.1:15497671-15528627 GCA_027563885.1 Erythroxylum longipes
TATATGAAATATGTAAAACTGTATTAAGAGCAACTAAAATGATCACTAACTAATAGTGTTTACATATACTATATACTTATCTTAAAAATAACTAGCCAAAATCCTTTAGTTTATCGATTAGCCAACATATGTTTAGTCTCAATATACTATACCTTAATGTCATCCTTCTACACTAATTCCTTTATCATCAAACACTTAACCTCTAAATGTTTAGACCCTATAATGTTTTCTTATTTTTGTTATTGAAAAATATAGAAAAAAGTTATCACAATATAGCCAAATGGGTTTAGCAATTAAATCATCCACATATAACTCAGAAATAAAGTTCCTAAGTTAAATTGACTATGAACCAACCCCTATAGTATGCTACAAACTCTACATACATAGTCAAGGAGGTTAATAACGTTTGCCTAATGCTATTCTATGAAACAACACCATCTACTGACATAAAATTATATCCTGATGTGGACTTTTTGTTATTTGGACACATAGCAAAATCCAAATTTGTATAACCAATAAGGTTTAAATTATTGACTTTCTTGAATGTCAACATATAATCCTTAGTTCCTTTAAGATATCTCAAAACTCATTTAACTGCATTTTAATGGTCTATTCCTAGGTTAATCAAATACCTACCCAACAGTCTAACAACAAAATGTCCAATCTAATACAAACATGGGCATTCATTAAGCTATTTACCATACTAGAAGGAACATTATTCATTGTATCTTTCTTTGTATCATTCTTTGGACATTATGACAAAGATAACCTCTCACTATAAGAGATAGGTGCTGCAATAATATTACAATCAACCATATTAAAACTTTAAGGCACTCACTCAATATATACACTTTGCGAGAGACCTAATAAGTTTTGATATGTGTCCTGATGAATCTAAATACTTAGGATAAAAGATACTTCATCAAAGTTCTTCATGTTAAACTGCTTGGCTAAAAGGTGCTTAACCTTATGCTGCACAGTCAGGTCATTTCATGTAAGTAAGATATTATCCACGTGTGAAAGTAGAAAGATAACCTTACTCCCCCTTACCTTGTAATAGAAACAAATTTTAACTTTATTTTTCACAAAGCCAAATAAGGTAACAACCACATCAAACTTCATATATCTTTGTCTAAAAGCTTGTTTTAAACCATATATAGATTTCCTCAATTTTTGAACCGTACGAATCTTTTCTTAATCCTAAAATCCTTCGAGATGTTTGTTACATCTAGACCTCTTATTAAAGGTCTTTATTCAAGAAAGCAATCTTAACATCCATTTGATATAGCTTCATATTATAATAAGCTAAAATTTTCATGATCACCCTAAATGCATCTTTGGAGGGTATAAGAGAAAAGGTGACATTAAAGCTAATTTCTTTTCTCTAAGTGAACCCTCTGGCAGCTAACTAGACTTTAAACTGATCAACTTTATTACGAGAGTCTTTGTTCTTGTAAATCTATTTATAACTGGCAGGCTTATGGTTATAAAGTAAATCAATAAAATCCCATACTTGATTATACTTCATGGGTTGTATCTCATCCTTCATAGTATCGCACCACAAATCTTCATAAAGTTCAGAAACAACGTCTATAGAAGTAATTGGTTATAGAACATGTCCAATATCATAATCATGCTGACCCAAATAAACTATGTAGTTAGATCATATTATAGGTCTCCTCTCTAAAGCAAATCTTCTTAATTAGACTAATTCAGTATGTTCACTTACCTTAGGAACTGAGCATGTAAATATAAGGGTTCTTGCCCTTGTATTGGTATAATACTGAGACTTGAATCTGCTAGTTCTAACTGAATGAGTGACTTATAAGATATAATTGTAGTATCCATCCTTCTAGCATCTAAAAGATGAGAAGGATCACCCTTATCATAAACATTATGTTCTATAAATGTAGTTGTTATGAATCCACTATTTTGGATCCTCCATCTCTACACTATAATATGTATCCCTTAAAGTAGTCTAAATAATCTATAAAGAAATAATGAGTGGAACAGGAATGTAGCTTATCTTTATAATGATTACATAAGTGCACATAAGTAAGGTAGCCTCATACACAAAGATGACTAAGGATAAGTTTCCACCCTTTCCATATTTTGAAAGGTGTTTTTGGTAGTCATTTGCTCGGGACCCTATTAAGTATATATAAGGCAATCTTTATGGCTTTACCTCAAAGGTAATCAGATAGGTTAGTCCTACTTTGCATCAATCTTATCATACCCCTTAAGGAGCGATTTCACATTTTGACCATACCATTTTGCTTAGGATTACCTAGCATAGTGAACTAAGCCACAATTCCATATGATTCTAAGTATTTAGAAAACGAAACTTTTTCTTACCCAAAAACTTCATGTTTGCTATAATGCTCTCCTCCATTGCATGTATTCAACACCCGTCATAAGGGGTGGCACGTGTCTGTGTGCATATGACGCGTAATCTATAAGCACCTCACGCATTCAACTTCTGTATGAGGCTGCAGGCACCCTCCAATCACATGTAGTGTTGACATCAACACACTATAAGACAAAAACTCAAATTTTTAGAATTCACAAAATGGTCATTTAAGTTATTTAGAGTCAATTTTTGAGGTTCTGTGAATTCATAAAGTGAGTTTTTAAAAAAAAATTGGAACTATTACATTGGTAATAAGTAAGGTTTAATTATAGAAAATTTTAAATAAGGTTAGTAAAGTCATAATTAAGTGATTTTTTCATATAATTGACTTAAACCTTTGCTTTGTACAAATTTGAAATAAATTAAAGAAATAGAATTTTTATTTTTGCCATGAATGAGTGCAAGTATTTTAAATTGTGAATGACGTATTTAGAGGATGAACTAGTATTTGATACAAAAATAAAGATACACTAGTTCACCCTCTAAATACATTATTTACAATTTAAAATTTATGATAAATTTGTCTGACTTAAAATTTTATGACAACTTAAAATTTTAAAAGATAAGATTCTCATACAAATATATCATATAGTAATCAATACAATATAAAACTTCAAATTAATATTCAAAATTTAAAAAGTAAGAAAATATTTTTCCTTGTGTAATATATATAAATGTAGATATTATTATGTTATTAGACTTTTATTAAATATGATTTTTTATTTTTTATTTTTATCAAAAAATCTTAAATACAAAGAAATTTTATATTAATATGAGTGAGAGTATCAGCAAAGTACTAATTTCTTATTCTTTGTTTAGTATTCTTAAAAGAATTTAAATATAAATGTGATATTTGAAGAGAAATTCATAAAAGTCATATTATTCCAAGCATAAGCATATGCATAAGCAAACCAACAATATTTTTATTTTCCTTTACTGCTATAAAATATTACATTTTGATAAAAATTTTAAAGATAAATTGATATTAATAATTAAAAGAGTATAAAGGGTGTACAAAAAAAATAAAAGAATAGTGAAGATGTGTGTTGATGGATTGTCTTTAACTTTAGGTTTTTCTTTTTTTTCAATTTATTTTAACGTTTTCAAATTACAATTCAATCCTTATAAATTCTGGTATTTCGGATGCCGGCTAGCTGTAGCCGATACGAGACACATGTTTTGAGTACCATTCTTTTAGCTAATACAGTACGTACCAGCTGGTAGGGAACGGTATCCATAACCATGATCCAAATGTGTAGAACCATTATGACACATGCAACACGCGTGCCTTATACACAACAATACGCTCGCCACCTCATAGCAGGTATAGAACATGCTCTAAACATGCAGATGTCTAAATCGTATCAAACGCATGCGTCACAAATGCTAAACATAGGTCTAGTGCTTAGTCCCCGCATGCGCCAGCTGTCTGGCATGCATGTGTATCACACGCCAGACACTTTAGCCTCATGATTAACCATGAACTTGTATAAATAGAGAAAATGCAAAAATTTACAGGTTTTGTTATCCATTTCTCTATGAACAAGTTGCTCAATGTATGAGCAAGCTGTTGAAACTTTTATGAAAGTTATATAATTTTATATTGTTAACGAAACCATACTTCCACAAAATCAATTAAGCAGGTAATAAAAAATCTTAGTAGTTATTTATAGTAATCTTATTGGGCTTCCCCATTATAGACCCAATAAATAACTGATTCACATTCATTAAGGCTCATTTTGTTCACTAGACTTCAATCTATTTAACTACATCCTTTATTAGGCTTCTTTATTATCTTTAATTTAAATCAAATTCTATTTTCTTAACTTTAATTTTATAAGACTTGTAATTAATAATTGTCCGAGATAAATTTTTAAATTTCAAACATCTTGAGGGGGTATAAACCTAAGTTTCTTAAAATTGGTGGTATCCTTCGACACTGGACTCTAAATTTTTCTAATTATAGGAAGAGAAAAATAAGAATCAGAAAAAAAAAAAAAGACAGGTTCTAGAACTGGAGCAGACCTGAGTTACGTCAAGGTTGAAAGTAGAGGAGAGATAAGAATTTTTAAGATAGGAGAGTTCAGATATTGTAGTTAAAGCAGAGACATCATAAAAGAGAAGGAAGAAATGGAAATGAACTAATCCGAGATCATCAACGGAAGAGTACACAGAAGCAAGCATATAGCCTCCCTTCCCTGACGAAAAGTAGGAAGCCAGAAAATTACTCCACTCATACAATGGTCACTAAAAAGATGAGTTTTTTTTTTTTAAGGAAGCAAAAACAGAAACTACAAAAAAGCTTGGTTTAGAAAGAAGCATGAGATCAGCCGTAAGTTCTTAAACCTATATTCGCTCTCAAGTCTCAAACAACAGGTTAAAAGCAATGCATTAAGAATCTATAATCACAATTCCTCAAATGTTGACAATCCGCCATTTCTGAAGAGGCGTCTTTTCTTATGTCCTTGTACTAGTCCAATAAGATTTCATAACCATCTTTTCTAATTTATATGGGTGATGAAAATTAGTTGAGAAAAAGGTTGTTGAAGAGATAGACGAACAGGAAAAAAAAATATCGAACTCCGCGAATGGAGCGATAAGTGACCTGGATGTGCCACCATCTGACAAACACCAAATAACCACCGCAAAGAAGACTCTGCTGACCGACAGTCATCTTAGAATTTGCCTTTCTCGGGTCTTAGCTACAATTGTGAATTTGACAAGGAAGCAGTCATCATGCAACAACCTCCAGAAGTTTTTCTTTTAACTATTTTCAATCTTTATGTTGTTTAAGCAAATAAAACTTAGCATTCAAATTGATGAAAGTTTAATGTCTGAAAACAAAGGTACGTATCTTTATATCTGTATTTTGTAAACACCGTTACCATCTAAGTATTAATTTCATTCAATAGAAAGATGACATATGGTTATCTTTTATGCAGGTAGAAGGACCCATCGATTTGTTGAAAGGTAATTTTCTATCTGGAGAGACTTTCTAGGAGACAGAATCGGTTGGATTTTATGGAACTCATTAAAGTCTACAGTACCATCTCTTTCTCCGAGAGATTTGCATAAAGATGACGAGTCTGGAATATTTAATGCTTCCTGTTCAACTCGTACAGTAGTAAGAATATTCCTTCTGTATGCAAACATGACTAAGGCTCACCGACTTTCAACAGAACGCAATCGAGATATGGAATGTTACTGAATAGCTGAGGTTACAGTCAACTTCTAACCAACAAAATAAGCGAAACTGAGTGGTGGTGATTGAATTGTCGGAGTAAATCAATCTAAAGATTTATAACTTCAACATGTAATAAAAAAATCGTAGTTTACTTAAAATTTAAAAAAATGTATAGATGATTGAAAGTGTAAATCAAATTTATTAATTAATTTTAAAAATAAAATCATATAATTCAAATATTAGCAAGGGTAAGAAAATTTTCCAATCTCACTAAATTTTTTATGTAAAATTTCAAGCGTCCATCTTTTCAAAAGTGGAAATAAATAAAATTTGATTAACGTATACACAAAAATTATGTTTTACTTGTAATTTTGCTTTTAAATTGAAATTTTAAATTTAAAAAAATCCCATCCTATTAACTTTCTATTAAGGTTGGTAATAGTATGAGATCTATTCCAATTACATGCATGCTCGTTTATTTTATTTTGCAGAAAATGTTGATAAGAGGTGACACCTGCGTGGCACACCAATATCAATATATGTTAGGCACGATGGTGCTATTGGTGAGTCACCATTTTTGTTTAAGTTGCATTGTTTTGACCACACAACATTAATTGGTGTTGATGATCATAATTCACGGCCTGACCACATCGATCTCTTCGATTTCATTTTCAAATTAGAATATCAAAATGACAGCTATGGAGTATCACCGACGTCTCTCAATTCAACTCGTGAGATTCTCCCACATCTTGGTTCAATTATTGGCTACATTGAATAAAGATCTTCAACATTGTGAACTTGGTATAGTAAACAATATATCAACCAATCATTTTAATTACAACAGTAGTTTGCTTCTTTTAATTACGATACTAATTTGCCAAAATGGATTATATACTTACCATCGTTTTATTAATAATAAGAGTTGTTAAAGTAAAACGAATTGGTTAAGAGTAAAACAGTCCGTTAACTTATTCATGACAATACATTGAAACTTTTGCAGTTCACAAAAAAGGAACATACCGATTTCCAAATAATTAAAGACATGCATACCATTCAAATGGACAGATAATAAAAATCAATATTTATCATTACTCGTTATTGTATTACGTAGCCGTTTATCTTCATTGCTAATAACGAACATCATCTATCATGTAACAATTTGTTCATTTCCTCCTTCCCATTATTTGTTACAAATGAGAGTTGCAAACATCTCAATGTAGAATTCTGTGGCATTCTTTTGGCAATATAATAATAAAGTAGGTCCTGTAAAAAACAACATTTGAGGGTACGGACCTCTAATATTCAGCCAGTATTCAACAATCAATTCATTTTCCAGCTAATATTATATATTTTCTGATGAAAATTTGTGTCCCACGCACAACCAAAAAAGAAAAAGGAATTCATGATTTCTTGAATGATAAAATCATTTTAATAAATAATTTAATTAATTCATAAACATTATAAAATATAAATATGAGTTTGCATTTGTATTTGTATTTTATTATGAAAATTAATTTCTTTTTTACAATTCCTTTTGAATCTACAAATTTGTCTTATTTACTGTAATCTTTAATAGTATTCACGCTACTAGATTGACAAAACTCTATAAGTAGTGTCCAAAAAGGTAGGACAAAAGTGTTAGCTTTTGAAAAGCCTACATTTATTTATAATTGAACTTAGACTTTTTAGTAATCTAATCAAAATATAATTTTGATTTTAATTAAATTTTTAATAGAATTACAATTAAATTTTTAGATAGAAAATAAGTCCAAAAAATATCTGATATCCCATATTAGCTCTTATTTATTAAATATCTCATATTTAACTTTTAAAGTTTCACAAACTTTACAACAAAATATTTAGGCTAAGTAGGGAAGTATTTAATAAATAAAAATATAAAAATAAGAAATAAAATAAATACTTAATAAATATATAACAAGGTAAAGAATAAAAATAAAAGATAAAAACAAGTAAATAAATACACAAATAGAAAAGAAAACAAGTTAATAAACAAATCCAATAAGTCATTACAAGAAAATATATAGGCTAAGTAGGGAAGCATTTAGGCTAACTAACTTAGAAGAAAATACTACATATCAAAAATTGAGACTAAATACAAGACATAAGACTCGATTAAAACTTTTTAAATGACTTATGAAAACGTTAAGGACTTCTCTACTCCAGATCATTTATCTATATCTTACTACACCACAGTTTTCTATTAAGGGTCATAAGTCCTCAATAAGTTTTAGCAGAATCATGTCATTCTTAATCATCTTTTCTCAGTTCTTCTTTGGTCTTCTTTTTTCTTTTACAGTCTCTAAGTACAATCTTATCGCATCTTCTCACTATAGTGTTAAGGTATCTCTTTTTAATATATCTGAACCACCTAAGTTTTGTCTCTCTTAATTTAGTATTAATATTAGTCACCTTTAATTTGTCTCTTACCGTTACATTCCTAACCTTATTTCTTCTAGTAAAGTTGCACATCCGATGGAGCATCCTCACATTCGCCACCATTAGCTTATGACTATGCACCTAATTGATGGGCTAATATTCCACCCCATAGAGCATAGTTGACCTCATCATTAAACGTTAGAATTTACCTTTAAGCTTGAGTGATATCTTCTTGTCATACAAAACTCTTGATACACTTCTCTATTTAAGTCACCTTGATCTAATACGGTAAACTATATTTTCATCAATCTCTCTATTGCTTTGAAGGAAAAATATTAGATACGTCAAACACTCTTTTGTGATATAACTTCTGAACCAATTAACTTCGGAATCAATCTTTACCTCTACATTAGACTCCACCCTATAACCCGAAAAGTTACACTCTAAGTATTGAGTCTTAATCATGTTCAGTTTAAAGCCTTTTAACTCTAAAGTATCCCTCCAAAGTAGAGCTTGGCATTGACACCCTCTTTTATCTCATCCACTAAAATAGTTTTATCAGCAAACAAAATACACTAAAGCACATCCCCGTGGATCTTCTTGGTGATCTCATCCATTACTACTATAAACAAAAAGGGACTTAATGAGAAACCTGGTGCAGTCTAATATCAATAAAAAGATGCTTTGTATCTCCTCCTATCATTCTAACACTAGTCTTTACACCTAGATACATATCCCTAATAACCCGTATATATGTCATAGGAACTCCTTTAACTTCTAAAAACCTCCATATAATTTCCTTAGGTACCCTATCATACACGTTTTCTAAATCATATATAGGTTACATTGTCTTTCCCTATAATATTCCATTAATCTTTTAGGGAAATGTAATGCTTTTGTCGTGGACCTTCGTAGCATAAAGCTAAACTGCTTCTCTGAGGTAGTAACATCCTTTCTCTCTCTCTTCTCAATCACCTTCTCCCATAACTTCATATTGTGACTAAGAATTTTGATTCCTTTATAGTTGTTACAACTTTGGCTATCCCTTTTTTTCTTGCATAAAGCAATTAGTATGCTAAGTCTCCATTCATCTAGGATTTTTGCAAACTTAAGGAACACTTTAAAAACCTAGGCTCTTCTCGTAGGTTCTTTCACGCCTCTATTAGTATCTCAGCTGGTCCTACTGTCCTTCCAGTTTTCATCTCCCTCAAAGCCCTTTTAATTTCTTCCTTTATAATTTTTCAGCCACAAGTAAAGTCACAATACCTCTCAGACTTGCTAAGGTCCCCTAGAGTGATATTATCCTCTATGTCTTCATTAAAAGGTTATAGAAGTACCTTTATCAACTTCTCTTGATGTCATTTTCAGCCACAAGCACCCAGCCTACTTCATCTTTTATACAGAGAACTTGATCCAAGTCTTTCGCTTTCCGTAAGTCTTTCGCTTTCAGTTCTCTAGCCCTCACCAACTTAAAAAAACCTTTTCACCATCTTTGGTTTCCAGACTTTGATATAAATTCTTGTAAGCATTGTTTTTTGCTACTGAGATTATCTTCTTCACCTTTTTCTTTTCCAATTTATGACTTTCTATATTAACTACTCTTTCTACCTTTGTGGTGCTATCCAATATGGCTTTATAGGCACCTTTCTTGATTTTAAACTTTTATTGTGAGGTGTACTTATCATTTCCATGTTCAGCCTAAGTCATTTATAGTTAGAGATGAACGATAAATATAAATACATAAATGATAAATGATAAGTACACTATGCAATATAGATGCATACTTATGTTAATTTGTTATAACTTTATTAAGAAGTCTTATAAGATGATTACATCTTATGGTTAGTTTGTAATCATATTTTCTATGGTAATATAGTCAAAGAATGACCACTTATGTGTCATGCAATGATTTAAAAATTGAACTGGTCAACTTTTGATTTGGTTTATTTTCATAACCTTTATTTTCAAAAATCGACCAGTTTATTAATTAATCTACCAACTTTTGTAAATTAACTAATTTTTATAAACCAGAATAAATTAGTTGGTTTTTTTTAACTATCTCCTTCTTCAATTAAACTTTAACTTCTTTGATAGGCAAGAATAGTCTCCTTCTTTAATCCTATTTCAGATTCTTCAAATTTGTTCAATATTTACTTTATATTAGTTTTATGATAGTCGAATACAAGTTAAACCTTAAATCTCTTATCTTCTTGGTTTAATTTTTTGTTTGATTTTTAAAACATTAGTTCCTTTTATTCATAGTTTATACATTTTTTAGGTTTTTAATCATAAACCAAACACATAAAAGAGGGGGTGAATTGTGTGTATAAAAATTTTTCGCAAGTTATTTTAGTTCAAAAGGAAATGATACGAACCTGTCTATAATTAATACAGTAGGAGCCCATTGTGCGATAGGATTCTGTTTAAACAAAAGGAGCTTGTTAAACGATAAAACCTTTAAACGACAGGAGCCTGCTATACAAAAAGTCTTGTTAAAAATAATTTAAAAGAGAAGGCACCTGTTAAAATGAAAGAAACCTTTAACAAGTTGAAAATAGAAGGAGCCTACTATAATAGTGAAGGAGCCTCTTTGTAATATTCAGTTTTCCAAAACATATGTAAGGTTCAACCCTAAATCATTGTGAATGTATATTAGCATGGTGAGCATTGCATATACATGGATAACATTAGCATATACACAAAAATATTGATAATTTGTACACATTACAAGTTAGCATATGCACTCAATTGACATGTCCAAGGGTATGAAAGATTTTAAATGACTATGATGTGAATTGTAGATTGATATGTCTTGAATTTTGGTATGATTGAATTACAATTGGTAATTTGGAATTAATTGTGATTAATTGGGAGATTGATGAAATAACATGTACATTTGGACTAGAAGAAATGCCTAGTGGTAGGATAAATTGATAAATGAAAAATTAGGAGGATTAAGTTTATAATTGTGTGACATTTGGCATAGTTAAATGAGTGACAAATAAACAACTAATCAGTTGACAAATGGATCAATTATTGTGTGACATGTGAACTAATCATTTAATGACAAATGTTAACTTATGGAGTGTAACAGTCCGAGACCATCCGCCCACAGATATTGTCCGCTTTGAGCCTTGGCTCAGTCAAGCCCTCACGGTTTTGCTCTTCCTGCACCCAGAAAAATGCATTTATGAGGGAGAGGTATCCATACTCTTATAGGGCGTACTTCGTTCCCTCTCTAACCGATATGGGAATTTCACAATCCACCCCCCTTTAGAGCTCAGCATCCTTGCTGACACATCGGTCTGGGTACTAGCTCTGATACCATTTGTAATAGCCCGAGATCACCTGCCCACAGATATTGTCCACTTTAATCCTTGGCCCAACCTAGCCCTCACTATTTTGCTCTTCCCATACCCGAAAAAACGCGTCTATGAGGGAGAGGTATCCATACCCTTATAGAGGGTTCACCATTGATTAAGACTGTCTAAAAGACAGTTGAGATATAAGCTCTAACCCAAAGCACAAATCTTGTAGGAAAACTAGGAAATGTTAAAGAGTTAAGAATAAATTGCTAGCTAAAAGAATCAAAAGCTTTTGTGAAGTTAATTTTAAAGACACATTTTCTAATAGCTTTATTTGAGGTATAACCCTTGAAAAGTTCCTGAGCCAAGCAAATATTGTCTCCAATGTTCGTTTCTTTAACACAAACTCCCTGATTTGGATTAATGAAAAAAGCTTAGAAGGGTCTCGTCGAATCTATTTGCTAGGATCTTGGAGATCACCTTGTACATAATATCACAACATGAAATAGGGTTGTAATCTCTCAAATTATCAGGATTAGGAACCTTAGATACCAGGATTACAAATGTTTTATTTAATATTATTGGTATGTAACTTTACTTAAAGATGTCAAGTATGGTATGCATAATTAAACAACCTGTGAGATCCCAATTAGCTTGAAATAATCCAAGATTAAATCCATCTGTGCCAGTTACCTTATCAGGAATAATAAAAAAAGGTGGATTTAATTTCCTCCTGTGTGACCATTTTATTAAGAGCACCAACTTCATGTTCAAAAATGGATCCCTTTAAGGAATCAAACACCTCTGAAGGCAATTCCTTAATTGCATTGCTTCTTCCCACTAATTGAGAGTAGTAGTTACTTGCCATCTCTTTGAGTTTCTTTTAGTTGACAGTCCCATCAGAGTCAACAAGTGAGGGGATTTTGGCCTTGTTCCTTCTTCCCCAAATAACCCTATAAAAAAATTTTAAATTCCTTTCACCATCTCTTAGCCATATGACTCTAGCCTTTTGCCTAAATTGAGAGTAGTAAGCTTCTAGGGATCGGTAGTATTGTTTCAATTCATCAATCTCTTCTATTTGAGTATGGGGTCATTTAGGTGATCTCTAATGGATTCTTATAAATTTGAGGGATATTATTGTTTCCTTCTTATCTATTAGTATAAGATCCCAATTATTCCTCAGTAATAGCTTACATTCCTCTTTAAGGAGAATTAAGTACTTTGCCAAACTTTGAGCATTTATGTCACCTTCAATTGAGTTTGATATGTTTAGATTTAACCTAGGATACTTTAAAAAGAGTTAAAGAATCGAAAGGGAGCTTTCCTCTTATGAGATAAATGACCAATCCCTACCTCAATCATAGAGTGATATAATATCAGTTTGTTACCAAAATGAGCATAGCTATGATGGAATTCATTAAACCAGAGATTATTCACAAGAAATCTTTCTAGTTTCCTTCTTATAAATTTATCCCCAAGTTGCTTGTTACACTAAGTGAGGAGGGACCAAATGAACCTGAGATTAGTTAGTCTCAGCCTTGAAGTTAGAACAACTAATTCATGGTATCTATCCATGAGACGTATGTTACTTTTTGTTTCAAATGATACATTGTATAGTTGCAGTCTCCTGTTAATAGCCATGGAATCTGTGAGCTAGGTGCCAGTATATAGAGCTCATTCCATAATTTAATATGTTGATATTTCCACTTCCCTATATATACCACAATAATAGCTAGCCTTCTACCTGTTTAAGTCATCAACATCTCACAATGTATGTATTGATCAGAATAACTGACATCAATAAGCTTTAATTGTGTAGAATCAAAAGCTATAATCATTCTTTCATTTAGGTGAGAGGATTGATTACTCAAAAGAGTCCAATCTTTTTGTAAAACTAAAGACTGTTTCTGAATGTGTCTTCCTTTATTTTGGTCTCAATGAGACCAATAAAAATAGGCTTCTTGAAGGTTAGCACATCCTTAAGAGCCATCTATCTATTAGGGAAATTTATCCCTTTTACATTCCATATTGGAAAATTCATAGTCATCTCTTAGTTTTGGGTTTTTTCTTCCTATTTCTAGGATTACTAGTAGTAGGATCCATATTTATAGCTACCTTTTATATAGAGTTAGGATTAATTTCAGAGAGAGGGTGTACATGATTTCCCTTAGTTGCAACTGATTTTCGCTTATCCTCGGGAGTTGTATATGGTAATTCCTGTCCTCCATCATCTGGGATGTTAGATTCTGAAGGGGAGTAGTGCCTTTTAGGGATGACTATTTAATTATTGAACTTATTCTCTTGCACCTAGATCTGAGTATTTCCTTCCACCTTTGTTACATCTACTTACAATGGGGCATTCATTAAGGATTGATCACTCATAACTTGCTTACCTTGCTCTTTGGTTCCAATTATTGTAGTAGTTAATTTTGGCTTGCACACTTTGGTCATTCCTTTCTTTAAGGGTCTTTATGAGTAAGTAACTTTTACTGAATACTTTATCAACTCAAATGCATCATTTAGTTTCATTTTTGTATAACATTCGGGAGTTCTTTTTCTATCATTATCTCCATGCATATTCTTGCAAAGCCAATCCTTTTAAGGTTAGTTATATTATCATCAATGGTGATGGGCCTTCCTAGCACATTAGCCAAGTAAGTTATGTTTTATAAACACTAGTATTCAAGAGGAACATAATGAAAGTCTACCCATATTGGAATGGTCTGAAGCTCAATTCTATTTAGAGTGAACCTTAGCTTCCATTTTCTCAATATAAGTGATTTACCGTGAATATACCAAAGGCTTGTCTTCAGTACTTTCATTGCCTATTCTTTAGTGGAAAACATGAAGATAAAGAGGTCATCTTTGGTTATCAAATAGTTCTCCACACCCAGCTTCCTTCAATTGGAGTTTGCCTACTAGTTTACCACTAAGAAGGCTAGGCTTCTATCAAGGAAACCTGTAACTAGTACTATGCTCTATTTCTTCGCACCCTTGTTTAAGATCTCAATTGGAAGAGCCATTAGGTTATCGTTTGAAGATGGAGGAATGAAGTGTAGCTAAAGGAGTTAGGATCTCCAACAACTTTGTTCCATGCCTTTTGTTCCAAGGTAATGTTAGTAGTAGGTGATCTTTTGAGCCAGGTAATGGTGGAAATTCAGGGCTTAAAGTTTTGGGGGGTGGATCTATAGGGTTTTGGGTAATATTAATAGTAGATGGATCCTTGGAGGCAGATTGTGGTGGAAAGTCAGGGTTTAAGTTTTTGGGAGATAGATCTATAAGGTTGATTTTGGTCGGAGAAGAGGTGGAAGTGAGTCAAGGAACCTGAGGCAAAGAACCAAAGCTTTCCATTAACAGTAAACCATCAGATATGATGCTTTGGAGGAGAAGGTTTGGCTAGTTCAGGTTGCTCAAACAAGAAAAAAGAGGGTCGGTTTAATGGTCGGTTTAAGTTGTTTTGGATAAAAGAAGGCGTAGGTTAGAAAAAAGCCAAAGTTTCTTTTTCTAACCCATTACGTGATTCAAATATTAAACACTATATGTCCATTATATGATTCAAATATTTAACAATATTTGTCATAACTTGCAATATGCGAGTTTTGAGACATTTTATTCTGGATAATAAATGAACTCAAGTTAAACAATCAGTATATTTGAATTAACATCTGTACAGTATTTTGTGAATGAAAAAAATCATATGAAGATAATATGAGCCAATACCATAACACATAACTCGTACCATGTGTGAAAATACGACCATGAATGGATTAATGTAAGATATAAGATCTTTGCTTGTATTGTGTGAGACCTTTGAGGTTACTCTTATTTAATTTTTTAGAATTAAATTTAAGATTTGCTACTTTAGAATGTTACTAGTAGATCATATATGATGTGATCTTATAAAACGATTATAGGAAAAAGATTAAAATTTATTTGAAGAAATTTATAATAGAGGAAGGTCGTTGCATTTAAAGACTCGCATAATAAGATATAAGATCTTTTCTTACATTGTGTGAGACCTATGAGATTACTCTTGTTTAATGTTTTAGAATTAAATTTAAGGTTCGCTACTTAAAATGTTACTAGCATATCATATAAGATTATAGAACGATTATAAGAAAGCAAATTAAATTTGATATGAAAAATTCATAATAGAGGAAGGTCATTACATTTAAAGACTCACACAAAACATATTCAAAGGTGGCCTCCATTTTTTAGTAGGGTAATTGAAAACAATTGTAACGTGATGAAACAAATGAGATCAAAAGAGATTAATGTGAGATATGACTTAGGGTATATTATATAATATCTACTTAAAAACACAATGGTCCCAAGATGAATTCATTAATTAAGATGTTACATACTACCAATAAATACGTGACAATGAGCTCTCGATGGTCGCATAGGTTAGTAGATAAGTATGAGAAATTCAAATTTTCAATTGATTAATCTCATTCATGTGTGAATAAGTTTAATGTTATCTGTAAATAACTATTTAAAAAAGAAGTTTTATTTTCATTCCAATGTAAACGATAAATTTTGAAAGTTTGAATGGATATTTTCTCTTTTTTGTTTTCAAAAATCTTGGCATTGGAAAGAGCATGTGATTCAAATTATATATAATATCCAAATAAGTGATATTATTCATAATTATGCAGATGTAGTGATCTGATCCTTCAATCTATGTGATTTCCTACAGATTTTTTGGCATCCCTTAATTAGTTGAGTAGTACTATGAATTCATTCTTTACCGTATCCAGCATAGAGATGGATAAACTATTACTGTCGTTCCATGGAGACGAGCGAGAATGACACTTGGAAAGCAATAATATATATAGATATATATATAGACTCTGCAATAGATTGCTTTCCAAATGTCATATATATATATATATATATAGATTCTGCAATAGATTGCTTTCCAAATGTCATTCTCGCAAATAATTCCACCATCTTTTAATTTCTAATGCTTCTAATATTTCCCTCGATGTTGGATTTTTTATCTTCTCCCTAAGGTATTTTACAGCAAAGATAATCAACAAAACTAGACAACATATCTCGGAAGATTCACAGTTATACAATTTAATAGTTTTAATGAATGGCTAGGACTAACTTGGCTATAGATCTTATCCTCCCCTATTCTAAAATTCTGAAAAGGGTTTATATTTCCTCTTTCTCTAAAGCTTTAGGACCTAAGGAGAAGATTTAGAACTTATTGTACCATATAAAAAATAATGTAACTACTAAAACAAGCATTTATTTTGTTTGAAGCATAAACATTTAATAATGCTGCGTTTATATCATGATTTTAAAGATGAATTGAAGTTTTATTTTCACTATCTTTCCTTTGGATAGAAGAATTTCAACTAAATATAGAATGGGTTGGATATAAAAATCTCAACCAAATACTTTTTTTATTGAATTAGCCAGCCACAAGATTGAATAATACTAATCACTAAATACTAATATTGTTTTAGCTGAAATGTTGTCTCTCTCCTAAGAATTAGCAATAAATAATATTGTCTCTCAATTCGTCAAATCAATTATATTAATTTTTTGTCACTTAACCGCTGATAAACAACCCAAATTTGTTCATATACATCACAAACAAAGACGGAGTAAGTTGGTTCCATTAACCGAAAAAGATTATCCATTTCTAGAAGAGGATAAGGATTCTAAAGGGATCGACTGACCAAATAACAACATAGAATTCGAACTAATAAATGAGTTTTCTGGTGATCACTGTTATCTTTCCTAGTGGGTGATAACTTCTCACAGTCATAGGAATGTTATAACGTTCCAACAACTCAGACTACTTCACTGATTTGCACCAATTGTCTCTTATGATGTGTAGGTGGAAGGAGAAAAGGAGAAGAAAAGCTTTGGTTGTTTGTTTAAGGGAAGACAGGTTGGTTAGCAGTCGATGTATGGCTCTTCATTTTCCTATGAAATAATTACTTGCCGTCTCCTATATTGGAAAGTTAATGCATTTTCTGGATACATGAGAAAGCATAGAATGTAAATGTGATCAGCCTGCTATTCATTGCGAGAACTACTAGTGTTTTAAAACTTTGCCATGTTCTTAGTATAATAGTACGTCTACTCATGTATATAAGAACAAATCTATCATTGGTGGCATTAAATACTTAACAATACAAAGCGAAGATGTCCCTACTTGTAGAGATATTACATCCGGTTAGGGTACATCTGTCTCCTTGTAGATATATTACATCCGGTTGGGTATGGTTTCGCTCCCGTTGGATCTCACCTCCACAGCTTCTTGTTTCCACAACTGAGCGTAGGAATGGCGAGTGGAAACTTTGACATTCAAGTGAGCGATTCTAGTCTCAATCAAAGTTAAAAGGTGTGACCCAACTGTTAGAAAGCATCAAGGTTATGACACCTGGCCACAAGTCGAGATCGCACGCTTCGTATTAGTCGACCGTTAAGTTAACTCCGTCGTGACGGAGCTACCGACAGACTAACGCAGCAAGTACAGACCTGACAAAAGCACTTGCGCCATAGGATAGCATAGAAACACAAAATCCAACTGCCATCCCATTTTTGAAAACGCAAAATCCTTGAAAAAAGTACAGTGAATTGGAGTTTAGTGAGTAAAATTTGGAGGCATTTGTTACAGTAGCATGTAGCCGTTTCCGGAAAGAAGAGTGAAGAAGGGACTGTTGTGACTTGTCATACTCTATCATTACTTAAATGTCCAACAAGAATTTAATTTAATTTATTTTGGAAATGCAATTTCCTAATCTGTGACTGTGATATTACTGTGGCTTTAATTGGAAACGATAACTAATTTCCCATTAGTTCATTTAGAACACAACACTAAGTCATGCAGTTTCTTAAACTGACAACAAATTATTTCCAGTGATGCTTTCATGCAAGTTTATAGTAATAATCCCCATAAATGCCAGTGAAGAACATTTTCACTGCGATTCGATTATCAGATGATGAAAAAAGTTTAATTTCTCCACGCAATCATTTACACGATATAAGATCCAAAGCAAGTCGTGTTAATTTTTGGGAAGAAAAAAGATATTATCATGTTTCCATAGGAATTATTTCATATAAAAATAGAGTGGCATATCTTCACATTATTTTGACTAATTACTTAACTTCACATGATTTTAAAGCTAAGAAAATATTGTTCAATAAATTTATGTAATGTTTTAAAACATATTTACATGTCAAATGAATTCTATTATAAATTTTTTATATATAAATTAGTTCTTGGAATAATTTATCATAAAACTTTAATTTAATATTATATGCCTTTTATATAGAATACGAAATCAATTTTTATTAATTAACTTCTTCTTGTAAAATAAATATCGTTTTATACTTTATTTCGAATAGTTTGGTCAAGAACATATAAAAACTAATGTAATATCAACTACAAATAGTATAATTCGGAACAAATTGCAATAATTTGTTGGTTTATGTCATACAGTTAATAGTTGGTTGTAATTTAGTGACATAATTATTTAAATGCATTATTTATCTTATACATATTATATTATTTATATGATGAAGTCTATGAGATAAATATACATTACAAATGACATTATAATTAAATTATAATTATTATATTCGCATTACATTTATGTATTATTCTTAAATTATTCGTAGTTATTATTATATTGAGACTAAACATTAATAGAATTTAAAAAGACTAGTACACATTATGTTTTTCTTTATTAAAGAAGTGGTCGATTTCATAAATTAAATATGAAAATACTGAAATAAACGTATGGGTGCTTCTTAAAGAAGTTCACTGACCTGACCTATATTGAAAATCCATTTAAAACATTACTTATATGTCTATGGACATTCTCATTGATTGTATAAGTGATCATTTAACTTGAGATATCTAAAATTTTCTCATATAGGGATTTCTATGCTTTGATACTAGTTATGACCTATTATAGTGAAGGGTAGCCCATTCGGTAGTTGTTGGATATAGCATGAACTATATGAAAATAGTTAAGTAATTAATATAGGATTCATCATCCCAAAGTGAATAGGAAAAACGTTCCATTGTTCTCAATTAGTATTGATTCGAAAAACCATTGGCTAAGGTGAAATATTGATAATTTGTAAAATAGATTAAAAATGACATTAATTAAATCAATTACTAATGGTGAAGGACTAAAATAAATGGATTCAAATAAAGTAGATATTAATTTCAGGCTCTATGATTCATTGAAATATTTATAATAAAATGATTGAATTATACAAAAAAATTGCTCAAGAAAATTAGTCAAAACTACTTTCATATTCCTAAACACTTGGGTGGTCGTGATATATTGCTAAATGTCGATCTTGATATATAGACATAAACTGTTTAATTAGAGAACTAAAGATAAATTAAAAGAGTTTAATTTATCTAATTCTAAATATGATTTAGAATTATAATTCATATCCATTGTTAGCATAATTCACATTCGTTGTTAACATACTTAAGAACTTAATAGGTCGTATAAAAAGAACAGGTTGAAGAGAGAAAAAATATTTTAATCAAGTTGGACTTAAGTACAAAGTTTGAGAAATTTTATGATTAAATATGAAATATTTAATAAATAAAAATCAAAATGAAATATTGAATCTTATTTGAGCGTAATTAGTATTTAATTAAAATTAAAGTTTAATTGAAACTAATTTCAATTAAATTACTATAATGTCCAAAACCTATCATAAATAAACTTAAGCTTTAAGGGAGCTAGTACTCCTTACCTAACCCTCTTCACAACATTTGTAGAATTCTTTCAACATGTTTTGCAGATACTATTAGAGGTCAAATACTTATATAGCTATGGTAGTTAAAATAAGTTGATTTCATAAATGGTTCATAAAAAACAATAAGAAAATGACCAAACTTCATAATAAAGTACGAAATAAAATTCATGCTTTATTATGATTTACATATTAATTATTTAATAGAATTTAAGTGAACTTGGCTTTTAGAAAATCATACAAAAAAGTTTAATTTTTATTCTGTTGTACATAGGATCGGATCCTGCACTGACTTATCAACATAATTTACATAACTCCATGAAATTGAAATTTTAGAAATCAATCCCATAACTCCGTTAATATTTCAATCACACATAAATCTACAATCAAAATTCATAATATTTTATGAAACATTTTTATAAATGGACTTATGTTTTCTTTGTACCTAATAATTAGACTTTAGATAATTCTGTGTTGACAAAAGGATCACTTTTGACCATAAGTTTTTCTCCAATTGACAAATTTAACCTTAACATTTAAAAAATGTTAAAATTAAACTCACTATAACAAAAAATTTAACCTCGTTAAGTGTCAAATCAGTACTGACTTGGTAATTTTTTAATATTTTATTTTTATGGGCTCAAGTACCATGTCATTGCTGACGTGATAAGGTGAAACCCACGTTTTAAAAAAATTGACAAAAGGTTAGCATTGACTCTAAATTTTACATCATTGGACAAATTTAATTATAACATTTCAGAGGAAACACTTAAGATCCTAACTTTTAGAAATGTTAAATTTTGACCCCATTATAATAGAATTACTAACGACTTAATGACGTCACTGACCTGACACTTTTTTAATGTTTTTTTTATTTTCATGCTATAATAGCTTTATAACAGAATTGCAATGTGGGACCTGCAAATAAAATAAATTTATAACAGCTTTATAAAAAGTGTAGTTCTCTATTACAAGTAATTATTTTAACTTTACAATACAAAACTTTTAATCTTCGCATATGTACATTCGTATTGAAATTAAACATTTAATTATTATTTATACATGTGACATTTTAGTGATTTTTATTTTTTAACATTTATAAATACCATATTTATTTTTATAATTAAAATATATAATTTTTATGACTCCACATAAGTTGTTGTTGTTGTTGTTGTTGTTATTCTTGCTCTTGTTATTGATCTTGTCATTATTATTATTATTATTAGTACTACTATTACTACTATCATCATCATCATCAATAATAATAATAATAATAATAATAATAATAATAATAATAATAATAATAACAATATAATAATAATAATAATATTATTATTATTATTTTATTTTTATTTTTATTTTTATTTTTATTAGAAGAAGAAGAAGAATATTAGTAAATAAGAACGAATATCTAATTTGCTAAATATTTTATTAGAAAGTTATAATGAAATAAGAATTGGTATCAAAATAATTTTTGAATTGGTAATAAAATAAATTTATTTTAAACTTGAATAAATTCAGGTATTTTAATTTTTCTACATTGTAATTTCGTTATAATAATAAACTATAAAAGGAAACCTTCACTCACTTTCATTCCTATAGATCTTAATCTTGCTGTTGTATTTGTCATTTTAGTGATATGCTCTTGCATAGTATGAGAACCATTAAACTCTATAGTAGTTTATTAACAAAGTTAGACTAAGAAATATCTTCAATATTTTAAGATATTCCTTGGCATTTTCAATTATAGGAATTATAGCCTTAATGTTCCTAGTTATAGTCATTTGCATAAACATTAAGCTTATTATATTTTATTATTCCCACAGTTCACAGAAAGATTTTTCTTTAGCATTATTAGTATTAGTAAGAGAAACATCTTGGTTTGGAGTGCTAAGTCAACACCTAGGATTCTTAGGTTGTACTAAACTTATTCACACCTTTTAGTAAAATTAAGCCCATTAAACTTCATATGTATTAATTCTTTGAGTCATAATTTAAAGGCATAAATAAAATCAACTATCATATTAACAATGTGTATACTGCGGTTTTCTTTTGGTTAAACAACAACATACAAAATAAAAGAAACTAATGATTAGTATTATGTTTACATTATTGATAATTACATATAGTATAATTATATGTTTGTTATCTTTGGATCTACAAATCATATCTAACAAAGTATATCAATTAATCACCATAAATAACTAATAATAATAATTATTATTTAATTTGATATTTATAGAAACTTTTTTTGGTTTCATGCAAATAAACTTAGATATGGAGAGAGAGAAAGGAGTCTTAAAAGTCAAAATAATTATTTTATTTAATAATTATCTCTTTTTAAGTGACTCATAAAATTTAATCACTAAAATAATTAAACCACAAAATTTGGGCCATTTAACAATATTATTTAACATTTTTATTATAAATGTTGAATTACAATTGGAGCATCGAAATTAGAGAAGTCTGTTTGGGCACAAGAGAATGTCTGGAACAAATATTTTTTACATTGGTATTAACATTAGGGATTATATTTATATTTCATTTTCAATTTGAACGGAATATTACTTTATTAATTAGCATGAATTGCATGTGAAGTAAATTATATTTATACTAAAAATAGAAAGCAAGATGCTAAAATTGTTTTCCACTTTATCCCTTTGATTGTCGCTTTTTAGTGTATTTGTAAAAAAAAAAAAGGTCGGTTTTAGATTACTATAACGTTTACAAAATAAATAATTTAGGCGGCGACAAATGTATGGAGATTGACCTAAAATGATTCCTATCATTATTTGACACTATAATGGCATCATTACCAACTTAATTTGACTAACAAATGAAATTTCTCTTATTTATTGTTCAATTTCCGGCGAAACTATCGCAACTTATCGCGATATATTGTCGGCGTATCGACACCAACAGCCAATCGTAGGGTAACGCGCCGCATGAAACATCGACGTGTCTCCAATCCACGGCTTGAAAAGAGCCACGTAGCATGACAGATTTACTCCAGTGGTCCCGGCTATCTGCGTTTGAAGCTGGCACTCATGAAGTGGGCTTGGGTAGGCAAAATTCACCCTCCAGGCATTTAACCAGGCTTGAAGTAACCATGGTTAATTTAAAAAAAAAAATACTTGTAAAACTCAAAAACATCCGAATGCGGGGGGAGTGATGACAGACAGACGGTGTCTGGTTTCGCAATTCACACCCATTCATTAACTTTTTTTTTTTCTCCCTCTCTTATAACGACCACGTCGCGACCATTGTTGGTGTTTTTGTAATAAATTCCCCAACTTCTCTCTCTTTCTTGTCTTTCTTTCTTTCTCCTCTTCTTCTCTATTTTTGATCACATGGTTTGGTAGCCGCCGGCGAGAATTTCCGGCGAGTTGTGATTCGATTGTCTCGCCGGGAATTTTTTAACAGATCGTGGGGAATTGGGGTGGATGATATTTTGGGTAATGGGAGAGCGAAGTAGGGTTTTCGTGAATTGCGTATGAAGTGAACATTTTCAACTCTTGGGGATTGTTTTGTTAATTTTCTTCTCGCCATCTGAATTAAAATTGGGTTATTCTCGGTGCCATTTTTGGGAGGTTCTATATTTGGGAATTCTTTTAGTGTTGGGATCTTGAAGATTCTGAATAGGGGAAACAGGGCAAGGAAGGGAAGTCTCGATCTTTTTTGGGTTATAGTTTGGTGCCAGGTGTAGTTTGGTTGAAGCTTGGGCTTTTATTTAAGCCTACATTGATTCAGAGAAATTGGGAAAACAGCTGGTAATGTGCATGTGTGTATTATGCCAATGTGCAGGTTAGAGAGGGGTGAAAGAGATAACGAGAATAGATGGGGTTGGTGAAAGGTGTGGAGAAGGTGAAGACTATATCACGATCCAAAATGAAGCTTTGGATGATACGCGCCACCACGTCGGTGCTATTGTGGACTTGCATCGTTCAGTTGACGACAATCGGTGAGATGTGGGGCCCGAGGGTTTTGAAGGGTTGGCCTTCTTGTTTCTCTCATGAAGTATCCGCCATCTCCGCCTTGCAAGAAAAAGTCCCCGCCGTGCCCGCCCTCGTTTTGCCACCAAAGAGTGAGTGGTCATTCGTGTTCAGATCAAGAATAAAAATTTTATTTTTGTTTTTTTTAATTACGTGGGGCGTGATGCCCCAAATTGGTGTTTATGGGTAGATTGCTTTTGGAGCTGGATAAAATCCTTTTTCATTGTGACAAGTGTTCATTTTGACAAAGCGACGGTATTGCAAACTGTCTCTCGAGTTTAACTAATACATATTGCATTTAATCAGCGTGTTTCAAACTCTTTGGCTTCTTTTTTTTTTGCATTGAATTACTTGGTTATTTTCTCTCTTTGTTTCTGGTGATGAATCGGATTGTTGGCTTGTTTTTTCTAGGGGTGTATAAGAACAATGGATATCTGATGGTTTCATGCAATGGAGGTCTCAATCAAATGAGGGCAGCGGTGAGTCATTTGCTAAGCTTAATTTGCCATGGGTTCCACATCTTCTTAATCGATGTTTGGACCATTTGATACTTTTCAATCTTCGTATGTTTCTTATCTAATGATCGTTTAGTCTAATCATGTACTTCTTTACAGATTTGCGATATGGTAGCCATTGCCAGATATCTAAACGTCACTCTTATAGTCCCAGAACTGGATAAAACCTCATTTTGGGCTGATCCAAGGTGCGTCAACTTATCTTTTCATGAATTTTTGCAGCTAGAGAATATTTCATTATCTATCAACGTTGCAAAACTGAAAATTTCACGATTCCTATCTTGCTAAAAGGTTTCATAAGAGGTCAATTTCGATAACATGTCTGTTTAAATTGAAATATTATCTCTGATTCTGAATTTTTGTAATTTTCTTACCTTTGTCTCATAACTAGCCCTTTTGTTTTTACCACATGGCAGTGAATTCCAAGACATATTTGATGTGGATCATTTTATCTCGTCATTGAGAGATGAGGTCCGAATATTGAAAGAATTGCCTCCTAGACTGAAGAGAAGAGTGGAACTAGGGATGACTTATACCATGGCACCAGTTAGTTGGTCAGATATTTCGTACTATCATAATCTGGTTGGTTCTTTTATGAAAAGTCCTTCTTTCTATTCCACAAATGCCGACCATCACTACTACCATTTTGCATCTACTTTCTCAACCTTAATTAAACCTATAACCTGTGGTGCCACTGCAGCCACTTTAGCCTTTTGACATATCTAGGGTTGTTATAATTTCTTGCCTATTTATTTGTCTCATTTTGATTTTTTTCTTTTTGGTCCCTTTCCATTATGCACACAGATTCTTCCTTTGATACGGAAGTACAAAGTTGTGCATCTAAATAGAACTGATGCTCGATTAGCCAATAATCATCAACCACTGGAGATTCAGAAGCTGCGTTGTCGTGTAAACTTTAGTGCTCTGAGATTCACTTCTCAGATTGAGGAATTGGGTAAGAGAGTAATTAGACTTTTAAGGCAAAATGGTCCTTTCCTGGTGCTTCACCTTAGATATGAAATGGACATGTTGGCATTTTCTGGATGTACTCAAGGTTGCAACAAGGATGAAGTAGAAGAATTGACAAGAATGAGGTAAGCTTTGTGTATTTCTTTCTTCACTATCAATACCAATTGGATGAAGTATTATCTCAATGTTATGTTGAATTGGTAATTTACTTATTTCAACAGATATGCTTATCCCTGGTGGAAGGAGAAAATAATAAATTCTGACTTGAAAAGGAAGGATGGATTATGCCCTTTAACACCAGAAGAGACAGCCCTTACATTGAGGGCTTTGGACATTGACTCAACTATGCAGATCTATATAGCCGCTGGTGAGATATATGGCGGTGAAAGGAGAATGGCTAGCCTTGCTGCAGATTTTCCCAGACTGGTTAGTAACTTGGAAGTTTAAACATGTGCAAATTGTCGATGCTCACCTTTGTTAGCTAGTTGCTTTTGAATTGTTGTGAAACAGGTCAGGAAGGAAACACTATTGGAACCGTCAGACCTTAGTTTCTTCCAGAACCATTCCTCCCAGATGGCGGCACTAGATTATCTGGTTTCTTTAGAAAGTGATATATTTGTTCCCACCTATGATGGAAACATGGCTAAAGTTGTTGAAGGGCACCGTAGGTACATTTCCACCAATAAGTCAATATGTTGTTGCATGTAATTTTTTCAGCTGTGGTCAAACTGATCTGTGTTTTTCTTTTGACTTCAGATAAATGATCTTTGCGATTCATTTCCTTCCAGTTTTAACTTTCTATCTCAGTCAGAGGACAAAACCTTGTGTATGCCCCTAATTCCAGACAGAGTTCATTATTCTGGCTGTGAAATATATATTTAACCTAAAGCTTTTTCGATTTCAAGACTTTTCAGATAGTTTTTGGAACTAATGTATTGATGAGGAGGTTTTTAATGTGTCTCACGATATGCTAGCCATCTGGTTTTCTTCTTTGTAATGAGGAATTTGAAAGTTATTTTCGCTTGCATATCTGACAATCGGGATAATACTTACCTTGTTTCTTTTGTCTTAATGAGCATCAGATTCCTTGGCTTCAAGAAGACAATTCTACTCGACAGAAGGCTTTTGGTTGATCTAATAGACAGATACAGTAACGGATCATCGACCTGGGATGAATTCTCCTTTTCTGTAAAACAAGCTCATGCAGAGCGAATGGGGAGCTCAACTGAAAGGTTGGTCATTCCAGACAGGCCAAAAGAGGAGGATTATTTCTATGCAAATCCAGAAGAGTGTTTGCGGTCATCAGAATATGGATGGAGTAGTACATGATAGTCTAGGAGGTTGTGCCATTCGTCCAAGTATTCTGCCCTTGGGCTTTGTATTTTACACACAAACCATAACGCAGTTCTTTACCAGGAGATGCATAATCATTATTAAGGCAATCAAAAGGACTGTAGAGGTTTTTAAACTTGAAGAAGAATGCCTGAGAAGATCCAATGAAGCAGCCAGGGGGACGTTGTCATCTCTAGTATATGCTAATAATAGAGTTCTCATGTATAGAAGCCACCCTGCCATTGCTGGGGTGATGTCAGTCAAACTAAACTGCGGTCGTACGATGGGTGGATCCAAATATAGATGCGATTTACCAGAATTCTAGCTTCATGGAAGGTTGAGTCCTCTTCCTTCCATTTGTACCTTTTTTGTTTAATTGGAACATCAGTGGATCTTTTGAGTCCCAGGGAATGTCACACTCCTCAAGTTTATCCCGTTGGCATCGCTTTTCCTTGACATGCATTTTACAGATTGGTGTACAAGTGTCACAAATGTGCTTTACTTTAGTTTCACAAGTTAAAATTGTGCTGTTGACATAACCATGAAATTTTCATTGATTCATTGGTTCTGATAATGAAAATAGAACATCCGGCATTGGTAAACTATGTTCGGTTTCCTGTCTGTGGACGATCAAATGTAAGACTCCCCTATTAAGTAATTGGACCTCGACTAGTCGTAGTACTTACTGATATGATGCGACGAACTACATGTATGAGCGTATCGCGAAAGCTGACAACAACCATAACATTCTCGGTACGTGCGCCAATATGAGCAGGGCAGAGCTTTATGGAATGATTCCAATGTGTCAACAGTTGGCGTGTCGTCGCAGGCACAGCTAAGGACCGGTTGCTTGCAAGTCTCGCGTATGAGAATGTTTTTAAATGGAAGAAAATGGTTGGAGAAGTTGAGGTCATCCAACACAGAAAAGCCATGGGTTGTTGGCCTTTTGACCTCTGAATTTACAATTCTGAAGATGAAGATGGGTTCTTTGTTGCTTGTAAGTCTCACGTATGAGAATGTTTTTAAATGGAATAAAATGGTTGGAGAAGTAGAGGTCATCCAACACAGAAAAGCCATGGGTTGTTGGCCTTTTGACCTCTGAATTTACAATTCTGAAGACGAAGATGGGTTCTTTATTTTCTAAAGGCCTCCTCCAATGGCTGCTGACTGCTAAGCTGTTGATGATGGTGGAAGTGGAATCCAAAAACAAATTATATAATAGTAGGGAATGATTGACCACCATTATACTTTATTAAAACATTCATGCAGATGTTCTTTTCCTTTAAGACTCAGCTTTGTCTTTTACTGACACGTTAGAACCCATGCCTGCTCCAACCGTGTATCGTTTAGAGTTAAAGTTGAGTTGAAACACCGGATAAGCCAAGTTGACATTTTTTTAACCTTTGACACTGAGTAGGAGTAGCTTAGGTACAAATTTGCGCAAGTGTAGATGGGATGTAGTTTCAACTTTGGCTCTCCGATCTTTTAACTATGTGTATTAATGTAGGCCAATTTTAGATTGATCCTTTCAAATTCATTAAGAGATTCGAGTTGCGATTAAATTTTACTCTTGATAACTATATTCATTATCGTCTTTATTGTAATAATTTATAATTACAGTATCTCTGAATTTATGATTTATCTTTGAAACATCGGATTAGGGATCAAAACAATAAACTAAGACCAACTTATAATTTTAAATATGATTTAAGTATAAAATTGAACACTAAAATAGCACAAAAAAAGTCGTTGATTTAATTGTTGATGCTTATGAGTTAGGAAACATAAGCTAAGAGGTGAGTTGTCATGAACAGGTAGGTTTGGTACCGGCTAACATGAAAAGAATGATCACCAGACATGCTGAAACTCAAAGCATTGTAGGACAGTATTAATATGATCCGAGATCGCTGGTTGGTACGCCGCTTATCAACTCATCCTCAGCATACGTACGCATAAAGCTAGTGAGTTTTTGCTACTATATATATTATCTTCTGATAAAAATTATTGGAAAAAGATGGGTTGATAATGCAGAAAATCATTTTTGTATGTTTTAAAATGAATAAAATAATATACAAAAATAAGTAGAAACTATATTCAAATTTTTACGTAAAAAACTTTTCAATACAAAGGAAAAAACGAGCATACCGTAGATTTAAAAAATACTTCGAGGATAATATACTAAGGGGCCGTTTGGTTTCACTTCTGTTTTTCTGTTGTTGTTTTTTGTTTTTGTTTTTTGTTTTTAATTTCTATTTTTTCCTTAAAAAAATGAAAACCTATTTGGTTGAGATTTGTAATATAAAAAATGGAAATAAAAACCAGTTTCGTTGAAATTTATAATAAAAACAAAAAACAAAAACATGTTTGGTTTTATCATCCTGTTTCTATTTTTTGTAATTACAATATTATGTGTAATAATTATAATATAATACACTATATTTTTAAATTAATTAATTATCATTATAGCTAAAATTAAAATATATGCAAATCAAATATTATTAAACAATTACACATTAATTATATATAATAAAATTACATAAATTAGAAATTATATTAAGTCATTCTAATCAATAAAATATGTAATTGGTCAATCTCAGTCTAAATACGATCAAGCATATTCCATCATTCTAACGTCTTTACAACTCTCTTCGGACTATTGATCTGAGACTAATAGAACGTTCTATTAATCTCGGTTTTCCCTTAAGTCGTGTTTAATCAAGATACGATTATTAATTAAACTTAACTACCAAATAACCTAAGATACAATCTCTAGATTCAATTTGACAGCTGCATTATGAATTGGAAAACGATCAATATAAGTAGTAACCTCACACGATCGGGTTATCTAACCTAAGTTATGTTGTTCCTAACGATTAACGATTATTAGACGCTACTCACAAACATCAAAAGTAACAATTACTCAAAAGTAATAGTTACGGATTACATTCGATGTTTTAGCTGTAGGTTCGAAATAAAATAATCAAAATAACATATTAAGATCATTCATCCAAAAACCTAATCCAATCAACACCAACAACACAATAATCTGAAAAGAAATTACAACCTTAAAGTGATAAAAATAACTTAACCGTGACTTGGTGTCCATATTCCTGTTAAACCTGCATCGAGAAGCTAGCCTTTCATTTCCATCTTCAAGCTCCAACAATCAACATTAATAGCCTCCATTTATGTAAAAAAAGATTTAACAAAAGAGTAACCACCGAAATCACAAGCCTTTCTAATTTCTCTCTATAGCCTCTCTTCCTTTGTTTCTATTTCCACTCCTTTTTCACTATATCTTGATGGGACAATTTAATAATGGAGTTTTGGTCCACACCTACTGTTCATGTATCTTCTTCTCTGCTCTCTTCTTCACGTAAGTAGTTTTTCCACTTGTTTCAAAACCAAAGAGAAATATAAGAAAACCTGTTGTGATTGCTTCAGAAAAATCGTAGTCGGTGCAGAGAAATATAAGAAAAACCTGTTGTGAAATATTAGGGAAACGTATTTTTTTGTTTCCGTGATTGAGTTGTAGTTTTTTATTTTTGAAAATAAAATAATACAACAATAATGAACCAAACATGTTTTAAGAGGAAGTTTCATTTTTTATAAAAACCACAACAAGAAACGGGGAAAACAGACAAAAACAAACACCCCCTAAGATTACAGCAAAATCTCTTCTAGTTGGATTAAAAGATAACACACAATTTTTCACTTTATTAGTGATGGTGGCCAAGAGCATTTAATAGTCTGGCCCCACAAGGGAAAATTGTCAAGCACATTTCTCTCAAATCTTGCTGATAGACAAGACTTTCTCTTGACAACCCATGGAAGATTTGGAGATGGCAATGAGCAAAATTCTTCTCCTCATTTAGTGCACTTGGATATTTGGCAAAGAGTGAGAGCTTGAGCTCTATAAATAGAGCCCTTTCCCCATTCTACAATTGAAAAACAAAGAGGAAAAGAACAACAAGGGGAGTGAGAGTGAGCAGGAGAGTGCGTGAGAAAGTGAAGAAAAACCAAAGTGGTATTGTACTCCACAGAGAGACTACAGGGCAAAGTATATATTGTAATTGGGAAGAATGTTTCAGGGTGTGAGGTATA
>JAOQMS010000007.1:15528727-15557400 GCA_027563885.1 Erythroxylum longipes
GTATTGTACTCCACAGAGAGACTACAGGGCAAAGTATATATTGTAATTGGGAAGAATGTTTCAGGGTGTGAGGTATATTAATCACAAAGAATTAATATACCAGGTCTCTAGGTAGAGAGTGGTACTCCCTGAAAATAAGTTCGTGTCCAATTACTATCGGTGTCTAAACATCATGTTGATTACATAGTGAATTTCTTGTCGA
The DNA here is from genome assembly GCA_027563885.1 of Erythroxylum longipes. Lineage (NCBI taxonomy): Eukaryota > Viridiplantae > Streptophyta > Magnoliopsida > Malpighiales > Erythroxylaceae > Erythroxylum > Erythroxylum longipes. The sequence goes on from JAOQMS010000007.1 coordinate 15,528,930, forward strand.
TCGGCCCCCGTGGTTTTTTACCCTCTGCACTCTAACAGTTTTTCATGTAAAATTTGGGTGTTCTTCTATCTTTCATTTTTATTTCCATATCATTTATATTTCCGAATTATATTAGCGTTATTATTTTCCAAGTCCATAACTCGATAATTAGTGGGTTTTAATCCCGTAGCCCCAATAACTGGTATCAAAGCCCAAGTTTTTTTTTTACTATTATGGATAAATCTCACTCGGAGATAGAAAAGTTTGATAGCAGGAAGGATTTCGAGTTATTGAAGATCAAGATTTATGATGTCCTTATTCAACAGGGACAACACAAGGCGTTACTTGGCAAGGAAAAGAAGCCGGAGACCATGACGGATGAGGAGTGGGATGAGCTAGATGAGAAAGCGGTGTCAACGATCCGCTTGTGCCTGGAAGATGAAGTTATCTTCAATGTGAATGAAGAAAATACCGCTGCCAGTTTATGGAAGAAGCTGGAAAGCTTGTACCAAACAAAGTCACTCCTGAACCGGATCCTTTTGAAGCGAGGATTATACTCCTTAAAGATGAAGGAAGGCACTAAGGTGTCAGAGCACCTCAATGTATTCAACAACATCATAAGTCAAATCGAAAGTGTTGGCAAGAAGCTGGGTGACAAAGACAAAGCGGTAACATTGTTATGTACCTTACCTGATAATTATGATAATTTGGTAACGACTCTGAGTTGCAGCAAAGCCGAGAGACTTCAAGTTGATGAAGTTACGAATGCATTGTTCTTGGAAGAGTTGCAAAGAAAGGCTTTTTTGGAGAACTTAGAGAGTGCCCTTGTCACGGAGAACAGGGGCAAAAGTCATCGCAGAGGATGGAAGGAACTAGACAAATCAAAAGGGATATCTAAGTCTCAGAGCAAGGTAAAATGTTACCATTCTGGTATGCTTGGTCACATGAAACGAAATTGCATGTTGCTTAAACAAGAATAAAGTAATGATAAGACGGCGGATGGCCGAAATACCGTAGCCATTGCATCAACATCCAATGCAAATCGTGAAACGTTACTCTGTGCAAGTGGAGATTGTGATAATGACAGAGATCCAATCGTCAAGTGGATAGTCGACTTGGCCGCATCATATCATTGCACTCCCAGACGTGAGCTCTTCACAACGTATAAGGCTGGAGACTTTGTTAGTGTGAGGATGGGCAATGAAAGCACTGCAAAGATAGTGGGATTGGAGATATCATCGTACGAACCAATGCAGTGTGTATAGTGATTTTGAAGGATGTGCACCACATACCAGAGTTACGACTCAACTTGTTGTCTTCGATGGTACTCGACAGAGAAAGGTATAATCAGCAACTCAGTGGGAGGATGTGGAAGCTGACCAGAGGATCATTGCTGGTCGCAAGAGGCAGCTTGTGTTGCACACTGTACAAGACAACCATGAAGGTGTTCAGTCTAAGTTGAATGCAGTTAACGATGGTGCATCCCAAACTTGTGGCATAAAAGGCCGACTCATATGAGTAAGAAAGGGTTTCAGATTTCGGCAAGGAAGTGCGTCATTCCCTTAGCCAAAGGTTTGTCACTCAACTCTTGTGATAATTGTTTATTGGGGAAGTAACATAGAGTTTATTTTTGTACACAGTCTAAACGGAAAGAAAATAAATTGGATTTAATTCATTCTGACATTTGTGGTCTCATGGAGGTGGATTCTTTAGGTGGTAATAAATATCTTGTCATGTTTATTGATGATGCATCAATGAAAACTTGGGTTTATTTGTTACGGTCCAAGGATAAGGTGTTTCAGTATTTTCAAAAGTTTCATGCTATGGTGGAAAGACAGATGGCGACATCTGAAGTGTATACGAACTGATAATGTCAGGGAATACACCTCAAGAGAATTCAAGGAATACTGTGCGCAACAAGGGATTTGACACGAAATGACCTAGCCAAGTACTCCATAACATAATGGTGTAGCTGAGAGGATGAACCGGATCATCCTAGAGAAAGTCAGGTGTATGCTCAAAATGGAAAAGGTGCCTAAGCCATTCTGGAGTGAGGCAGCCAACACAACCTACTACCTGATAAATCGATCTCCATCTGTCCCTTTAGAGTACAACATCCCAGAGAGGTTATGGACGGGTAAGAAAGTGTCTTACTCTCATTTGAAAATATTTGGTTGCAAAGCTTTTATGCTTGTACCAGAGGAACAAAGATCAAAGCTGGACCACAAAGCCAAGGTGTGCATTTATGACTCCTCAATTGAAGTCATCTCTCTTGAGTTGATCTCCACAGACGAAGTTGTTCCACAAGTTTTGGCTCAACAATTCAACAGGCTCTTTATTATTTTTTTTCTTGTTGAGTCCTTCATTTATGACTCCTCAATTGCAGACCCATTGTAATTAGACAAATCATTGGCTTCATTACTGTTTGTATCCCCAATTTTTCTTCCAAGGTCATAATGTATTATAGGAGATGAATCATTATTGTTGGCATTGGGCTTAGGTTGTTTTAGCTGCTCAAAATCTTCAATTTTCTAATCCTCGAAGAACATAACATCTTTACTTCTAACAATCTTATTTATTGGATCCCACAATCGATACCAAATTTCATCTTATGGTGAGACAAGGTCGATACACTACTTTATTTTGGAGTTGAGTTTGGATAATTCATTATTTGAAATGTGAAAACATGCTTGACAACTAAACACGTTGAAATGGCCATATAATACCTTCTTTCCCATCTATATTTCTCCTAGAATATCTATATCTAAAGGACTAAAGGAGCATGATTGATGATGTTGGCAGTTGTCTTCACTGCTTCCCTTAATATGACTTAGGGAGGGAGTTTGCCATAAGAGAGCATGCATAGGACTGTTTCTTTGATGATACAGTTCATTCTTCAGGCTATACTATTCAACTGTTGTGTCTTCTCGAGTTTGATATCATATTTCTTATAATATACTTCAAAAGAGAAACGGTACTCTCCACCTTTATTAGCTCAGACATATTTTAGCTTTCTATCAGTCTCTCATTCCACCTTGATATTGAACTCCTTAAAAGCCTCAAATACTTGGTCTTTATTTTTTAACAAAGACACTTAAACCTTTCTCGAGTAGTCATCAATGAAAGCAACAAAATATAATACACTTTTTATGGATTTTTTAGTCATTTAGTAGACATCAGTATACATCAAATCAATAAAATGTTACTCCTATGTGGATAACTAGTTCTACAAAATGAAACTCTATATTATTTCTCATCCAGAAAATAAGCGTAGGGCTCAAATGTTTTATCTTTCACCTCATAAAGAAGTTCTTTACGACAAGAATTTGTAATCATTTCTCATTCATGTGCCTTAATCTTTTGTGCCACAGCTTCAAGCATAAGTTATCATAGGCAATATTAACTTCTCCTTTGAATAACTTAGCTTATGTTGAATACAATGATCCCTCTTTTCTTGTTGTAGCAAGGATTATGTTATTTCCTAAGAGTTTCCACCATCGAGCGTCCCAACTAGCATATGATTGAGGCGCATATCTAGGACATGTCTACATCTTTCAACATAAGCTTATATCCTTTGTTAGTCATCAAAGTAACGTTGCTCAACTCAGTGATCTTACAGATCATCTGATTTCCCATTTTGACGTTACCAAAGCCACCATCCTGGTATGTGAAGAAGAAGTTTTGATGTGGGGTGATATAGAAGGAGGCGCCTGAATCAATGATCCATGAACAATCATCATATGCGATATTAAGATAATTATTTTCTCCAACAAAGAAGATATCATCTTGATCTTTTTCAACAATAACAGTTATGCTCTGCTCTTCTTTCTTCTTCGTCCAATCTGGTCTTGCTTGACAATCCTATTCTTCTGGTCTCTTTTGAGATTTCAAATTCAAACTTCTTACGACCTGCTTGCCACATTAGTAGCAAATGACTTTTAAGCATGATTTAAACTACTTTGTAGATTTGTCTCGATCTTTACATTTATTTCTTCCATGGGTCTCACTTCCTCCTCTATTAGATATATTATAATAGTCAAATTTTTGTCAGGATCACTCAAGCTTGAGAAATTGATAATTATCTCAAGCTCCTTTATTTTAAGACGGTACCCTCTCTCTCTCTCTCTCTCTCTAAAATTAAAAAAATGTGTTATTAAAATTTTATCCAACCAATTACGAAGAACCCAACAAAACCACTGCTACTCAGTACATCGTTGGAAAAAAACCAATGATCAGTTCACGTCTACGCTGTCGCTAAGCGTCACCTTTAGTAAAATGTGATGTACATTGGTGCATACAATTAGAACTAAAAGAACTAAGGAAACAAGGACGGACGACTGCAAAGTAAGAGAGCCTCTATGATAATACACAAAAGTTAGTAATAATACATTTTCGTTTGTCATAATCTCTGTGCATCCTGACAAACTCAAAGTTACTACATGTACAATCATGCTGCTCTCGAGTGGGTATAAACCAGGAGATGACATGAATAAAAAGACCCCAAACATGATACGAAGGGTTTCCCAAAAAATTAAAAAATCGAAGTAAGAAAGAAAAAGGAATATTATGATGCCGCTATACTAGCCTTTAGTTGTCTTCATTTTCTTTAAGGCTTGTTGAGATTCCTCGCAAGTTGAAATCCTTGAACGTTTTGTCCCTTGATTATCAGAGGGAACGTTGTTTTCCTAATCCAAAATCAGACAAAAGACAATGAGTCAATACAATAGTTCAATGAAATGGATAAACTACTGTGATAAACTATTGTGGAATATCCGATAAACCTTAAGAGCCGGAGTTGTCGCAATTGGTCGGTCACCCGCTTGCTTCCCAAGCTCAATTTGCACTGAGATGCTAGCTTGTGACAAATCTACTCCAGAACCCTGTAGTGCTTGTGTCAAAGTATTTAGCAGCCTGTTCCAAAACATCATCAGCTATGTTTTTTATTCATTATAATGTGCAATATGAAACAAAACCAAATTCAGTTTCTTTTTCGGCAACCAAAGTTATCCACTCAGATCATCAAAGCACAAGAAGATGTTAGCAGTGCAAAGCAGAACCTTCTTAAAATGACAACAAAGAGTTTAAAGTTCGTTCTTCACAGACGTGGTTACAAGTTTATAAAATTTGCAGAAGAAAACTCCAAGAAGGAACCTAGTCCAAATATAATTCCTGATAGTTATATCTAATGGCAAGTTAGTATAGGATACCATAGAGACAGAGTATAGGAGCCTAAAACAACTGAATAATAAGCCAATTTTGAAGGAAGAATACAGCATCTTCCATCTTAGAAAATATGAGGATAATAGGGATTATATACAAGTTATATAGAAATCAGAGTAATCTGTGTTTTCTGAAAATAAAAATAAAGAAGCAATTCACTAATAAAAAAGGGAATGGAAAGAAAAGCAATCAAAATGAACAAAAAGAAATAAAGTTGCTGGCTTCTGGAAGGGTTCATAATAGTAAAATGTACAACTCACCCTCTGGAGTAAACACTTGATACACTAATAGTACCACCTTCGATGGTTAGATCCTCTTGTTTCAGCTTATCAGCCACAATTGTTCTTGTATGACGCAATTGAGCTTGATGCTGATTTTCCAAGATCTCAAACTCAGATCCCAGCCTAGGTGGAAATTGTGTAATAGAACTTCTTGTAGGGCAGAAGAAGTTTTGAGGAAGTGACACTGGAAAAGGCACTGCTCTGTTTGTTATTCCTGGATGATGATCTAGTGGTTTAAAGTTCACGTCAGCTTCTGCCTGATTGCTTACATCTCCAGGAATACAAGCAGACACAGCCATGCTTTTCTCATTCAATTTTGTAGCAACCACTGATCCGGTACCAGATCCACTAACTATTCGTTGAGATTGATCAACGTAACTCTCTGCATGCCTATTATTGTTTTCCTGTTTCAAACGAAAGAGAGATCAGCTGCTTGGTAGAAACATCAAGTAGTATGACAAGAGATTCAATTACATTTTTTCCCATACCACAAAAACTATATAAATACAAGTCTGAGGGATTACCCAAGGCACCAACTTTGCTTGTTCATGGTTCCATAATGCATATGACCCCTCAAATTTTTGCACTTTCTCCTGTAAAAACTGGACGTACTCAATAACCTGCAGAAAGATTCAAACGTTCTGTCATCCAACAATAATAACACCATATAACAAGGTAAAGAACAGGAAATTAAAAATTTTATCTACCTCCAAAAGGAAAGACGCCTTATCTCTCTTCTGATCACTGCGAGGAATAAGTTCTCTCAACATCTGAAACCTGCAAAATAGGTTTCAAGTTCTAGTAAACCTTGAAGTTGGCAATGAATTTGTACCTATTAATCAAATAGTTTACATTGAGCAAACGGATGGGCAACGAAAATTTGACGAACGAATGTAAACCTGCCGATAACTTTTATGCAATTCAAAAAGGGTATCCCGTTAGATGGTTTACGCATTAGTAACAAAGAAAACATTTCGTTCTTGACAAAAAAGGAGTATTATTGAGAAGAAATCAAGAAAAGGAGGGGGGAAAGCATGCCTGTCGTTGATTTTGCTTCTTCTACGTTGTTCGGTGGCGGAATGTTTAGAGCGTGGCGTGTTAGCTTTCTCATCACTGCTCTTCCCCTCCACTTGTACTCTCAATTTTCCTGCAATCTCCAAGATGTAAATGGAAAAGAAATATAATACAAACCCCAAGTTGAAATTCTTTTCAAGAAAAAATCTTTTACAGAAAAAATAAAGAAAGAGGCAATAGTGTAGTATAGGAGCAGAGTAGAGTAGAGTACCTTTATGCACAGGGGAAGGGCTTTCTTTCTTTAGGACGATCTCTTCGTCTTCGTCTAGATCGTCATCCTGTGTGCTCGATTTCATCATTTCAATAAAGCTCTGGTTCTTCTGTCCCGATGGCCTGTTTAAAAGATTGGATACTTAGTTATGAAATGAGAGAGAGAGAGAAAAAGCAAAGAAATTTAAAATAGGAAGAGAAGAGAAAGTAACAGACTGAGAAGAAGATAGAGAGCTAAAACTGTTGCGATGGTTGTCGGACGACGACTGTGACGGCCTAGGAGCCTTGGACGCCGTTTCTGTTACCCGCAAAAACAGACCCCAACAATTCATTATATAGTTATATACTGAAAAGCATGGACTATACATCAAATGAATCTTATCAAAATAATAAAATCATCTCCCAGTTTCTTTTTCTTTTTCCAGGTTTTACTCTTTCAGATCACATATTTTTACCTTCTTTTATTACCTAGTTGTTTTCGCATGCCCGATGGCCTTTGGTTGTCTATAGTATCCTTAAAATTTTATATAAAAAAAAAAAAGTAGGCAAACCATTGACTCCGTGAATCTACAGTATCCAAAATATTAGCAGTGAATGGAATCTACATTCCATGCAAATAATGAAGCGAAGATAGCACTTTAAGAATAAGGAGCAATTCAAGAAGCTTACCTCTTATAGTACTGGAGTTGGACTTCTCCCCAACATTCTCCTTCCCTGTCTTTCCCTTCTTTGATGCAGATTCTTCCCATAGTGTAAACCCACTTCCAGTGTAAGAACTGCAGTTGGAATTCTCGGCGTTTCTTTCTGTGCTACTTGCTTCTGCTACCGTGAACACCATGCACTCCGGCTTTGGAGGTCTTTGATTAAAAAAGGAGATGTGGCTGATACTGTAAGTTCCAATGCCTCCCGGGAGGATATGCTCCGCGGAGGTTGGCGGCAGGGGCTTTTCCAGGGTTGGACTCTGGTTGGATTCTTCTTTGGCCGCAGATGCCTTCCCCACCCGTTCCAACGGTCGAAGAAAATCGTGAGTTTTGAGGTACCCACCTGTCCATTCATCACAAAATCAAACAAGATATATTTGTAAGTAGGATTTGAATTGTATGAATATGACGTACTTTAGCATTTTCCCTTAAATACTTTTCCTACAAGTGATGAATGTGGTGGTAGGACGAAATGGGTGTGCCGTCCAGCGCCAATTAATTTTTCTACTAAAACAATCATTAATCATAAGAAACTGGCCAATATGGTATTACTAACGAAACCAAAATTGTTACCAAAAGCAAGTAGCACGTAATGTCTAACTGGAATACAAGCACCAGCAGTTGAGCATAGAAAATTGTTTTGTCACTTTTATGTTCCTTTTTTTCTAATATATTGAAAACAAAGTACCGCCCATTTGACAATAACCAATAACCAGAGTCCCATTCCTACATTAACCCACGTCCAGTTTATGTTGAGTTACCTTTTTTTTTCATCTCATATAATTCCAAAATAAGTTAATTAATCAATAAATCAAAATCAAACGATAGACTCAATTGAACTAGTCTTTTCAAGATTTCAATTATTAGAAAACCTACGTACCCAAATTACTAATTAATTGCCTAGGTTTTCGTTTACGCAAATTCGTATATAATAACCTTTTTTTTTTTGGAATTTTCTTGAGCGAGGTCTAAATACCATGTCATGTCCAATTCCCTCAGTGGGACCCATTCCCACACATAACCACGATACTCCCAAAATCTCATGGTGCTCATTTCTGTGTCTAAGTCACTCTTTTCAGCCCTGTTTGCAGGGCCCACCCAGTAATTCCATGATTCAATTGCCATCACGTGCACGTCCAGAATTTTTATCGGGGAATTAAAATAAAAATACTAATACCATTTTTTCTTATAAATCAATTTTAAACAGAAAAAGAGAGAGAGCATACCTTGGGATTGGGAAGCCGGTTTTGGATCATGTTGGACAGTTGAATGAGTGTACAGCGAAAGAAAGTCGTGCGTTGGTTTCCTTTCTCCTGTAAAACAACAACATTTTCCATTTGCATGCTTTTCGTATCACAAAAAATGAAGACGAAAACATAAACTTTCTGATACCTTCTGTTCCAAAAGGACGTTGTTGAGGAGGCTCCATCATCCACAGATTTTATAGGCTTCACTGAATTTTGGGTTGGTGAGATTTGGAGCAGAGAACTTAAAATTCTTTTCTCGCAATTGATTCTGCTCAGATCCGTTTCGGATAGAAAAATCGAGTTTGATGAGAGTTATCACGGCTCCGCCGGAGATCGGAGGCGCATTCACTTCGCCTCGGCGAAATTGATAGTTAATTCCGAGTCTGGAGTTTGATATATATATATATATATTCGCCGCGGTCTTGAATGCTCTCTGAGAAAATCTTCTCTCCCAAGATAATTATAAACTTAAACACCGGATAAGCTACCAACTAGAATTTCAAATGACTGGTTTCGACGAACCTGAAACCAAAATCCATCAGAATTGGACGTAACAAAGGCTGCTCTAATCAAAATTACGTAAAATTCTAAGCTTCTAAACAGCACCCGGAAAAAAGGATGGAAAGGAGCAATAGGTTAACTAAAAACTGCTGCTTACCTTTGATCTGAATTATAAAAATCAAGCGCGGTTCGAGCTTGGGAATTTTCCAAGAAATTCAACTGGCAAAACATGAAACACCGAAATGTAGAGAGAACCCCACAATTTAAAAGAACTGAATGCAGAAAGGATCTCCTTGTATTGGGACCAAAAACGTCTCTTTCTTTTCTCTCTTTTACTCTTCAAAGAATTTTCCTTCCCACCAAACAACGCTGCGAAATAAACTCTCTCTCTCTCTCTCTCAGTGTGCGCTTTTGCTATAAGGTCTTTTTATACAGTTTACCATTTGCTTGGTTCATCGTTTTCCGTTAACTGGAAACGGTGTTTCCTTAACGTCGTTGCGGCGGGGCCAACGGCGTTAGTGTCACGGATTCTTGGGTGGGTTGGTTTCAGTTAGTCATTAAAAAAATATTTTAAATATTGTAATACATCCGTTTAATCTAGCTGGGTGTGACGTTCTCATTGTGGTTCACGGATCACAATAATTTTTCACTTTTTAATATTTCATGTCTCGACAATCCCAATAATTACATTTTTTTGTGAATATAAAATAATGAAACACAATTTTATTATAAGAATAAAAATGAATCTTATTTTATTATTTATAAAGATAGTCTCTCAGGCACTGCCCGCCCTGTGTTTTCCCAAGGCCGGCCTTGATTGGACGAGAGTGTCTAACTTCATCATATATAATTGCGATTAAATGGGAAAGGAGATTCAGTTTGAAACTGACACTAACTTTGATTGTCTTAGTACACGTGAATTTTATAGGTGTGTAATTTGTTGAATACTTGACATGTAATATTATTTTCAACTTACGTGGCAATCTTATCAAGTCTAACCATAAAAGGTGTTGAGAAATAAGAAGAAAGTCTTCCAAGTTTAGAAGTGAAAAAAAAAAAAAGATGAAACAATACATAAATAAGATGCATAGTTAACATCATAAAAAAGTAAAACCAGGAGCACTGTTGGACTGGAGTTGGGAATAGAAAGAGGGAGAGCTGACAGATTGTACTGTTAAAAATGAAACAATAGATGGAAGAAAGGTACTGGAAGCATACGCAGAGTCAGACACAGGCTTTGAGAGGTCATGTAAGATCTGGTGCCCAGCATGTGCACCGAGGGCGTGCATTGTCCCCACCTTTGGTCTCATGGGGCCAATTCTCTTTTATCCCCTCGCTTGCATTGCACAGCTCACGTGATGAGAGGGTCAACTTAAAACCCATCACAAGAGCGCGTTGACTCCCGGGATTAACAAAGTGGGAGAGATAATATTAGCATGGTTTACAACTCATGATTAGTGCACAGATCCCAATTATGGATTAGTTAAAATTGGGAGGATGTTGGTGGTAGAAGAGAAGGGAAAGGTCACGTGCCCTGCACCTCTCCCTTTAAGTGCCGCGAAGTGGGGTGCTCTCACTGTCGTTTTGCCGTGCTTATGGCCCCCATGTGCCTCTCTGTTCAGCGTTTACGCCCACTCTCTACTGCCTCAAAAGAGCAACATTTATATGTAATACGAAGTTCTTTCACAAAAGTTTATAATCTTCACGCCGCATTCGAGAGTTTTCCTTAAATAACGTAATTGGTTGCAAACTTTTCAATAAATTATATAAAATATTAGGGATTGTTTATTTATTTTTTATTTTCTCTTTCCTTATTAAACAATTTTTATTTTTAGTCATAGTTATAAATGAAAGAGATCATGAAATCAACTAATCAGATCCATTATGAAGCTTTAGCATTGGCATGGGTAGAGAGCGTTGCTAATTGCCTAATTAAGCCAATAAATGAAAGCAACTTTGGCTTTTGAAAGGTAAGAAAATATTAAACCCACATGCCAAACGTTACAGCCAACCCATTTTCAGACTTGCATCAATGTCTTACATGCCAACTTTCCATTGGTTTTGCTTTCCCGTTCTTTTTTATAACCTTCCCTGTTTTATAGTGAATCTATACACATTGCGTTCTTAATTTACATCTTTCACCATTATTATAATTAATCCATGATAAGCTCAACAATCATGGCAACCATTCACATTGGCACTTTGGTGCATTGCAACAGCTAACTAGCCGGCAAGATAATATGCTCCTTTCTACATTTTTATGTAACAACAATAAAATTAAAGATAGCAAGAACATGGCTCTCCAATTCGGAATATTGTGCTTTATAAACTCTTCTTAGTGCTATGATTAACTACCCTTTTGTCGTAATGGAACATATTAAAGAAATAACGTTCCTGCTTTTGGTGATCCCTATGCAGATATGCTGTCTAGGTAGTCGACTAGATCTATATTATGTCCATATTTTCATGGCTTTATATTATAATAACATTTAGGTACTATACTAATGATCTGTCTCCGTCTTACACTCAGTGGGAAACAAGCGCGCGACATAGGCTTCATCTTTAACCATATATCTACGTTTGGTTTACAGAAGAAAAAAGAAAGTGGCAATTTTTTCTTATGAAAACAGAAAACTGAACCTTCCGACACACGATAAGTGTGGGTATAGATAGACATTTATATATGTCCCACTTGTAATGCAATCAGGAGTTCTCATTAGAACGTCTTGATGTTGTCTCATCCTAAGATTAGATTACCTTCTTATCACTAGTCAGTTATAGTGTTTATGTTAATCATCAATTCATCAGTTTGATCCTAATTTTTATGGCCTTGCATTGAGTTGTGTTGTTATACGTTTTCCACATATGCATAATATATGTACAACAAGAGTTGACTTAAGAAACTAATTAAATGTCAGTTGCCATGTTTGACTTATAAAGTTAAAGGCACAAATTCATATTAAAATTTTTCATACAAATTTAAATTAGGCATTACTATTAATTAACATTTGTTTGTAAAATTACTTTTTTTAGAAAAAAGCTTAATAACAGTGTCAAATTATTGATTTTTATATTGTGAGAATAAAGAGTTTGTATAGTAGTAAAAAAGCATTGAACTACTGGAAAGCACGTGACGAGCGAGTGGAAATGCTGCCTCCACGAGAGAGCTAGGGAGAGAGAGAGAGAGAGAGAGGCTGAACATGAAATTAGCAACAGGCCCGATCACAGTGGGTAGGGTGGGTGATGCAATAACACGGAAAATGTAGTCATTTTCATGCTTTGTGGTCACAGATGCATATGGTGGGCCGCGTGAGTTGACCCCTCAACTCACGTGCAAAATTTACGTAATATGATAATGTACGAACAACCCTACTTGTAATCACCCAACCAACCACACCAAACAACTGGGTCCAATTATACGAATGAAAATTGAAAACTCACTTTCAATTTTATAACCACTGCAAAAATAAATATTAGGGTATGCTATATTAGGTATATGCTCTATTGCTATAAAAAGGAATATTAAAATATTATTCATCCAATCATAATATATTATTAATAATCTTTTTTCATTTATCAAAATACTATTCTACAATATTTTATAAAAATTAGAAAAAAAATAATCTAAAAAGGTTACAACATAAAAGTATAGTGTAAAATAGTTAATCAACTTGGCTCGTGATCTTTCGTTGGGACACGGAGTTTAATTAGCATTTAGTGCAACATCCTCGATGAATAATACATTAAAGAAATCTATCATCTCATCAACGAATCTACTTTTTTAGTTATTTAATGAAAAAACATAAAGTCGTATGTTGCTGTATATGAAGTTTGGTTAACTTAATTTAAGCGAATAAGGGATGGGGCATTAGCTAGGCCGTTCCATTACACCAATAATTTAAGTGGTACCTTGTTCTGCCTTTCTTCTTTAATTTTTATTTTTTGTTTTCTTGATTGGGAGATACTTCCATAAATTCAGTTCATTTTAATTTTTTAATGTTCACTTTCAATTAAAAGTGAAATAATTAAAATTCTCAAAATTCATATTTAATTTTAATAATTCTTAAATTTAATAATCTCCTTAGAAATTATATTTTATTAGATATTTTAACAATGAATTTAAAATCCAGTTCGATTTTATTGAAAAAGGAAAGGAGATATAATACAATTTAAAATATATAAAAATGGTTCGAGAAGATCTGGTTACAGTAATGTCATAAATGTTTACCTTATTTTAGGTCCTGTAATAACAATTATGGACATTCCTTTGGCGAAGGAGGAATCGGTTTAGGGATCAGTTAAATATAAACAATCAACCAAGGAGGCACTCCGCACTCCTCTTTCTCTTTTGGCACTTCTTAATCATAACAAAAACCCTTGCTACTCTGTTTTGGTTTTCTAGGAGTTTGATTAAGACAGGTGTCAGTCAAACCGCGATATCCGGGGCACATCGCGTGATTAATACATCGTTCGCCTTTCATCACGTGGCCAACTCACGGTTGTGTTCCGTGATGGGCCCCGCATTTTATTACTCACTCCCGTTTTCCAACATTACATCATTCTCAATGTTTGTTATTATTTTTTTAAAAACTTTTAATTTTAATTTTATTAAATTAATCTCATCCATTGATGAATTTATCATCCAATACAGGAAGTACAACGCACGCTCTCTGTCTCTGGGTCTGATGCGCGTAACAAAATAAGAATTAGTCAAACCATAAAAAGAAATTACGATTTTTTGAAAATTTTCTGTAAATAATTTTTTAAAAAATCTCATATTTAACTTCTTTTTTTTTCAAAATTTCAAATTAAGTTTAACTTACTTTTAGATTATTTGTTTTTAATTACTCTTTATATGTTACCTTCAAATAAGTTAACAATTATTATAATCATTTACCAAATAATGACTTTGCTTATCAATCAATTGAAGAATCCGGAGGAATTTACTTACAATATTTAGTCGATATTCATAAAAAGCTATCATTATAATTAAAATAAGATAAATTAAATTAATAATTTATCTTTAATTTTTAATTAAATAATTTATAATTATAGATTAAAATTAACTTCTATTACCATATCATGATCACTTATTGACTCGAATAATGTCAATATTTAAATTTGCTGCAAGTATGGGTTGATTCCACGAAAAAAGTGAGTACTAGTAATTACCCCTTTTCTATCGTCTAATCTATGAATCAGAATTTTGGTTTAATTAAAAATTAAACTAAATAAACAAAATAAAAATTAACAATTCTAAAAGCAATACAAAGGAAAGTACTTAGAAATTTTAATATAAAATAATAGTGTAAAGTAATGAATCCTCCTAAAAATCATTATTATCATGTAATTATATTATTGATTATTGCACTGTAAAAATTCTTATTTTATGTTAATATCTTTTTCAAGACTATTAGTAACTAGTTTATCAGTTGATTAACATAATTCTTTCTAGTTAAAATTGATAAGATTACATTATCAATTTATGAATTCCGTTATTAATTTTGGCCCTAATTCAAAGAATTTTTAGGTTTATATGTAACTCCTTCCAAGTATGGTAGATCTATTCATGCAGGAGGATTTCCCAATCTCATTCATATAAAATCAAATTGTACACTAATATTTTGGAAATATTAGAACAAAAATAAAACGTATAATTGAATCACAATAAATCAATCAATATAATTGCATTAAATAAAAGATCAAAACATATTGTTATCCTAAATTAGAATTCATCACACCCATAAAATAAGCATGTTTAATTACTCGTAGAAAATGAAATCAATAAAAAAAATGCAGAAAAACTAATAAAAAATAAGAAATCAGAATTCTAAATCCCCATTTTTAATCTATTGGATCTTCTTGCAAGTTTGAATTTGACGTTGTTATCTAATAAATCTCTTGACGTGTTCTTTGTGTTTTTCTCGTCCTTTGATCAGAACTATTGCCTCTGAATATGTCTTATGACTTAAAATCTCTTCAAAACTCGACTCTTTCTTATTTGCCTCTGTTCAGGTCCTTTTATAGTAAAATTAAGATTTTTGGGATATATACGATCACTTATACATGAGTATATAGGAGACCACGTATATTAAAAAATACATGAATTTGTGATTTCACATGAACACAAAAACTTACATGAGCACACATACATGGCCCTGTATATTAATATACAGTGACGTGTAACTCCACATGATCAGAACTAAAATTCTTTAATCTTCACACGTTTATAAAGACTTACATAGACACTTTACACAGTCATGTAGGGGTATAGGTCCTTAGTTGCTTCAAATATTTGTTTTATGCCATAATTTAATCCAAATTCATCTCCTTTTGGTCCATGAAAGCAATTATTACCTATAAACATACTTGGAGAGAATTAAATACCAAATATACAACAAAACTATAAAATATCAAGCAAAACATGTTAAATATAGGTGTGTAATTATAGTCAAATACACATCTATCAACCACCACATATTATAAATGTCAAAATGATTTAACATATACTTAAATTCTTTCATCATACAATATTTTAGTTAGACATATAGTCTGTAATTAATGTCTACGATATTTAATTAGATTAAATCATATTATTTCTTGCTAATTAGCAATTAATTTATAATTGATATTTGAAAATATTCTTTTCAAATCTCAACTCACTTTAGCGAGATAATTCTTTAAACCATTACTAATATATAAATGATAGTGAAACATTTTTCCTGATTAATTTAGAGTAATGAATCCTTCATTGACATACTTAATTATTTCTATATAGTTTGTAATATATTTAAAAACTACTGACTGAGCTACTATGATTAAAATAAGTCATAAGTAATAAAATAAGTCATAAGTAATCTAAAAACATAATAATTTATATATAAAACACTTTGGTAATCTTAAATGTAAGGATTGATTATACAATCATTATTATGAAAAAGTTACCAATACATAAGTATTGTTATGTTCATAATCATTGTAATTAGATTAATTTAATGAACTTATTTTTTAGGGTAAAAGGCACAAACCTCCTATATATTTTAAGAAACTTTTGAAAAATCTCTTGATCTTAAAATTTCTCAAAAACACTCTATCTATTTTAAGAAATTTATCTTTAGTATTAAATATCAAATATAATTAACAAAAGCACATAAAAATAAAGAGTGTCTTTATTGATAAAAATAATAATATGGTACATTAAATTATAACCAAGCAATTAATTGCATAGACATAAACTAATACAATTTGATGTCAATGAAACAAAAGATAAAGATTATAAAAAATGCGACGATGGTGAAAGTAAAGATTAGCGGAGATGAAAAGAAAATTTGCCATCCATTTGAAACCTGAAATATAACTATTCAATTTCAAAAATTAACTATAAATTAATAAGACCTTTAACACTTATAATCAATCTTATTCTCTAAACTTTTACGTAGGTTTAGATTGAAGAACAATGTTTGAAGAGAACAAGAAGAATAGGAGTGAAAGAGTTGGTGAGGTAAGGTAAGCACGCAAGTGAGAGTAGCAGGGCGTGAGAGGGAGGAACGGGCGTAAGAGGAGCAGGTCAGGTGGTCAGTCATCTGTAGTTCATTTGTACGGTTCGGGTGGGAGTGGGAACCGGGAACTTCTGATATCTATCCCACGAGTACGCAAGTAAGAAACGACCGAACGCCCTCTCCCAAGGGCCAAGGGTCATAAATAAATATCTCATGTTCTAGGTCTTTTCTGTTAGCAGACAATAAAAACTAACATTCACACTATCTTAAATGTTTATGAAGAGGAATATCAACTTATAAGCGTGGACTTATTCCGTATCACATCAAGATCGTGCTAAAATAGGCATTACTGTAATCATATTAGGTTTAACCATCGCTTGTAATAAAAAGTATACGACACATAAACGACAATAAAAATGGAATGCAGCTTCCACCTGCATCTTCTCCCTTATATCAATTTTGCATATGTTTTGATGGACCTATTTTATACTTAGTAGGGGCATTTTGGGCACAAGAAGAAGTGGTATGGGCCAGTACTTACACTTTGCGATTTTATAAGAAATCAAGTAGACGTGATTGCACGTGGTATGAGATTAGGCGGTGTGTCTTTCTCTTTCTCTTTGCTTTGGCTTTTACTTTCTCTGACTCGTGACGGTGTCACGTGGGGCTGATAAGTGGGACCCGCGAATTACCCCTAAAGCAGATAAACAGGCCAGTGGGGTGCATGTGCGCTCGACCTGTCGTTTATGGGTCTCTTTTTTGGGAATTTTTCATATTTCATTTAAACTAAAGTCCCCCTGATGACGAGAATCGACAACCTCCTCTATCACGTGGCCTCTTCGGCTGGCTTTAACTGGTGAGACGTAGCCCACTCCTTGTGGATCAGTTTCTCGCTCTGCTCTACTGTACGTATAACAAGCCCCTAGTATTATTAAATCCTTATTTGTAAACTTGTCGATATGAATTTGATTCAATTTTCTATTATAAATTTTGAGAAAATTTTCAAATTAAAAATTGTTCTTACCTCATTGAATTTAAAATTTTTAATTTTAGGAATTAAAAAATTTCTCATGCATTTTTGGATCTTTTTTCAATTAAGTCTTTAAATTTAAAAAATGATCAATAATTTCATATAGTCTATAAATTTTGTAACATCCGTACTTCTCTGTCGTCCATCTTTATTAAAACACCTAACAGAGGATATAATTAAAAGTAACTTGCTTTTATGACACAAAACATGGTGCATTTGTGCCACGTAACATACATTATTATTATTCAATCTACACAAAGTTGTAAGAGGAGTTTTGGCCGGAAAGAAAATCAAAGTCGTCCGGAAAAAAAAAAAAGCAAAGCCGTCGAAGACTTCAGGAGAGTGGAGACTGTTGTTAAAAAATCATAACTAAAATAATGGGTGTAATAGTGTTTGGAGATTGTAATCACGTCTGAAGATTACATTCGTTATTTTGAATATAAGCAAGTTAACAATAGTATTTATTGTTGGATTATACTTTACGATTAATTTAGGTGGCAATTATTTGAAGACATTCTTTATTTTGTACATATTTAGATTTATAAGATAATGTCTACAAGGTAATTATACACTACAAATGAAATTATAATTATGAAATTTATATTGTATTTCTGTATTATCTCTGAATTGTCCCTGGTCATTGTTCTATTAAGATATTATATTAGTAGAACGTCATGCTAGCGTACGTTATGTTTTTCTTATAAAAAAAGTAGTTGATATTATAGACTAAAGAATAAAGAAATTTAAATAAATGTGTGGATGTTTGTTAGATAATAAGTTATTTGAACAAACACAATATGAGAAATCCATTTAGAACATTACTTGTATATTTATGAAAACTTTCATTGTGATGATTATATAAGTGGTTATTTGATTTGGGGTCTCTAAAGTTATCTTATATAGAGATTACTATGTTTTGATATTATTTATTGCCTATTCTAATCATAGGCCGCTCAATCGGTAGTCATTGGACGTAGTATGGACTATATAGAAGTAGTTGAGTGATCAAGAAATGAATTATTACCCTAAAGTAATTAAGGAAAATATTATGTTGTTCTTAATTAGTATCGATTCGGAAAATCCTTGGCCAAAGAGAATGGCGTTTTGTAAATAGTTTACAAATATCATTAATTCAATTAAGAGCTAATAAAGGATAAATAATATGATTAAACTCAAAATATAGTAGACATTAATTTTGTACTCTATGTCTAATCAGAACATATTGTATGATGAAAGAATTAAATTATACAAAAAAATCATGCACGAAAAGGTTATTCAAAACTATTTTGATATTCTTAAATATTTGGGTGGTCATGATGTTTTATTACAAGTCAATCTTAATCTATAGTTATAATTGTTTAATTGGAGAATTAAAGATAAATTAAAAAATTTTAATTAGTTTATCTAATTCTAATTCTAATTCTAATTATGAGTTATAATTATAATTTATATTCACTGCCAACATATTTGGGAACATAATGGATATTATATAAAGAACGGGTTGAAAAAAGCAAAGATATTTTAATCAAGTTGAACTTGATTATAAAGTTTGAGAAACTTTATGATTAAATATGAGATATTTAATAAATACGGATGAATGAAAGATATTGGATCTTATTTGAGTATAATTAATGTTTAATTAGAATTATTTGTAATTCTAATGAAAGTTTAATTGAAATTAGAATTTAATTTCAATTAAAATACTAAACTGTTCAAAACTTATTATAAATAGGTTTAAGTTCTAATGGAGCTAGTATTTCTTACTTAACCCTTTATGTAAAAGTTATAGAGTTTGCTCAACCTGTTTTGTGGATACTGTTAGAGGTTAGGCACTTGTGCGATTACGGTGGTTGAGATGAATCAATTTTAGAAACGATTCAAAGGACACGACAAGACTATGATCAAGATTTAAAATAAGATACGAATTAAGATTCATGATTTATTATGATTTAATTATTAATATAAAGTGGTCTTAATATTTAGGAAATCGAAAAGTTGAAAAAGTTTTGTAATTGTTTCACTGTGAAGAGGATCAAATCCGTCTCAATTTTTCAACAATAGTATCAAAGCAGACTTTAATTTTATAATTTGATTAAATTATTTGCTTAATTGTTATTGATCTTGGAATTTTGGAATTAAGAAAAGAATGAAAAACTCATATTACAAACCAAAAATTATTAAAAGTTCATTTAGAAATATTAAAACCCTATAATTCTATTTGGAATTGAATTGAAATCATTCTAACTATTAAATAATACGAGAGCGAGAGACTAGGGTTTTTAGCTAGTATGCGGCTTTTGTTATATGGGTATTGCTTGGGAATTGGTAACACGATATTCAAAAGAATTGTAAACTTCTGCAACGTTGCTAGAGAAGATTGTCGGAAAATAAAAGAAGAAAACAAATACTCATAAAAGGAACATAATGCATGCCTCTTTGGTTTTGGAAATCAAGTCTGTTTTGTTCTGGAAAATTGAATCTGCGTCTGCCATATATTTATATTGTTTTTCTGGGTTGTGTTTTGTGTGATGTGGAACCGTGTCAGAGTTGCCCACTAGCGGCAAAGTTGAACCAGTGGAAAAATGCCACTAGTAAAAGGCGGTAATCGTCCATAAACATACGGCACGATGGCGGTCCAATGGCGGAGAAGCGTGGCACACGACGATATGAAGAGAAGCAGAAAAACGAGCGACAATGGCTAAACTAGAGAAACCCTAGATCTATGTAAAAAACGAAGGGGCACGTGTTGGTGAAACGAGTTTGATTGCCATAAGCACCGTACGCGCGAGCAGTCTGTCCTCCAATCGTTGACTGAGACACGTCTGGTGCGTGCAGTAAATGTGCTAGACACTCCCACAATTTTAAAAATTTTTTTATATGTTTTAAGCATTATTTTTAATTAAATTAGTTTAGTTCAAATTAAATTAGTTTAAATCTCTAATAAATTTTGAAAAATGTTTTTAATTGTTTAAAATTTATTTTCAAAGGATTATTTTGTTAGGAATACTTTGAAATTTAGTTTAATTTTTCGAGGAGTTGAACTATTAAGTTAAATTAGTTATCAAATCCATAATTGGAATTAAGTAAATATTCAAAATAGTTATCTTTCATAATTAGATTATGTTAGACAATTAATATAATCAGATTATATTAATTAAGATGAGATCTTAATTTTCATATTAAAGTAATTATTGTAATAATTAGCCCTACCTAATTTTTCTAAAATTAGGATTAATTAGTTTCAATTATATTGAAATTAATTAATTAGACTCCTTAAAATTAAGAAAACTGTTTTCTTAGAAATATGTTTCTTAATTAAATTTATTTATTTCATTTTGATTGAGATAAATTAAATTTATGACTTTATTTGTTTAGGAAATTATTATTCAATTTTTTAGGAAATTGTTTCTTTATTTATGAATAATAAGTTTTTAATTTATTAGAAAAAATATTTTTCTTGATTAAATTTTGAAAAGTGTTTTCATTTATTAATTAAGATTGATTTCTTAATTAAATTTAAAAGTGCTTTTATTTAATTTTGAAAGTAGTTTTCTTTTAATATTAGCAAATAGTTTTCTAATGAAGGAATAGTAAATTCTATTGAGATTATATATAAATAATTTTCTAATTGGATTAGAAGATGTTACCTATATAATTTTAAAAAGGAAGGTTTCCAAATTATAATAAGTAAAAAGAATTAAATTTTGTTAAAGGAGTCAATATAATTGAGAATAGTTTCCAATTATATTTGAAAATTGTTTTCAAATTAAATTAAAATTTTCTTTGGAATAGAAATGTAATATATTTATGAGTCAATGACTTTAATCTAATTTAATTTTTCCAAAGAGGTAGAAATATTATTTTAGATTATGAAGATCAATAACTAGAATCAAATGAAGCTTGATATTATATGCATATAATTTGATTATGAGTTCATAAGTTTCGTACTTATTTATATGTTTGATATATATATTGGATACATGCTAAATTGTATGTTTTATATGTATGGTATATTACATGCAATTTTGTACTTGATGAGATGAACAAACTTATAATCCCCCATTAGAACATTAATTACATGTTTTGAAAGTTATTATTGCCTTCCATTGTTATAAGAATAAACCAGAGTTTTATTTATTGTTAGGCATGTTGAGCAAATTCAAGGCCGTTTTAACCTAAATATGTTTAGCCTTATGACAGTGGGTTCTACTTAACTAAATTTGTATGATTTGACTGAGCAAACTCATGATAACATGGAAGTTAGAGGCAGGGTTAGTAATAACATATAAGATATATTTTGGTAAGAGTTGTCACCTAAAAGATCTAGGAGTCATATAAGATGTGATTGATAAATTTCTTAGCCACCTAATTTAAGTTTAGTTGGTTTATTAAGCAAAATTGAGATCGACTATATTTGAATGAGATCCTAGCCCATTAAAAAGGTTAGAGTTATTCTAATCTTTATCTTTTAGAATAGTAGTGAGGATTATTATTTTGAATAAAATAGTGGGAGTAACTAAACACATGATTAGAGTCCTAATCTCATTTGGTAGTGATGACATATAATTAATTACTTGCTTTTCTTACATTTATTTTTTTGAGTGAAATTTACCTTGTTTAGTATAGCTGAGACTAAGTTAGTGAACCAAATTTCTTAGACAAAGGATTATGTTTGAGAAGAGTTCCCAAATTTGGAAAAAAAAATTGTATGCCCAGTATGCAATTTTACTATGATCCCTGTTGAGGATTCAGTAACAAAATTACAAAGATAAGTTAAAATCATATGGATAACAAAAATATAATGACATTTTGAGTTTACTAATATCTCATAAACTTTGATGACAACATATAAGATGTATGTTAATATCATGATAGCAAGATGCAAGAGGTTGTATAAAGTAGAGTGGAAAGGTATAGTACCTTGACAAACTTTTTTTCATTCAATTTAGCCTATTAAAAGCATAAAGATGGATATGAATTAAAGACTTTGCTATAGTATGATAATAACTGTCTTAAGAAGAAAATGATTGCATCACTTTTCTTGCCTATATTTGATATGATATAGACCATATATATTTCTAATTTATGCTTATAAGTATTTAATACCGAATTTAGATTCAACATTACTATAATGTTTAAAGCATGATAAGAAATAGATTCAACATCGTCATCATCATCATCATCATCGTCAACACCTAGTTGAATCCTCCACAAACACGAGGTCTGGGAGTTTATGATAGTACGTAGCCTTACCCCTACCTAATAAAGAGGCCATTTCTGATAGACCCATATTCAAATTTGACATGAAGATATTACAAAAATGTCAAATAATCATAAAATATGTAATAAAATAACTAAATACATTAAAATAAAACTTAGAATAAAGTTATATTAAATAATTGAAATATAATAATAACTTCTTAAAAAAAAGGTTATAGATCTTCGTTACGTGATGCAAGTTAAGAAGATAAAGTTATTAAGAGATAGTAGGCAAATATAATTGTTATGGTGTAAAGTTCTGCTTATGCTTGATATACCACCATTTCTCGAGTTGTGCATGTCATCCTTGAGCAGGGCCATGATAATCTACTCTGTATCTTTCTAATTTAATCGGATGTCTTTGAAGGGACAACTAGCAATTGTTGTATCATAATAATTAAAGTTCAATTTGCTACTTTAAACTAATGATGTAGTTTTATTCAAGTTATTTAGACTAATTGACGAACCACTACGTCATTTTATTAAAAACTAAATCAAACACGTGGCTTTACTTTCGAGATGTGTCTAAACTTGAACAATAATCCATCTGTAGCAAAGAAAATATACATCTACCCAGACAATATAGACGACTCGGCTCTGACATGATCAGTTTCTGAAGAACCCAATATAGGAAGTTGTGACCAAACTTTCACAGTTGATAGGAGTATCCCAGTATTACTTATAACAAGTACTGTTCAGATTCTTAAAATCCATGAATGATCAAATCATAAGGATACAATCTTTAAAAAAAATGTGTATAAAAGGAAACCCATAACAAACTAGGGAGCAAAAATTAGAACTTGATCAAAAAGAAAAATTATCAAGAAGAAATGAATGTGAAGATTTTTTTTTAAACCACCAAATCATTGAGCATTCGGTTTTTTGCATCAATCTACCATTTACGACAATAGTTCATTATAACAAGTAAAACATAACCAAATGCAATGAAAATAAACCAAGTAACCATTCATAAAATTGAATAGATCTAAGCCACTTAAGCTTATTAGAGCCATAGCGGTAGAGTAGAGAAATGAGATTTGTTGAAGTGAAAACAACTTTTCTCTTTTGACATTCAAATGGAGAAAAGTAAAAGTTATGTCACTCACTTAAAACACATAAAAAGAGATGAGAAAGCATTCGCCTTTCATCCACTCAAAACCCAATAAGCATTATAGACAAGGAATAGGGGAGATAGTGGTGTTGAAATAGAAACAAACGAAAAAGGTTTGAACTTGAAACAAAAAAGCATTAGATAAGGCCTATGATATGAGCTAAATCTTGGTCAAAAATCCAATTTTATATAAATAATTTGTATGTGTTGGATCAAAGGAGACTTATGCTTAACATAAATGGCAAGAATATAAAATTAGATAACCAAGATTATCCTTTTCTACCATGTTGGTTAAATCAACATAACGAGAATCATAAAGTTACATACAAGGATATGTGTATCATTTTGATTATGAATCATATGAAACTTATAAAACTTGTCAAGTTAAAGGATAAACAAGTCAACCTTTAGTGAAATAATGATGATGATATTGAATTGTTATATCTTACACACGTGACGTATTGGATGGAGTAACAATTCATAAAACAATAATACTTATATTTCATTAGGTTACCAGTGACTTTATATGATTTATTCATATGTATTAAATGAAATAATGATTTAAAATTTTAAAAAGTTCAAATTGTTTAAATATAGGTAGAAATTAAGCACTAAGAATGTTGAAACAATTCAATGAGATTGTTGTGGTAAGTTTTAAAGTTTTTGTTATCTATAAGGAATAAGATTCTCTAGTGAATACCTTCATAATAAAATTTCATAAGGATATGAATTTATGTAAAGAGGGAAATACAACATCAGATACTGTATAATGCAATATTATTTTTTCTATAGCTATGCCTAGCATAATGACTTACCTTCAATAGTTCCAATTTAATAAATTAGTAAGATTTCATATTAAATATGAAATGCTAAGTCTTTGAAAGGGTTAAAGTTAATGATTCAAGGATGTGATGTTTGATTGAAGCATACATTATCCATTAAGTTTAGAACTAAATTGGATAATAAAAGGTTATGATATATCGAAAAGGTTAGATATAATCTTACAGATCCATTAAACAAATTGTTTGATTCAATGTATACTTATAAGAGAATGGTTCTCATGATAAGTACTAAGAGTAAGATGAAATTTGAAAAATTAAAATCTTATGACAATATATCCAATTGAAACTAGAGCTTTTGTTGATACATCTAATGTATAGTTGAAAGGCTAAGCGCCATTGAAAGATTTAGTTTCTTGATAATAAGAAAGTCTCTTATAGGCATAAAATCTTAAAACTAAACTCTAAAAGGAAATAGCATCTTAAAACAATAAAATCTCTAACAACTGAAAAATGTGACCAATGCTTATGCTAAAAACATATCGATGCCATCTTTGTTCTGAAACTTTTGGTACATGTAATAATGACAAGTCTAACGCTGATTACAAGTTCAAATCTAGTGCTAGTTTGTTTCTATTTTTCTAATTTGCATATCCAATTAAAGATTGACACCGGTTTACTTCTACGTCTAGCACTAGTTATGTTTTTTAATTCCTTTTAAAATGTTACTCCTTAGCTTGAATCAACATTATAAACTTGGGTTTCGTCTTTTGAAATAGCAAAACTTCACTCCATGTGTAAAGATCAACCATTAGATCATTGAGAACTTCTTTGGAATCCTTTACTCTACTCCTTTTGAATGGTCATCTAATATTCTTCAATAGATCTCCAGCTAGCTTTTGTGCTTAACTTGAACCTTTTGCAATTTGTTCAAGTCCCTTTTTATAGCATCATTGATTAGAAGCTTGTGTAACTTTAGTAGATGCTTGACTCCTATCAATTTGTGTAAAACTAACCATCAAAAGAGATTATTGTAAGTCATATGATTTCAAATTATATTATGCGAGATCTTAGAATTAAAATGAGCCTTAGAATATAGCCATATACCAATGAGTAGATATGATCTCATGGCACAATTCTAGGAAAATATCATGTAACAAGAAATATAGCCTTAAGAATTAAATTTAAATCTTACTACTTTATATTGTTACCAAAGTATCATGTATGATGTGATCTAACAAGAAAATTTTAGGAAAGTAAGTTAAATAGAATTTAAGAGAATTTAGAATAAAGAAGATCATTTTAATTTGAGATTCACATAAAAATATATTTAAAATTGACTAATTTTTATGTGTAAAAGAATTAAATACAATTACAATATGATAAAATAAATAAAATAAAATAAGAATAAAAATGTCAAATATGACCTAAAATGTAATATGCTAAATCTACTCAAATATCCATTCACTAGTTAAGAGATAGCAGATAAAGATAGCGATGACAATGACCTGGACAAAACTTGTTTAAAATAAAAAATGCAAAACTACATCATTTTGAATCATATCATTTTTTTAATTTTTTATTTTAATGAAAAGAAAAAAATAAATATTATTTGCCCACAATAAAAAGGAAACTGGCAAATTGTTTTTCATCCCATGGCTTTTTCCTTTGATTCTATATGCCTGTCCCCAAATAATGAATTGAGTTCATATAGGCATTTTGGGCTCTACTATTGAAATGACCTCTTAGTTGTATTTTCAGCTACTCTGTAAGGCCTGGTCTAAGACACAGTCAACTTGGACTTGGCCTGTTGACAGAGAGCCAAGCGGGCTAAGCCTGGACCTAGTTATGATCCCTAATAAAGACACTTGTGATAGATATCTATCAAATCTAATTAAGTTTCAACAAGAATATTATTACAGTAACTTACATACCATATAGATTTTATACTGCCATCAGCTATGCGAATTTGTAAAGGTTTATTAAGCTTTTTCCAATTATTTAATAAAGATTTAGATGCTATAAAAACAGTTGCTCCTTTATCGATATATGTATTAAGTTTTTTATTCTGAATCTGTACCTGAATAAAAGTTGTACTCGGATTTAATTGTTGAGTCAGATTCTAAATTTTGAAATTCATTTTCATATTGATAAATAGATGAAATTGTTGAATCGGTTCATAATCTGATTCTATAGGTTCTAAGTTATATTTTATTGCAGAGTTTAAAATGTTAATTTTTTCTTTAAATTTTTGTTAATTTCTTTTTAGACAGTTATTTGTATAATGACCTTCTTTTTTACATAACCAGCATTTTCATTTTTTCTTATTTTTTGGACAATATTTCTTTTTTGGTTTGTATTTCCGATAAGCTTTTCTTTTAAAATATTTTTTATAAGGTTTAAATTTTTATATTTTGGATAGGGATATTTTCTCCATTTATAAGTTCTATATTTATGTTGTTTCTTCCTAAAAATTTGAATATTATCACATCCATATTGTTGTGGTACTTTGGCATATTTTGAATAACATAATCAAAGTTCTTTATGTCTTAATTTTTATGTAATTTTGATTCTAAACATTTTTGTGCTATTACTTTTTTTTGTAATTGTAATTGCTCCACCTAAATTGTAGGCTACTATATTTTTATTTTGTTTGTCTAAAAATTGTTCCTCTAATGCTTATTTATAGGATAAGGTAATTTTTGTATAAATATTTGTATATACATTTCTTGTTCTCCTTTAGTTAATTTATAATAATATTTTTAAATTCACAAATATATTCATCTAAATATCATATTTCACATATTCTTATATTGTTTAAATGCCATAGAGCTTTTCTTCTTTCTTCATTTTCAATTTCTTGTTTATATGAAATAATATCTTTACCTATAAATTCTTTGTAAATTTCATTTACGACTATTTGAAAAGCATTTATGGGTTCAGTTGTATTTAGGAAAGTAGTAGTGTTTTTAATTTGTATTTCATTGTCTAATAAAAAATCTAATATGATGCCAGTAGTTTTGTAGGTAACGAAATTCCATAAGGTATTTTATTATTAATTCCTTCAAATGGTTTTTCTAATTGGATGACTAATGCTAATCTATTTGACAATTCTAATAATAATTTTTCTGGAGCTATTACACAATCTAAATTGAGAATTTCATCTGGACCTAGAGTTATATGTTTGGGTGTGTATTTGGTTGGAAATTTTCGAAATTTATTATTTTTTCAATAATATCCAAAACGATTTAAATCATCTTCTGGGTCGATAGGTTTATAATTCCGAAATACGATGGATCAAGGTACGCTTATGTTATTGTGAAAATTTATTAGATTCTAAGATTATGAGATTATGTGTTTAAAATTTATACATGATAAAATTTTCATGTAAGAAAGATTAACATGTGGTATCAGAACATGATTTTGAGAATCAGCCCCCGGGGCATAGCTCAACTGGCAAAGGCTTGGGTGGTGTGGTGCCTGCCATGCTGGCAACCTGCAGGGTGGGGGTTCGAATCTTGGGGGCAACCTTTAAGATTTGGGCCCCTTGTATGGTGAGATCAGTGGGTAAGCCCAAGTC
>JAOQMS010000007.1:15557500-15589869 GCA_027563885.1 Erythroxylum longipes
TGCATATATGAATGCATGCATATGTCACTGTACACTTATACACTCCTATTCACGGCAATAGGTGAGGGGATGTTACACTTTAAGTGAAAACTGCTTAACACATAATTGTATGCTAAGATATATTTTTCTCTAAAATATAGAGAAGAAAACACGGTTGAAGTGCAAGCATAGTTAGAGTGCAAGTATGTTGGTGTGATTAAAGATTTTCTGAACAACTTAAGAGCCCACATTCATATGTAAACATAAATAGTGAGTTATATAATTTTGGACACGAACCTATCAGAACTTATGTCGATATTTTAAAAAGAACAATGAATTACGTTTAAAAAGAACAATGAATTACGTAATATCCCTGCAATAAAGTGCCTTATTAAAAAATATAATTTTGGTGGATTTTAAATTTTGAAAAGATTTTAAATTTTATTAAAATTATGTTTAAGTTAAATTTAGTAAGAGTCAAGTAATGTAAGACTATACCAACTAGAGTTTATATATAAATATACTTGTGGCTTAGTTTCGATGCACTAATGGAGAGATAGACTTAATGTATCAAAGCTCAATCAAAAAAAAGAGCAAGAAATTCGATCCTGACCTCCTAAGACTCCTCGGTATAGGGATGATGGGCCTTCATCTACAGGACATTGAGTGTACAGGCGTAACTTTTGATAAAACATTCTTAAAAAACAATCGAATCGGGGGTTTGGAGGAGAATTAGACATTTAATCTTGTAAACTAATCGAGACCGAAATTGGAAAAAGAGAGACGAACGGAGAGGAATAACCAATCGATGAAGGAACATGAAACAAAGAAATGGAACAATAAACCGAATCTTCGGATAGGGGAATCCTTATTGACTATGATGTTCTCAATAACCGAAATGGAATTGAATAGCTTAATCTAAAGGTCTCACGTTATAAATCGCTCTTTGTGTACGTTTGTCTATGTTGACTTCATCTTCATCCATGAAGGAAAACAAATTGGATAAGAACCAAAGATGCTAGGCGTCACTCCTTATGGAAAAAGTGGTCACTAAATCAACCTGGGATTCCTAACTTTTCATGGCAAGGGCTTTTTCAATCTGAAATTCGAACTAGGTGGAAGAAGCTAAGAGTCACCAATACGAATGACTACTTATGAAGTACCATGGAATTGGGAAGGCATGGCACCAACACTCAAACAAACAATTCAAGACCGGATCAACACATCAAAGGAAAGTAATCAAACTACAACAATATTTCTCCTATTTTAGGAGATAATTCAGATATGATTCCATATCTGATCTTTCCTATACCATCTCGGCTAACTTATTCAAATTCCATGTCTTTCCACTCGTTCGATGCCTGTGCTTAGTCTAATCTATAAGAGAGTGTTACCAAGAATGTAAATACACAAAATTAACCAAATTTCGTTGAAGATTTTCCTATTTTTTATTTAATTCTCATATACTACTATATCTTCTTGCGCTAGTTATTCTTCAACAAATGACGCATATTTTATCTGGTTGAAATGATGATACTATATTTCGTAAATTATATATCATATATTACATTTTGAAGCATTGAATTATGTTGGTTTAGCCATGGATGTATACATCACATGCATGCAAATGTAGCGGAAGTGTCGGAACTCTGACACTATGATAACCTGAAAATCATATAATTAAACATGCATGCATGGATATGTAAAGAACATGAAATATAAAACATTTTTACCTTTTGTTTATCCTCCTTTCTTGTTTCGTCTCCTTGTTTGGGTTGTTGCAAATACCAAATCCTTCCTTAATCACCTAAGAACATGCAAAGATCAAGAAGAAACAATGTATAAGGGTAATTTGAGCACCAAACTAGATGAGTTCTAGTAGATGCTCAACATGAAAAGATAGATCAAGAATCTTGTTACATGCACTTTGATTCATGCAACTCTTGCATAAATTGCAAGAACAAGACTCTTGATTCTCTCTCTCACTCTAGAACTCTTTTAGAGCCCTTATTCTTCCACTTGAGTGTGTAAGAAGCGCAAAAAGCTTGTGTACATAAGTGAAGAACTCACTTATGTACCTATTTGTGCCCTCTGTCAAGATTGTGGCCAATTGAGCCACGATCGTGGCCTGGGCTCGCCTTCGGCCACGATCGTGGCTTATGAGTTACAATTGTGGCCTGCTTAAATTTGGCCATACACACTATGTTTTTTATCCGATCTTTTATGTGTGTGACTCTTAGTTTCCTAGTCATTTTAGGCACTTGAATTAACTCTTAATTCAATCAAATCATGAAGGGTTTCATGATGCCAATTTGCTAGAATATAAGTGGATTAACACACGAACTCTTTGATAGTTAATGATCTAACTTATGAACCTTTCTGTAGACAATTAACGTGCAATTCGTCCTTTCACCATACTATACCCCACTTGGTTCGGAATATAGGATATGTGTTAACTCCCATTAGACTGACTACGTCACATCTAATCCAAGTGATGTTAGTTCTTATACTGGGATCTCATTACTCTATGTGTCATTAAAGACTCTCTTTATGACACATAATTGCTCTCACCAGAGACTCCTAAGTAATGACCCCGACAAGAGGTTGTGGGTATCATCTCCTTTTATCAGGAGTGGTGAATCCTTTATTGGCTACTCAATTACCTTCGAATACAAATAGCTGTACCCAATCACTACATTAAAAGCAACCTCGTTTTGAGGTAACAAGGAATGATGTCAAAGCACAGGATTCGTATCCAAGATATCCTTGAGTACTTCAAGTCTAAGAATATTTGCACCATTGTTATAATGAGATTAATCATTGACATTCGATAGATCATCCATATGATAATCTCAAAGCGGGTCATCCGATGTACTTACTACTCTTAGTAAGCATCCATATGTTAACTCTAAACAACTCATGCTTACAGTTTGTGAGATCTACTGCTTGATCAAATCAAGGAGTATAATATGTGCTAGTCTATCTAGATTAATAATGTCCTATCTTATTAATCCTACGACTAAGAATTATTTAGATACTAACATAATTGCACATGATAGAAATCTCATTATCATGATCTCATTATAATTTCCTTCATGCTATGTTTTCTATCATGGACTTCATTAATTTGATTTAAGATCAATATCAATTCATATATAAACAAATATCAAATCAATGAAAAAATATCTTTCGCTTTACTAATCAAAATAAAGTTTGTACAAAAGTGCTAAAGATAATTGCCTATAGAGCACTACTCTAACAAATTATACAAAAAAGAGTGTACAAATATTTTTTGAATGAATTAAGATAATCAGCAAAGGAATTGATATTGTGTTGAAACCAATGTTTTCAAGATCGAACTGAATCAGCCGATTCGACTAGAATAAATATGAACCGATCTAATCAAGTTTTGCACACCAACTTATGTAGAATGCATAATGCTTACATTAATTGATTTAGAGCTTGCATTAATTGAAGTTTTTTTTAGAATTGCAAATTGAAGTTTTGTTTAAGGAAAGTTAGAAAAACTTTCCACTTTTCAATCATTTTTCAATTCTCTCGTTCAATTTAATTAATAAATTATATTTTTCAAATTTATATTTATATTTATCTTTATATTTTAATTAAAAATTTTATTTTACATTATTGTTTTTAAAAATCAATTATTTTTTTTATTTATTTAATATTATTAATAAATTATATTTATCAAAATTTAGTTTCTTTATTTATCTCTCTATACTTTAATTGAAAATTTTTTAATTATTATTGTTAAAAACTAATTATTATTTTATCATGAATTTGTTTAATAAATTAAATTATTAATTAGTATATATAAGTAATTTTGTTTAAAATAATTTAAGAATTTGTTAAAATATAATATTTAAACTATAAAGAAATATGTTTAAATGACATTAAAAAAGTGAAAATAAAGTTAGAGTAATTTCTATTAACTTTTTTTAAACATACTTCAATTTTATGAGTCTTTAATTAGAGGTTAATATAAAAATATTTTTTTATTTTTTATTTTTATTTTTATGTTAGATTCAATCTTAATTTAAATTATTAGATTTATTATTTTTATTGCATATTAATAAACATTATTAATGATTTTTTATTTCAATAAAATATTTTATTTTATATTTATTTTTATAATTTTTACTTTTTTTATTTATTATATATTAATTTATAAACCTTCAAATCTTAAATATTTTCTTTAACTAATTTAATATTTGGTCATATTTTTAAAACATTGATCGAAAGATACTAGTGACGGAACCAGATTTTCTGTACCCACTAATCTATACCAACTCTGCTCCACACAATCTTAACTATATAAATATGTAGGACTCATATAAAACCTAGAAAAATATATTAATAAAATTGCATAGAATAAAGTAGATACATGATAATAGGTAAAGAGTACTGCCCAGCAGCGTATGGAACTAAGGAGTATGGATGGCTGCTTCCACGCGTCTTATCAATCCGATTTATTAATCGGTACAAAATAATTATGTAAAGATAAAAGGGTAAAAGAGTAAAATCGAGTTCTTGCACGGTGACGGAGGTTAGGGGAAGAGTAGCGAGGTTTCTGGATGCCTCTAGACAGTCAAAGAAACATCTGTCTTTTTTTTTTTCGTAATTTATAATTGAGATAAAACACCACAACTCTTCCTCGCTGTTCTTTGTAACATCGATTCTCTCGTTCACCCAACTGAACATAGAGCAGTAGAAATCAATATAATCTCATAAATTCGTGATTGATGAAGTAAAGATGAGCAAAGGAGAAGAAGAATACCTAACGATGAAGATGAAGAGAATGTTGAAAATGAAGAGGAAAGATGTCGATGATGTTAGCGAAGACTTCTCCGATTTCTCTCTGTCCTCTCCGGCTCGCAAGATTCGCCGACTGGTGCTTTTTGTTGTTTATTTTCTTTTTCTCTAAATTTCCTCTTATACTTATGTTGGGATTAGCGATGATGGATGGATGATTGTATTTTAGGATGTGGAGTTACCGCCAATTATGGAGGAGGATAGAGAGGCAGAGAATCGTTCAATTAACAACGACAGCAGCAGCAGAATGACAGTAGAAGAGCAAGAGGAGAATGATGATGAAGAAAACCTAGAGAGAGCAATCGTTGTGTTCAGGCCTGTTAATACTTACTTCGTACACCAAGCTTCTCCTTCCAATTTCTCCGTTAATCTGGACTCTGACGTCATCTCTAACTTCAAAGGTATCCCTTCCCATCCCCTGTTCGGTTTGATTCTTATGTTGAATTTGGATCACTGTTAAATTACAATTTTAATGGCAACGCGATACTAATTTAAAACATGGGCTCTGAGCGTGTATTTTTCCTCCTGCAGATCAGTTTCTGCGCTCAGGTAGTTCTTCTGAAATAAGATTAGAGGAAGAAGAAGAAGGCGATGAAAGGAAGAAGTCCCTGGCAGTTGTTCCGTGGAGAAATCCTGCACCTATCCTCGTGAATGCTCGTCCAGAAATAGATACACCAGAGGAGGCAATGGAAGTTGAAGAAATGGAAATTGAAGATAAAAATTGTGGTAGCATGGAGCAAAGCCATGAATTCAATTCCATACCACATTGGCAGCAACAACACTGCATGATGCCTCAGCTTCCCCCCAACACCTCCTCTACTCCTGTCACTTGGTTCCAGTAAGAGCTCTTTTAGGATTGTGATTGATCCAACTTTACTTTTTTGCAAGTGTAAGTTGTGAAATGGATACAAAATGGAGACTACTTAAATGGCATCCCCGCCGTTTTAACAAATGCTGTGCTTTCTGTTGCCTCTTGGAGTGAATCGATCCCCGTTGGTAGAGGGGTTTTGGAAGCGAATGGTTTCTTGGGAAATTGTGTAAATAGATCTTATTAGCTTTGTTGGTAATTCTTCCCCTCTCTTTCTCATTGATGGCTTGGATAGTTGGATTCATTAGAAAATTGCCAAGTTCAGTTGCTTCTCTAAATTTTCAGCATCGTCGCCAACGACGAATGATAATGACGATAATGTGTGGTATACCTGCGACCTGCTTGAGATAGATTGACATCAATTAATAAATTTTCAATAATTTCTAGTAAGCATACTTGGAGACGAGTTAATGATTTGAAAGGAATCGTCTGAAATATAATTGTCGCTTACATCTCACAGACGTTTCTGCTACGTGCAAGATAATGAATTATCACTTGTTTTGATCGATGATCTAAGTGAATTTAAATCATTCATTTCTCAATATAGGATTTTTTATTTTTTATGATAGATAACAGCTTATCTTTTACCTGTTTGGCTGCAATCTTCAGGAGGACTGAAAGAGGCCATCCTTAAACTTTGTTTGTCAGCTAGCTTATTTGAGAAGGTTGTATGTTCAAGGAATTCGTTAGTCTTGTATTATTTTTGAAGATAACTCTTAATTCTTCCTTTTCTCTTTTCCTTTTTTAAGTTTATAGGAGTGATACTATGACTCGTTCCGACAGTGAGGTGAGCACCTTTATTTCTAGCCAATGCAGTAATATAATAGCCGTAACCTCCAACTGTAGGAATAATAGCCACGGGTTCGTAAGGTTAGTGAGATCATGTCACTTTTGCCCGTTAACAGTTAGGGCCTTATTTAAATTATCATGCAAATCTGGGTCATTCAAGTCTAGGAAGGTAATCCCTTTCGTTGCATCCCTTATTTGGAGAGTTGGATGAGGAATTCAAAACGCAACTAATGCTAGATAATTTTAAGAGGGTTGAGTTTGAAAAGATGCAGAGATTTCACACCTCTGAGGAGATAGGGTTATGATATATATATATATATATATATATATATAAAGGATGACGAACGCGTTTATTATCACAAGTTGGAGATGTGGGACAATGCTACAATTCGTTCAAGTGTGGGCTTTACTTCGTCTCCATCTTAGAATCCTTCAAATTAGTGACCTAGAAGTTTGATTTCCGACTTGGAGATCTGTTGGGACTCATTATGGATGATGCAACTTGAATTGGAGGAATTAGTGTTCCTTGTTGACGATCCTTAAAAGAGTTAATTGGTAGAAGGATAAGTTTGTCTTCTTATCAAACAAAGCAGGTTTGTGCTCTTTTAGGGTCAGTTGCAGGGGAGCAGCTAAGAGCTTCCTCAAATCGGATGTAACCTTTGGAGCTTTTATTTCAAAAGCTTATTAATCCGGCTTTTCTTCTTCGGCCTCGAGAGACTTTTTTTTTTAATTTAACATGTCGAGTTAGGGGGATCTTGTAAAGAAAACGTCTTCGCAAGTTAATTTCTTTTTTTTTTCTTCCCTCATTTATGCTTCTATATACCGTATTTATATCCCTAATGTTCCTATGACAACTATGAATACGAATAAAATGCTCATAAGAGTTGAGTGGAAAAGCTTGCTTATTTCGTCTCCAAGTAGAACAAGAAATAGAAGGTGATCTATAGCAATAAGGTCATTTTGATAAAGCCTTCTCTCTTTTTTAGCTCCAGCCCTGTATGTTAGCTTGTCAAGACTTTCCTGTTCAATCGTCCTAACTGATAGAAGTCATCGCTTCCCCTGCTCTTTCCAGACTGAGAAGTGTTTATTTTTGAACTTCAATTTGTGGCACCCGATATCGTAGGGTATATACTAGAACTCCCTGAGAATATTCCAATACATATCCTATGATAATGGTGCGTTACGTTCAATAACAACATTCGCTTAACATGACATTATCATTCTTTATTTTCTTACAAGACATCATAATGAAAAACAACATATTTAAAAACTCAAATTTCTCCTTTCATTTCATAAAACCAAATATTTACATTGACAATTTTTAATATCGTCCGAATATAAACATCATCATATCCTAATACAAAATACAAGACTCACTTACCACATGTCAACTTTCTAGTGGCTGGAAATAGATTCCTATATTAACTATTCCAATCAATTCCAATTCTACTCCAATTGTCTCTAAAAGTCATATATAAAAATTCACTATCATTTGACATTAATTTCTACTGCTAATTATCAATTGTCTGGCCACTTGACATTTTTCCTAGTTTAAAAATGCCCAATATTTTCAGAAAATTTCTTAAAATTCACAAAAAGTTCTAAATAACTAAATATACTCTCTAAATCAGTTTTCAACATATAAAAACCACAATTCTCAATATAATCATATTTATAAACAATTATATCCGAAATATGTCAATGAATGCATATACAATTTTTTTCGTGTGCAAAAAGTCAATATTCACGTGTATGAGCATATCATAAATACATGAGCATGAAATGCATTTTTTAATCTCTCAGTAACCTCTCACATATATATTGTTCTAGCCTAAATGTGGGTAAAGGGGATGTTACGCAACTAATGTTATGAACATCGTATTGAATTTGGTACTTGATATAGTTCAGATATGGTACGATATCAGTATTGGTCAATATTGAGTGCTGTTTTTAAATAATTTTTTAAAACTATAAAATAGTCTCTAAATTTTATAAAATTACAAAATAATTTCTCATTATATTGTATTATGTAATTTCTAATTTTACGTCAACTTTATCTAAAAATTATAATAATATAAATTCTGAAATAACAACTATCTCTTTAATTTTATTAATATTACTTTTTAGATATCACAATTAATATAAGAAAAAGATCATTTAATTATTTTATAAATTTAAAAATAAGAATAATACAAAGTACTTAAAATATTATAACTTGCATCATAGCAATAACAACAACAACGATCCTGCAAAAATTATGTTAAACATGGATTTGGAGAGGTTCAGTGTACGCATCTTTACTCTTAACTAGTTGAGAAGCTGTTTTCTAATGATCTACAAGAAATCGAAAAAATTATATCAAAACATTATATATTGATAATAAAATAGGTCTTATGACTTCAAAGTATTACAAAAAGAATTCATGTAAGTGAAACTTAAAACAAAAACACTTATAGTTAAAAATTTTATATTTATACTTATATTTTATATATAGAATTTAACATATACATTAAATATAAGTGAAATTAAAAAAATAAAAACATAGAACTTTACTTGATGATATATCTGTTCAAGTCACACCGACCCCAATTTCATTTTATACAAATTCTTCATCATTTTTCATCGTCACCATCATTCAAATTTATTGCACCAAATGACATGTCAATAGTTTCCCATCTAAGATTATCTTTCAAGTCACTCTCATTTATGAAACTTGATTCCTCAAAAAACTAATCTACAAAAAAATAGATATGGCCAAGGTAAGTTGAATCTATAGAGCTACTTGTTTTTATTAAGAATCTTGTAAGCAAATTAAATTAAATTATTAAGAAATTACAAGAATATATTCAATTTAATAATAATAATAATAATAACATATTTTCTTGATGCTTTAAGTTGTATCGAATAAAGATCAAATCATTTAAACTTTTGTGTTCCAATTTATTTATTTTTTAAAATGGATGAATTTAAATTTGCTCCAATTCCTTTCAGACCCAATTACATGCACACGTTGACTTATAATTCGAATTACAAAACTTTGCAATTCTTGGACACCACTTATGAGTTGGTCTTACCAAGCAACTATAAGGCAATAAAAGTAACCTTATAAACAAAGTAAAGTGATAATTAATTTCAGACAAGTAACAAAAGTGAATAAATATATAATTAGATTAAGTTTGTTTCTTGAATAATTGCAATGGACACTTTAAAATTGCTGCATGCATTCTTGTATGCCTCTATTTATGATCTAAAGAGATATTATGTCATCTCATGTGAAATAATTATTGTGATAGTTAACAATATTCCCTTATTAACTTCAATTTTCTTTGTAAAACCTAGTCTAAAGTAGGCATTAGAATTAAAAAATGCCCTAACAACAAACAATAAAGAGTAAAATTGTCTTTTCCATCTTTTACTGTAAGATAAGGTGAATACAAAGAAGGTATATTGTTTAGATTAGCCTTGATTGCTTCCTTTGTCCTTTCTATGACATCATAAAAAAACTCATTATTGTCTTCTCATCACTATCATCCAAATAAAGTACTCTCATTAAAGGCTCACAAATTCAGATGACAAATTGACAGTGAGAACAAAAATTCATGACTTTTAAATATAATTCTAGAAACTTCTATTTTAGAATTAGACCTAGCATACTAAGTTGCAACCTACTTATCACTCATAAATATTTGTCTTAACTCTTTCTTCATTAGAACAAAACACTAAAGTAAAAAGAAACTAGTTACAAATCTTGTAATGATAAGACAACACAAATTTTTACTATTGGTGAAACTCTTTCTCATAATTTAGAACCCATACATGGTTATAGATGAACTTGGTTACTTTTCTTTCTTTTTACACAGTTCGTTAGTGATAGGAAGGTATCTAACATCTCTTATATTTTTTAACATCAGGATAATGCAATGTATAACATAAAGAGTCCAAAAAAAAGTTATATATACTTGGCAACCTTTTTCTAGTTACTTCATAAGCATGATCATTTTCAGTGATGAATTGTACAAGGCTCAATTTCATTTATAACTTCATCAAATATCTCAATTAGAGTATCAAAATTTTTTATAAGGCCAAATGCATTAAAGGACTTCACAAACATCATCCCTTTAGCATAATAAACCAAAAGATTGATAATAGGCTTACACCTTTTATTTGTCTAATCTCCATACATGATTGAGCACTCATAAGTTGCCCACAGTTCTTTTTTCATTCAAATAACTTTTTGTTTCATAAACATAGCTTATCAGAAGATTACCTCTATAGTCACTAATTACAAGAGTTTTATATCTTAGACTATAAGAGGCAATAACAACAACCATAAGCTAGTAATAATAAGACTTAACAACATTAAAAGATAATCTGCATCATACCACTTTCTAAACATTGCCATATTTTAGATTATAAGGCACTATAAAATGAAGGTTAGTTTTTAGGAGTTATTCCTGGATTAAAAAAAAAAATAGATGCCTATCTTTTTCTCTTCCTCATATTAGGTAAAGCAATCCCTTCTTTTTGAGTTTAACATTGTCGGTATCATCCTAATCAATGTAAAAGAACTTCCACTACTAATTTCATAATTCAATCTTTTTTTTGTCCTTTTCATTCTATACTTTTCAAGCAAAGTTTTTATCTACCATTTGATACCATGGGTAACTTTCTTACAAGGCTACATATTACCTTTGAACTTAGCTAAATGCTTTTTAATATGAAGATTCTCCCATCTTTTAATTGCATGTTGCAATAAAAATAAGTATTAAGTCTCTTTATATCACGAACCAATCAAGTATGAGCCTAATATAGATCATAGAATATTCTTAAACCTGAATAGGATGAATTATTAAGAATACTTGAACTTTTCTCCATTTATCTATAAAAATAAATAAAGGCATATGTCAAAATTTAATTAACAACTTCATTTGTATATGAAAGTAAATTTTTTCTCAAAACAAATTGACCATAGTTAATAAATCTAAATCTTCTCATTGACATGTTTATTAACATGCAACGAGTCAATTGCACCTAATAGATGAGGCAACATTATCTTATTTTAGAACCTTTTGATATATGTTAAGCAATCCACTTATGCCTAACCTCAAATGATCTTTTTTTTTTCATTTTGGACATTCTAAACCTCAAATGATTAAACGTATTATATATGAAAAGCTTAAAATCACCAAAACTATATACTTACTTGCAACTATTTTCTAAGATTTGGAAAATTAAATATAGTAAGTGAAATGTCAATCAAAATTGTAAATATTATTTATATGAAACTATAGAAAACTTTCTAATTTTATTTTTTAAAATAAAATATAAGAGCATCAATGATCCAAATTAATTAGTAGATTTATGTTCTTATATGCTTCTTAGATAGCAATACCAAAAAATGCAAAATTCTAGATATTATTCAAGATCCGCAATGTTGTAATAAATCAATTACTTTAACATTTATAAAAAAGAGAGACGATCATGTGGAATTTACATCCTGTGAGCAATTATTGGAAAACATCTATGGCAAATCCTTTATGGATAAATAAATATAGCTTAGAGTTGATAATGGATAGATGAAGCTTGGAGCTAGTGGTGGCAGAGCTAGAGTGTGTTATAGCTTAATGAAAGCTAGTGATCGGAACAAAGTTAGAGGCTTAAAGTGTAAGCTAATCATAGAGAACAAATCATGGTAATCAGGCGACGGTAAGAGTTATTACAAGGTGTGGCAAACACAAAGACGACAATTTGTGTTACTTATAACTTATATGTGTTTATGAGAAAGATTGAAGTTGAGTTGAGAGAGTGAGTTGAAGAAAGGAGAAGGGAGGTAAGGAGGTTGTTGGGGTTAGGGTACATTTAAGTTTTTTTTCCAATTATTTCATATAATTTTCACAATTTACAATTAGGTTTGGTATTAGACGGATATTTTAAATACAAGTAAGTACCAGCCAAAAGGACTTATACTGACTAGTATTATGAACCAGTATGATATTATCGTGAACAATACTATCTTTAGCAAGGTCAGAAGCTGGTCTAAAATGTTCCTCAGGATGGTGACTCTTGATGAGAATTTTGTATAAATATGCTTTCTTAATATATGACTATAAGCAAGTGGAGATATTGCTTAGCACTAGTTTAATGATGAGTAGAGGTCATTATTAGGAGGAATAAAGCAAATATTATATCTAACCCTCCTACTATTATTTAGCCAATTATGAGAATTAATATTGATGTGATTTATGTAATATTAAACCAAAGGAAAATTCAAGTACCGCTAGTAATAATACAAATAATTAAACAATAAAAAGAATCAACTATGAAAATACATTTGGCTAAGAATTATCATTATGACTAGTGAGAATTTCTATTATAGTGATCGATGAATTTCTATTATAGTGATCTATCTTCTATCAATGTATAAATACTTATTTTTAAAAGAATACCTGATGCTTCCTTTCTAATTAAAACCTTTGAAGACACCATAAGACCTATGAAATTTCATAAAATATTTTATCCTACTATTAGAGAATAAATATAATTTCTAGTTTTAATTAAATTAGCATTAAGAATAATTAAAGAAAATTTTGATATATAAATCTTTTATAGAATAATTGAATTCAACTAATACAGAATAATACATAGGGTTCCTTCTACCGAAACAAAGATAAAATTTGTTGCAATACCTTTATGAAAGTTGCTACAAAAAGACGTTCCAGTTGAATTTGGGAAGGACTGCAAGGAAACTTTTGACAAACTCAAGACACTACTAGCAAGTACGCCTATTATTCAGCCGCCAAATTGGGATCTCCCAGTCGAGATCATATGCAATGCTAGCAACTATGTAGTGGGAACTATTTTAGGCCAAAGGATTGAGAAAAGAATTTATGTTATCTTCTATGCTTCTAGAACATTGGAGGCTACACAGTGCAATTATTCTATAACTGAGAAAGAGCTTTTATTAATTGTTTTTTCTTTGGATAAATTTAGATCATATCTTCTTGGCTCTAAAGTTATTGTTTACTTTGATCATGCATTACTTAAATATCTTCTGGAAAAGAAGGAGTCCAAATTGAGGCTGATACGATGGATTCTTCTACTTTAAGAGTTTGATTTGACAATAAAGGATAGAAAAGGTGTGGAAATTTTAGTAGCAAATCATTTGAGTAGGTTAGTAAGAGATGAAGATATTTTATCTATTTCTGAAACTTTTCTTTGGTAAATATTTTTGAAACTTTTCCTAATGAGCAATTGTTCCAAACAAATGTATGGTTCTATGGTACGCTGACTTGGTTAATTATTTAGTTACTAGAACTTTACCTTATTACATTAGTAAGTCTAGTAAAGAAAAGATAAGAAATGAGGCAAAATATTATGTGCAGGATGAGCCGTTCTTATGGAAGTTCTGCTCTGATCAAATTATAAGGCATTATGTGCTAGAAAATGAACAAAATTTTTCCTTAGCTTTTTGTCACAAATATGCATGTGGTGGTTACTTGGTCCCTAAAAGAACTACTAGGAAAGTTTTGGATAGTGGATTATATTAGGAGACTTTATTTAAAGATGCTTATGTGTGCTGTAAAAGTTATGACAGATGTCAAAAGACAGTTATGTTATCTCATTAAAATGAAATGCCTCAAACCCTAATTCTTATAGTTAAAATATTTGATGTATGGGCTATTGATTTTATGGGGCCTTTCCCCTTCATCTTATGGATTTTCTTACATACTTTTGGCTGTTGATTACATTTCCAAATGGGTGGTAGCAAAAGCCACTAGAACTGATGATTCTGTAGCCATTGTAGGGTTTATAAAAACTAACATTTTTAGTACATTTGGAATCCTACATGCCATCATTAGTGATCAAGGAAGTCATTTTTGCAATAAAGTTATGGCAACGCTATTTAGAAAGTATGGAGTGCTTCATCGAGTAGCCACTACCTGCCATCAGCAATTGAATGGACAAGTGGAAGTATTGAATAGAGAGGTGAAATCCATCTTAGAAAAGACTATGAATCCTAGTCGAAAGGATTGGAGTTTACAACTGGATGATGCTCTTTGGGCATATCGTACAGCTTATAAGACACCGATAAAAATGTCTCCTTATCAATTAGTTTTGGGTAAAGCTTGCCATTTACTGGTGGAAATTGAACATAGAGCCTATTGGGTGGTGCAATGTTGCAACATGGATTTAGCGAAAGCTGGAGAGGAAAGGAAGTTGCAACTACAAGAGCTAGAGGAAATAAGGTTGGATGCTTATGAAAATTCAAAAATTTACAAATAGAAAACCAAATTGTTCCATGATAATATGATCTTGAGGAAACAATTTGAGGTGAGATAGAAAGTGTTATTGTATAATTCTCAATTAAAGTTTATGCCAGGTAAGTTATGTTCTAGATGGCTTGGTCCATTTGTTGTTGCTAATATCTTTTCTCATGGTGCAGTGGAAATAAAAAGTTTAGAGACCGGAAAGACTTTTAAAGTTAATGGACATAGACTGAAACCATTCTATGAGGAGATAACAGTTTCCAGTACGGTGAATATTGATTTGGAACTTACATCATATGAAGAAGTTTAATAAGAACTAGCCCCGTCGAGCATAATGACGTTAAACAATTGCATTTTTCAATAGGCAACCCAAAATATGATAAATTTTATTTTATTTTGTTTTGGTTTTTTCGTTGATGCATTTGTTTGTTTTTGAAACACAAATTTATTGGCTTAAAG
This sequence comes from Erythroxylum longipes, assembly GCA_027563885.1. Taxonomy (NCBI): domain Eukaryota; kingdom Viridiplantae; phylum Streptophyta; class Magnoliopsida; order Malpighiales; family Erythroxylaceae; genus Erythroxylum; species Erythroxylum longipes. The sequence continues at coordinate 15,572,693 of JAOQMS010000007.1, forward strand.
GAAAAAGGGGGTCTTAAAATTCCAGACTACTAAATCTCATAAGGCGAGATCTAACATTTCATGTTTATTCATATTTTAATTCAAGTTTTTCTTGTTTTGAGTTCTCATATTTCATGAATGATTAATATTCAATTAATATGACAATTAAATTTATTTTTGATTATTTTATCATTATCCAGGAACTCAATGATCTGTATTTGTCATGAAAGATTGGTACAAGTAGAAAATATGTTATTTATGAATTTCCATATTTAACTTATGATAAACAAGAAAACTAAATTGAATAATTGCACCTATCTTGATTATTTAATTTAGGGTTTAGTCTTTTTCATAGAACTTATTGCTATCATTTATTTGATATGGAATGTTATCACATCTAGTCAACAGATGATAAGTTTTAGTTTGGATGTTGGGTTTGAACCAATTAATTTAGGAAAATTTGAGACTTATTACGACTATCCTAATACGTTTAAGATTAACTGCTTGAATCATGAAAATATTCTCTTTAAACCAATGATTAATGTTACAATTAGATGAGATCTTTCCCTTGAATTGAAGTTTGATAATCTTAACTTATTTTTAAATTTAGTTGATTTAATTTGTTTTCATATTAATTTTAGTTAATTATTTATTTAATCAAAAAACCCATTTACTTTTATTAATTGAAATTAAGAAGCTAGTGTTTAGTTCTCTAGGGATTCGACCTAGTTCCATAACTACTACAGAAATTTGGAGAATTAGAGTTATTTTAGGGGCTTCGACAACCCGACCAAAATTTGGTGCTGTTGTCAGGGAACTATTTCAAGTTTCTTAGTTTCTTTGCGTTTTTATTTTTGCAGTTACTGTTGACCTCTTGTCTTGTATGACTTGTGCTTCTCAGGCAGGTAAATTACAATATAATCCAGAAATTAAGACAATACGTCGTTTGAGAAAAGAGACTAAGCAAGGAAGTGGACATTCATCTTCAGACGTGAAAGTTAAAGTAGATCTAACAATTGGTGAAGACTTTAATTTTCAAGAAGCAGATGAAAAGATGGAAAATATCAACTCGAGAATGTTGAGGGAGTTAACGACATCGAATTTGAGTCAACAACCTTGATGGATTCAATTTCCAGATGTTGAGCAAGATTTCGAATTGAAATCTGGTTTGATTGACTTACTGCCTATTTTTCGTGGTCTTGCAGGTGAATATCTGCATAAACGCCTGAAAGAATTTCATATTGTCTGTTCTGGAATGAAACCTCAAGGGGTGACAGAAGAACAAATTAATCTCAGAGCCTTTTCGTTCTCCTTGAAAGATAAGGCAAATGATTGGCTATATTATCTTCCACCTGACTTAGTAACAACATGGAACAAGTTGAAAAGAGTGTTTTTAGAGAAGTTCTTTCTTGCATCAAGAGCAGCAAATATCAGTAGGAATGTCAATGGGCTGGGCTAGGTCTGGACCGTCGATGGCTTGGCCCGACCCAGCCAAAAAAATTTCCAGTGGGCCTGGCTCATGGCCCGGACAGGTCAAAGTCAGCCGGCCCGTGGCCTGATATTTTTTAATTTTTTTATATATTTATTTAAAGAGAATTTGAAAAAGTTGCATATGTATTTTTAAAAATTCATAAATTATAAATTATAGTATAATCATTTATAGTAAAGCGTAAGTTGAAATTAACTATAAATTATACAAAAATATTTATATGAAATAAATGATATAAAATATGAACCAATATATATTTATTAAAAATATGTAGCTATGATAATGTTGCCATAATTATTCCCTACAAACAAGTGAATTTAATTTTAATTTTGGAATTTTATCATAACAATTAATTATAATGTAAATGTAAAAAGTTATTATCTAAGTACAATGAATTTATTTCAAATATTATTTTTACGTGTTTAAAAAATATGATATTTCTTTTTAATATGATTTTAAAAAATACGTTTATTAAGTTTATAATTTAATATTTTCGAACTTTTAATGTTTTTATAAATTATGTACAAAACTCTTAGTTGATGTAGTTGTTGTACTTTTAGTTATTGTTGATTTTTTTACTTGCATATTTGTATAAATATTATTGTCCTGTTATATTATATCTATTATTAAATAATCATTGTAAAATTTTATATTTTTATTACACATATTAAAAGAAATTAATTAATATCATGATTACTCTTAACACATTTAAACTTTTTTATTTTATTTATCATATTTACACAATATATACATTATGCATATCTATATTTATATTAATCTTAAAATGAATTAATCACTTTATTAATCCTAATGTATCAATTCCAACAGAATATATAAGTAATAGAGTTATAAAAACAAATATGTATAGTATATTATATTGCAAATAGCTATTATTTTATTAAAACTAGAATACATTTTATAAATACTTTTGATATGTTTTTATAAATTATTATTTTTATTACTTTTGAAAATAGTTCTTTTACTTTTTTCTAAAATCATTATATTCTAATTAACCTAATTTATATTCATAATTTTTTTTCTCCTTTCTAAATTCTAATATTGGAAGATTCATTCCTAAGTCAATATAATTAAAAGTTTGTTACGAGTATTTTCTTACTCGAAACCTTGACATAAGTTTTACTTTAAATGTTTCTCGTCCTTGGAGTATTATAAACATACCATATTTCATGAAATTTTCACCCTTTTTTTCTTTTTAATACATATGTTATGTCACAACTTTAAATTATAACAACATATAATTATGCTATGATAAGGTTATTAATTTATCGAATATTAAATTACAAAATATTTTTATCTTTTTATTTAAACCACTTAATATTTCATTTGAATAAAACTATTAGTCATTAAATGAAAGCATAACATCAGTAACTTTTTAAAGTTTTAAGTAATATTTTAGGTATAATGAGCTAAATATTAACACAATTTGTGTTAAAAGTCATTAAGTCAGTTTTAGATTGAAGAGTGCTACATATATTTGCATATCATTAATGAGAAAATATATTTTTAAAAAACAAAATCTTAAGATGTATTTATTAGTATGATTAATTAGGAATTTTAATTCAATTAATTAGAAATTTGTATAAAAAGTCATTAAGTTAATATTTATAGTTAAGAATTTCAATTCAATTAATTATGAATTTTAATTTTACTTAAATAATTTATTAATTATTATAAGAGAGGAAGCCCCATAAAGATCAATTAGCGAGATTTTTGGCCGATACAAAAAAAAGCTGTTGACTTATGTCATAATTAGAGAAAAAATGTTTTAAATAATTTATTAATTATTACAAGAGAGAATTGATAAAACCAAATTCATTAACTATGGAAAATTTTGTTGTACACGAATGATTATCTAAATCATTTTACAAGAAATGATACAATTACAAAATTAAGATAATATCATGCAGGATAAACTGGAGAGTAGAGACTAATTAGAGAACATCTAATTGACTAATTGTACTTGTTAGTAAGATCATCAACAGTTTGGATCCAATCATGTGTATGTGCAACATTATATTTAGTAATATGGTATTAAAATAAAAAGAAGAATTAGTAATGTAATGTTCAATAAAAAGAAAATTAAAAATAGTTTCATCTTCATATATTTTATCAAAATAACCTTTAATTGGTTGATTAATTTCACTAGTCCCCTCCGCATTAATATCCGCGGCTGTAGGAAAATAAAAAACACAATATTAGGTAAGATAATATAAAGATAGATAAAGTAAATATATTAAAAAGAAAAGAATTTACCATCAATATCTTCATTATTTAACCAACTTTAAGCACATATAAGGGCTTCCACAGTGTGATAATGAAGTCGACCACGATGAGGAATAATGACCTGACCACTAGTACTAAATGCAGATTGTGAAGCAACGGTGGATGATGGAATAGCTAACAAGTCTTGTGTAATGGCTTGCAAGATCGGATAATTATGTGTAGACATCTTCCATTATAATAATATATCGAATGACTCAGCTTCAGTTTTAGGAACACAATATGTGGAAAAATATTTATCTAATTCCATCATATTGTAAGAAATCCTATCCCTTTTCTCTTTCAAAAAATTTAAAAGAGAATCTATCAATAATGCAGAAGAAAAGATCGACCTTGAAACTAAAGTTAGAGTTGAACTGCTTGCAGCACTACTAAGATCAAGATCATGAGTTTGTTGCATTTTGACTTCATAATAATTAAACAATTGATACCATAATTGTTTCATGTTATGTAGACGCTCTTGAGCTTCACCACTGTACAGTGCATTATAAATATATTCAACCTCGTCCATCTTGTACCTCAGGTCTAACACATATAATACTGCAACAATATCTTCAACCTTAGACCAATAAGAATTAAACTTCTTTGTCATCCGCTTCGCCATGGTCTGAGAAATTGCATTGGAGTCAAACATCCACAATGATAAAACATGTTTTTTGTTAGACATAGTGCTAAAGATACAGTGCGAAGTTGGATATTTTTTTCCTGAGAACAATTCGGTCCAATTATCGAATAATTTCAACTTCATAAAAGTTCTCTAACCAAGTCCCATTAATCTTCTAATGGTACGCAGGTATATCGAGAATCTTTTTCGGCTAGTCGAATAAACAGCTGAGCATATGAGATTGCCAGTTGAGTTCCATCTAGTAGGACAATCCAAAACCAACTTCTTTGAATTTGGAATGCATAAAATTTGTGCACCATCTTGAAAAGTTTCAACTATTTTAGGAGTTGCACTCCAATATAAAACACTATTCTGAATACACTCTATTGCTTTCTTTATTTTCTCTAACCCATCCTTCATAATCAAGTTAATAATATGTGTAAAACAACACATATGAAATAATTTACCTCCAGCCAATCAGCTCCCAACCTGCATCTTACCCTTCAACTTCTCAATCATAGCATCATTTGTGCTACAATTATCGGCTGTAATGGAGTATACTTTGTTGTTGATGTTCAAATTCATCAAACAGTATTTCAACATGTTTGCCAATTTTTCACTTCTATACGGTGTCGGCATATAAATGAACCTATCATGAAAAAGCATATCAACATGAATCAAAAATTCATAAAATAATGAAAAAGTAAATGATAACAATATTAAATAATATAAATTACCTCAAAAGTCTATTGCATAGCTTCCAATCATTATCAATATAATGTGCCATCACTGCCATATAACTCTTCTTTTGGTTATCGACTATCCATATGTCTGTTGTTATGGCAATTTGTCCTTGAATACTCAACATAAAATTTGAAAATATCATTCCTCACTGTATTCTGACTTGGAACCTTGAAAATTGGTTAGAGTGAATAAAGAAATATCCTGAATCTTTTGCTTTCAACTATAGACAATGGTTTTTCATCTCCAATAATCATATTAGCCATCAAAATCCTTGATCTATGGTTGTCAAAAGTTGTTACGATCATTTCATTATTTCCTTTAATAAGGTTAGGGGTCAAAAATGTTTGACCTCCTAAAACCATCTTCCTTCTAGTACATGATTCCATATGTCTCTTTAAATGAGACGTTCCACCTTTCGAAACACTTAAATACAACTTTTGACAATAATTGCACTCTGCTTTTTCAGTTCCATCAGTCGATATAGTCTTCTAAAGTGATTCCAAACTTCATTTTTATGTTGAGTAACTTGAGTTCTAATTGAACTTCTATCATCACTTAGTTTCGGAATAGAAGTTTCCACTTCTCCCTCCGATACTGGATTAGAACTCTCAACTGAAGAAATATGCTCATCCATCTAATAAAAAACATATAACTAATTGAGGTTAGAAATAAGAATGTATTAGGAAATGGCACATTCTTAATCAAAATACATTGCCTACATTCTAGTTAAAATATTCCATATAAAACAAAATGTTCAATGAAATCAAAGAATGTCCAAACTTTAAATATGCTAGAATGTCCAAGCAAGTTAGGTTGATCATTTAGAGGATTAATGCAAAGATGATATAAAATATGCTATAAGTATTAATCCTCTAAAAAATCTGACATATAAATCCATCTTTGTGTATATATGCACCCTACATTTAAATTGGTGAAACCTAAATATATGCTTTCAACTCACATATATGAAGACATTTACGTAGAATAATTTTACTAGAGTAACTTTTTAATATATTTGTCTTGTTGAAATTGAAATATGGATTTAAGTACTCAAGTCATATATGTATAACTTACAATTATAGGTTATGAGTATATAATTTTACCGAAGTAAGCAATCATTAATAAACCACACTTAGTGCTATTTACTAATTCTAGGGTTGGTAAATGAAATATCTTTAAATTGGATGTCTCAGTAGTCCTTACTCTTTAGCTGTATCCATCCCTACTAATATCTAATTTCTTATTCCATGTTTCATTGGTTCTCTTGTAAATAATTGTTTGAAACAAACAAAAACTTATACGGTCATACCCAACATTCATCAATACTATATCAATGTTGATTTGTTGTTAGTTAAATACTATATCAATGTTAACATAGTATTGTTTATTATTTTTTGATTTTAGATAATAAGCTCCACTGATATGTGGACTCACAAAATCTAATATTTTCATTCCTTAAATTCTACTCACTGCTTTTTGACGAGGAGATCAAAGATGTGGAGCTTGCAATTCATTTTCTAACTTCTACACGCAAATATTGTGAAGAAAACAACTAGATGAAACAACCAATTTCCTAAACTAGTGTCATTTCTTGTAGTCAAATTTAAGAAATGCATTGTAAAGAATTGCTCATTAATTTATAAGAGCTCTTCAGGAGATGATTGATAAAGAATCAAGGATGGTGATCTTCGAGAGCCTTGAAAGTGGAGTACAATTATTGCATCCTGAAGATATCAGTAGGTCTGAATCCTACTCATACAGAGAATGAATCATATCTTGTAGCTTGTTCTCTTACAGTAATTTACATATCTAATAAAGAAGCAAAATGACTAACAATCAAGAGTGCGACATTTCATCAAACACTATACATGTATTATCCCATATTCCCAATATTAACATACAAACTTCTCAAATTAGCCAAAATAGTTCTCAAAACAACCAACTATTAATAAAAAATCAAATTGACAAAGAGAGAATGAGAGATTATCTTATGAAGTACATTGGACCATTCACTATTGGTTGTCTTAATGTGCATATAATCGAAGATAAAGGACAGATGATACGAAGCGGAGGAACGAAGGAAGAACCTGGCACGAAGAAGAAGAATAGAGGAGTGAAAAGTGTTTTGTCGGTCGAAGAAGTAATTTTAAACATACACAAAACGACGCCATTTTGGTACAAACAAAAGAGCACCGTTTTAACACAAACAAAACGACTTCATTTTGTTTGTCACTCTGGGCGGGCCCAGAGTGGCTTAGACCGTGGGTCGGTTTGATCGAGCCAAACCTATTGACCACTGGCTGGTCCGAGAAACTTTGGACATCCTTAAATATCAGAAGGGAGATATGTGGGATAAGACAAATTACAAGAGAAACATTATATGAATATTGAGAAAGGTTTAAGGAGCTATATGCCAGCTTTCCACATCATCAAATTCCTGATCAACTTCTAATTCAATACTTTTATGAAGGACTACTGCTAATGGATCGAAGTATTGTTGACGCCGCTAGTGGAGGAGCTCTAGTAAACAAACACCTGAGGCAGCCAGACATTTGATATCAATTATGGCTGAAAATTCTCGATAGCTTGGGACAAGGATGGATGGAGCTATTAAGCGTGTGAATGAGGTAAGTAACATGCACCTTAAGGATAAAATTTATGATTTAATCGCTTTAGTTTGTTAAATGGTTATAGGTTAATTGAAATTAGGAAGACTGTATGGAATATGCTTATTCTTTGGACATCATACAGATATATTTCCTACATTGTAACAAGACTTTTTTATAAAAGCTAACACAATAGGGGGCTTTCTTGGTCAACCTCAACGAAGTATAACCCTTATTCTAATTACTACAATCCAGAATGGAGGGATCATCCAAATTTGAGCTATGGAAATCAAGTAAGCCAACAACGATATCAACTTCAAACTTTTAAACAACCTCAAGCTCCTACACTTGCTCATCCTCAATCTTCAAATTTAGGTATGTCTTTAGATAAAATTGTTAAAGCACTTTCTAATAATACTCAACAATTTCAACAGGAAACAAGATCAAGTCTTCAAAATTTAGGAAATCATACCACTCAATTAGCCACCTCGGTGAGTCTCAATTAGCCACCTCGGTGAGTCTCAATTAGCCACCTCGGTGAGTAAATTGGAAGTGAAAACATCAGGACAATTACCTTCCTAAATGGTGGTGAATCCTAAGGAGAATGTGAGTCTAACGACTTTGAGAAGTGGTAAGGAAATTCAATCTAGAACTTCTTTACCAATGGAGATAGAAAAGCACGATGATGGAGAAAAGAAGGACGAACTTCCAACTCAAGAATCAACAAAGGTAAAAAAGATTCATCTTTATCAATATCAATTAATGCGCGTTTACCTCCTTTTACCTAGCAAGTTGGCTAAACCAAAAGATGATGGATATGAAAGAGAGATCTTAGAAACTTTCAAAAAGGTGGAAATCAGTACCAATTTTGGAAGCCATCAAGCAAGTTTTGAAATATGCAAAATTCTTAAAGGAGTTGTGCACAAATAAAAGGAATTTGAAGGACAAGGAGAGAATAATTTTGGGTAAGAATGTATCAACTGTGATAAATAGGAAATTACTAGAAAAATGCAAAGATCCAGGTATGTTTATACTTCCGTGTGTTATTGGTAATAGAAAAATTGAGCGTGCCATACTAGACTTAGGTGTATCTTTAATGTCATTCCACACTCAATTTATCGAGCTTTAAATCTGAATTCTTTACAGGAAACTAATGTGATTATCCAACCAGCTGATCTTTCGTATATGCATCCTATTAGACTTATTGAGGATGTTTTAGTCCAAGTTAATGGTTTGGTATTTTCAGTGGATTTTTACATCTTGAAAATGAATGGAGATAGTGTTGGAAACTTAGCTTCAATTTTGTTGGGTAGGCCATTTATGAAGATGACGAAGACGATAATCGATGTGCACGAGCGTACTCTTTCTGTAGTGTTTGATCGAGAAATAGTAAAGTTCAACATTTTTGAAGCAATGAAGTACTAGAATGTTTTCAATCCGAAATCTATTTGTCATATGGATATTGTGGATTCATTTGATGAACTTGTGAAGTTGTAAAATCATTGTTAGCAATGCTAATAGATTCAAAAACTTTAAATGATGAACATACTATAACTCATAAGAAAATCTTACCTTTTGTTTTGTAGGCTTTGAAGATAGAATTAAAGGTGTTACCTGATCGCCTAAAGTATGTCTATTTAGGCGATGGAAAGTCATTACCCATAATCATTTCAAAAAGGTTGACGAAAGAGCAAGAGGAAGGGCTAGTAACATAACTTAAGGAGTACAAAACTGCAATTACATAGAAGTTTAGGAAGAACTGGCCACGTCGAGCATAACGACGTTAAAAAATTGTGCTTTTCAGGAGGCAACCCACAATATAATTGTTTTATTTTATCTTAGTTATATATAACCTGCATTTAATTGCTTTTGAAAAATAAATTTATTAGCCTAAAGGGAAAAGGCAGTTTTAAAATTCCAGACTACTAAATCTCATAATGAGATCTCGCCTTATGTAATTTAGTGTTATGGAGTAAAGACCTTAAAATTCCAGACTACTAAATCTCATAAGGTGAGATCTGTCAGTAATCTGGAATTCCATGACATTAAATTACATAAGGCGAGATCTCGCCTTATGTAATTTAATGTCATGGAATTCCAGATTACTGACAGATCTCACCTTATGAGATTTAGTAGTCTGGAATTTTAAGGTCTTTACTCCATAACACTAAATTACATAAGGCGAGATCTCATTATGAGATTTAGTAGTCTGGAATTTTAAAACTGCCTTTTCCCTTTAGGCTAATAAATTTATTTTTCAAAAGCAATTAAATGCAGGTTATATATAACTAAGATAAAATAAAACAATTATATTGTGGGTTGCCTCCTGAAAAGCACAATTTTTTAACGTCGTTATGCTCGACGTGGCCAGTTCTTCCTAAACTTCTATGTAATTGCAGTTTTGTACTCCTTAAGTTATGTTACTAGCCCTTCCTCTTGCTCTTTCGTCAACCTTTTTGAAATGATTATGGGTAATGACTTTCCATCGCCTAAATAGACATACTTTAGGCGATCAGGTAACACCTTTAATTCTATCTTCAAAGCCTACAAAACAAAAGGTAAGATTTTCTTATGAGTTATAGTATGTTCATCATTTAAAGTTTTTGAATCTATTAGCATTGCTAACAATGATTTTACAACTTCACAAGTTCATCAAATGAATCCACAATATCCATATGACAAATAGATTTCGGATTGAAAACATTCTAGTACTTCATTGCTTCAAAAATGTTGAACTTTACTATTTCTCGATCAAACACTACAGAAAGAGTACGCTCGTGCACATCGATTATCGTCTTCGTCATCTTCATAAATGGCCTACCCAACAAAATTGAAGCTAAGTTTCCAACACTATCTCCATTCATTTTCAAGATGTAAAAATCCACTGAAAATACCAAACCATTAACTTGGACTAAAACATCCTCAATAAGTCTAATAGGATGCATATACGAAAGATCAGCTGGTTGGATAATCACATTAGTTTCCTGTAAAGAATTCAGATTTAAAGCTCGATAAATTGAGTGTGGAATGACATTAAAGATACACCTAAGTCTAGTATGGCACGCTCAATTTTTCTATTACCAATAACACACGGAAGTATAAACATACCTGGATCTTTGCATTTTTCTAGTAATTTCCTATTTATCACAGTTGATACATTCTTACCCAAAATTATTCTCTCCTTGTCCTTCAAATTCCTTTTATTTGTGCACAACTCCTTTAAGAATTTTGCATATTTCAAAACTTGCTTGATGGCTTCCAAAATTGGTACTGATTTCCACCTTTTTGAAAGTTTCTAAGATCTCTCTTTCATATCCATCATCTTTTGGTTTAGCCAACTTGCTAGGTAAAAGGAGGTAAACGCGCATTAATTGATATTGATAAAGATGAATCTTTTTTACCTTTGTTGATTCTTGAGTTGGAAGTTCGTCCTTCTTTTCTCCATCATCGTGCTTTTCTATCTCCATTGGTAAAGAAGTTCTAGATTGAATTTCCTTACCACTTCTCAAAGTCGTTAGACTCACATTCTCCTTAGGATTCACCACCATTTAGGAAGGTAATTGTCCTGATGTTTTCACTTCCAATTTACTCACCGAGGTGGCTAATTGAGACTCACCGAGGTGGCTAATTGAGACTCACCGAGGTGGCTAATTGAGTGGTATGATTTCCTAAATTTTGAAGACTTGATCTTGTTTCCTGTTGAAATTGTTGAGTATTATTAGAAAGTGCTTTAACAATTTTATCTAAAGACATACCTAAATTTGAAGATTGAGGATGAGCAAGTGTAGGAGCTTGAGGTTGTTTAAAAGTTTGAAGTTGATATCGTTGTTGGCTTACTTGATTTCCATAGCTCAAATTTGGATGATCCCTCCATTCTGGATTGTAGTAATTAGAATAAGGGTTATACTTCGTTGAGGTTGACCAAGAAAGCCCCCTATTGTGTTAGCTTTTATAAAAAAGTCTTGTTACAATGTAGGAAATATATCTGTATGATGTCCAAAGAATAAGCATATTCCATACAGTCTTCCTAATTTCAATTAACCTATAACCATTTAACAAACTAAAGCGATTAAATCATAAATTTTATCCTTAAGGTGCATGTTACTTACCTCATTCACACGCTTAATAGCTCCATCCATCCTTGTCCCAAGCTATCGAGAATTTTCAGCCATAATTGATATCAAATGTCTGGCTGCCTCAGGTGTTTGTTTACTAGAGCTCCTCCACTAGCGGCGTCAACAATACTTCGATCCATTAGCAGTAGTCCTTCATAAAAGTATTGAATTAGAAGTTGATCAGGAATTTGATGATGTGGAAAGCTGGCATATAGCTCCTTAAACCTTTCTCAATATTCATATAATGTTTCTCTTGTAATTTGTCTTATCCCACATATCTCCCTTCTGATATTTAAGGATGTCCAAAGTTTCTCGGACCAGCCAGTGGTCAATAGGTTTGGCTCGATCAAACCGACCCACGGTCTAAGCCACTCTGGGCCCGCCCAGAGTGACAAACAAAATGAAGTCGTTTTGTTTGTGTTAAAACGGTGCTCTTTTGTTTGTACCAAAATGGCGTCGTTTTGTGTATGTTTAAAATTACTTCTTCGACCGACAAAACACTTTTCACTCCTCTATTCTTCTTCTTCGTGCCAGGTTCTTCCTTCGTTCCTCCGCTTCGTATCATCTGTCCTTTATCTTCGATTATATGCACATTAAGACAACCAATAGTGAATGGTCCAATGTACTTCATAAGATAATCTCTCATTCTCTCTTTGTCAATTTGATTTTTTATTAATAGTTGGTTGTTTTGAGAACTATTTTGGCTAATTTGAGAAGTTTGTATGTTAATATTGGGAATATGGGATAATACATGTATAGTGTTTGATGAAATGTCGCACTCTTGATTGTTAGTCATTTTGCTTCTTTATTAGATATGTAAATTACTGTAAGAGAACAAGCTACAAGATATGATTCATTCTCTGTATGAGTAGGATTCAGACCTACTGATATCTTCAGGATGCAATAATTGTACTCCACTTTCAAGGCTCTCGAAGATCACCATCCTTGATTCTTTATCAATCATCTCCTGAAGAGCTCTTATAAATTAATGAGCAATTCTTTACAATGCATTTCTTAAATTTGACTACAAGAAATGACACTAGTTTAGGAAATTGGTTGTTTCATCTAGTTGTTTTCTTCACAATATTTGCGTGTAGAAGTTAGAAAATGAATTGCAAGCTCCACATCTTTGATCTCCTCGTCAAAAAGCAGTGAGTAGAATTTAAGGAATGAAAATATTAGATTTTGTGAGTCCACATATCAGTGGAGCTTATTATCTAAAATCAAAAAATAATAAACAATACTATGTTAACATTGATATAGTATTTAACTAACAACAAATCAACATTGATATAGTATTGATGAATGTTGGGTATGACCGTATAAGTTTTTGTTTGTTTCAAACAATTATTTACAAGAGAACCAATGAAACATGGAATAAGAAATTAGATATTAGTAGGGATGGATACAGCTAAAGAGTAAGGACTACTGAGACATCCAATTTAAAGATATTTCATTTACCAACCCTAGAATTAGTAAATAGCACTAAGTGTGGTTTATTAATGATTGCTTACTTCGGTAAAATTATATACTCATAACCTATAATTGTAAGTTATACATATATGACTTGAGTACTTAAATCCATATTTCAATTTCAACAAGACAAATATATTAAAAAGTTACTCTAGTAAAATTATTCTACGTAAATGTCTTCATATATGTGAGTTGAAAGCATATATTTAGGTTTCACCAATTTAAATGTAGGGTGCATATATACACAAAGATGGATTTATATGTCAGATTTTTTAGAGGATTAATACTTATAGCATATTTTATATCATCTTTGCATTAATCCTCTAAATGATCAACCTAACTTGCTTGGACATTCTAGCATATTTAAAGTTTGGACATTCTTTGATTTCATTGAACATTTTGTTTTATATGGAATATTTTAACTAGAATGTAGGCAATGTATTTTGATTAAGAATGTGCCATTTCCTAATACATTCTTATTTCTAACCTCAATTAGTTATATGTTTTTTATTAGATGGATGAGCATATTTCTTCAGTTGAGAGTTCTAATCCAGTATCGGAGGGAGAAGTGGAAACTTCTATTCCGAAACTAAGTGATGATAGAAGTTCAATTAGAACTCAAGTTACTCAACATAAAAATGAAGTTTGGAATCACTTTAGAAGACTATATCGACTGATGGAACTGAAAAAGCAGAGTGCAATTATTGTCAAAAGTTGTATTTAAGTGTTTCGAAAGGTGGAACGTCTCATTTAAAGAGACATATGGAATCATGTACTAGAAGGAAGATGGTTTTAGGAGGTCAAACATTTTTGACCCCTAACCTTATTAAAGGAAATAATGAAATGATCGTAACAACTTTTGACAACCATAGATCAAGGATTTTGATGGCTAATATGATTATTGGAGATGAAAAACCATTGTCTATAGTTGAAAGCAAAAGATTCAGGATATTTCTTTATTCACTCTAACCAATTTTCAAGGTTCCAAGTCAGAATACAGTGAGGAATGATATTTTCAAATTTTATGTTGAGTATTCAAGGACAAATTGCCATAACAACAGACATATGGATAGTCGATAACCAAAAGAAGAGTTATATGGCAGTGATGGCACATTATATTGATAATGATTGGAAGCTATGCAATAGACTTTTGAGGTAATTTATATTATTTAATATTGTTATCATTTACTTTTTCATTATTTTATGAATTTTTGATTCATGTTGATATGCTTTTTCATGATAGGTTCATTTATATGCCGACACCGTATAGAAGTGAAAAATTGGCAAACATGTTGAAATACTGTTTGATGAATTTGAACATCAACAACAAAGTATACTCCATTACAGCCGATAATTGTAGCACAAATGATGCTATGATTGAGAAGTTGAAGGGTAAGATGCAGGTTGGGAGCTGATTGGCTGGAGGTAAATTATTTCATATGTGTTGTTTTACACATATTATTAACTTGATTATGAAGGATGGGTTAGAGAAAATAAAGAAAGCAATAGAGTGTATTCAGAATAGTGTTTTATATTGGAGTGCAACTCCTAAAATAGTTGAAACTTTTCAAGATGGTGCACAAATTTTATGCATTCCAAATTCAAAGAAGTTGGTTTTGGATTGTCCTACTAGATGGAACTCAACTGGCAATCTCATATGCTCAGCTGTTTATTCGACTAGCCGAAAAAGATTCTCGATATACCTGCGTACCATTAGAAGATTAATGGGACTTGGTTAGAGAACTTTTATGAAGTTGAAATTATTCGATAATTGGACCGAATTGTTCTCAGGAAAAAAATATCCAACTTCGCACTGTATCTTTAGCACTATGTCTAACAAAAAACATGTTTTATCATTGTGGATGTTTGACTCCAATGCAATTTCTCAGACCATGGCGAAGCGGATGACAAAGAAGTTTAATTCTTATTGGTCTAAGGTTGAAGATATTGTTGCAGTATTATATGTGTTAGACCTGAGGTACAAGATGGACGAGGTTGAATATATTTATAATGCACTGTACAGTGGTGAAGCTCAAGAGCGTCTACATAACATGAAACAATTATGGTATCAATTGTTTAATTATTATGAAGTCAAAATGCAACAAACTCATGATCTTGATCTTAGTAGTGCTGCAAGCAGTTCAACTCTAACTTTAGTTTCAAGGTCGATCTTTTCTTCTGCATTATTGATAGATTCTCTTTTAAATTTTTTGAAAGAGAAAAGGGATAGGATTTCTTACAATATGATGGAATTAGATAAATATTTTTCCACATATTGTGTTCCTAAAACTGAAGCTGAGTCATTCGATATATTATTATAATGGAAGATGTCTACACATAATTATCCGATCTTGCAAGCCATTACACAAGACTTGTTAGCTATTCCATCATCCACCGTTGCTTCACAATCTGCATTTAGTACTAGTGGTCAGGTCATTATTCCTCATCGTGGTCGACTTCATTATCACACTGTGGAAGCCCTTATATGTGCTTAAAGTTGGTTAAATAATGAAGATATTGATGGTAAATTCTTTTCTTTTTAATATATTTACTTTATCTATCTTTATATTATCTTACCTAATATTGTGTTTTTTATTTTCCTACAGCCGCGGATATTAATGCGGAGGGGACTAGTGAAATTAATCAACCAATTAAAGGTTATTTTGATAAAATATATGAAGATGAAACTATTTTTAATTTTCTTTTTATTGAACATTACATTACTAATTCTTCTTTTTATTTTAATACCATATTACTAAATATAATGTTGCACATACACATGATTGGATCCAAACTGTTGATGATCTTACTAACAAGTACAATTAGTCAATTAGATGTTCTCTAATTAGTCTCTACTCTCCAGTTTATCCTGCATGATATTATCTTAATTTTGTAATTGTATCATTTCTTGTAAAATGATTTAGATAATCATTCGTGTACAACAAAATTTTCCATAGTTAATGAATTTGGTTTTATCAATTCTCTCTTGTAATAATTAATAAATTATTTAAAACATTTTTTCTCTAATTATGACATAAGTCAACAGCTTTTTTTTGTATCGGCCAAAAATCTCGCTAATTGATCTTTATGGGGCTTCCTCTCTTATAATAATTAATAAATTATTTAAGTAAAATTAAAATTCATAATTAATTGAATTGAAATTCTTAACTATAAATATTAACTTAATGACTTTTTATACAAATTTCTAATTAATTGAATTAAAATTCCTAATTAATCATACTAATAAATACATCTTAAGATTTTGTTTTTTAAAAATATATTTTCTCATTAATGATATGCAAATATATGTAGCACTCTTCAATCTAAAACTGACTTAATGACTTTTAACACAAATTGTGTTAATATTTAGCTCATTATACCTAAAATATTACTTAAAACTTTAAAAAGTTACTGATGTTATGCTTTCATTTAATGACTAATAGTTTTATTCAAATGAAATATTAAGTGGTTTAAATAAAAAGATAAAAATATTTTGTAATTTAATATTCGATAAATTAATAACCTTATCATAGCATAATTATATGTTGTTATAATTTAAAGTTGTGACATAACATATGTATTAAAAAGAAAAAAAGGGTGAAAATTTCATGAAATATGGTATGTTTATAATACTCCAAGGACGAGAAACATTTAAAGTAAAACTTATGTCAAGGTTTCGAGTAAGAAAATACTCGTAACAAACTTTTAATTATATTGACTTAGGAATGAATCTTCCAATATTAGAATTTAGAAAGGAGAAAAAAAATTATGAATATAAATTAGGTTAATTAGAATATAATGATTTTAGAAAAAAGTAAAAGAACTATTTTCAAAAGTAATAAAAATAATAATTTATAAAAACATAT
>JAOQMS010000007.1:15589969-15600601 GCA_027563885.1 Erythroxylum longipes
GCTTGAAATTAAGAAACTAGTGTTTAGTTCTCTAGGACTTTGACCTGGTTCCACAACTACTACAAAAGTTTGGAGAATCAAAATTATTTTGGGGGCTTCAACAACTCAACCAAAATTTGGCGCCGTTGTCAGGGAGTTATTTCAAGTTTCTTTACATTTTTATTTTTGTAGTTACTGCTAACCTCATGTCTTGTATGACTCGTGCTTCTCATATAGGTAAATTGCAATATAATCCAGAAATTGAGAAGACATTGCGTTGTTTGAGAAAAGAGACTAAGCAAAGAAGCAGTCATTCGCCTTTAGACGTGAAATTTGAAGTTGATATAACAATTGGCGAAGACTTTAATTTTCAAGAAGTGGACGAAAAGATGGCAAATCTTAACCCTAGAACGTTGCGAGAGTTTGGATGCACCGAATTTGAATCAACAGCATTTATGCATTCAATTTCCAAATGTTGAGGTAGATATTGAATTGAAATCTAGTTTGATTCATTTACTGCCTATTTTTAGTGGTCTTGGAGGTGAAGATTCGCATAAACACCTGAAAGAATTTCATGTTGTTTGTTCTGGAATAATGCCACAACAGGTGCCAGAAGAATAAATTAATCTCAAGGTTTTTCCATTCTCGTTGAAAGATAAGGCAAAAGATTGACTATATTATCTTCCACCTGGCTCAGTAACAACATGGAACAAGATGAAAAGAATGTTTCTAGAGAAGTTCTTTCCTACATTAAGAGCAGCAAATATCATAAAGGAGATATGTGGGATAAGACAAATTATAGGAGAAACATTATATGAAAATTGGGAAAGGTTTAAGGAGCTATGTGCTAGCTGTTCACATTATCAAATTCCTGATCAACTTCTGATTCAATACTTTTATGAAGAATTATTGCCAATGAATAAAAGTATGGTCGATGTAGCTAGTGGAGGAGCTCTGTTAAACAAAACACCTGAGGTAACTAAACAATTAATATCAGTTATCACCGAAGATTTGCAGCAGTTTGGGACAAGGATGGATGGAGCTATTAAGTGTGTGAATAAGGTAAGTAACACACACCTTGACGATAAAATATCTGATTTAACCGCTCTAGTTCGTCAAATGGCTGTAGGTTAATTGCAACCGGCAAGAGTGTTTGAAATGTGCTCATTCATTAGACATCCTACAGATATATGCCCTACATTGCAACAAGACTCTCTTCAAGAAACTAACGCAATAAGGGGTTTTCTTGGTCAACCTCAACGAAATTATGACCCCCTTATTCCAATTACTACAATCTAGGATGGAGGGATCATCCAAACTTGAGTTATGGAAATCAAGGAGGCCAACAATAATGTCTAGATGAAATTTTTAAAGCACTTACTAATAATACTCAACCTTCAAATTCAAGTATGTATTTCGATGAAATTGTTAAAGCACTTACTAATAATACTCAACATTTCAACAGGAAACAAGGACAAGCCTTTAAACTTGGGAAATTAGATCACTCAATTAGCCACCTCGGTAAGTAAATTGGAAACCCAAGCATCGGGGAAATTACCTTCCCAAACGGTGGTTAATCCTAAGGACAATGTGAATGCAATGGCTTTAAGAAGTGGTAAGGGATTCAATCTAGAACTTCTTTATCAATGGAGAAAGAAAAGCACGATGATGGTGAAAAGAAGGAAGAACTTCCAACTTAAGAATCAACAAAGGAAAAAAATAATTTATCTCTATTAATATCAATTAATGCACGTTTACCTCTTCCTAGCATGTTGGCTAAACCAAAAGATGATGAAGATGAAAGAGAAATCTTAGAAACTTTAAAAAAATATATGGAAATCAATATAAAACTGCTAGAAGCCATCGAGCAAGTTCCAAAATATGCAAAATTCTTAAAGGAGTTGCTCACAAATAAAAGGAAGTTGAAGGAAAAGGAAAGAATACTTTTAGGAAAGAATTTATCAGCTGTGATAAATAGGAAATTACCAAAAAACTGCAAAGATCTAGGTATGTTTACACTTTTGTGTGTTATTGTTAATAGAAAAATTTAGCATGCCATGCTAGACTTAGGTTCATCTATTAATGTCATGTCATACTCAATTTATCGAGCTTTAAATCTGAATTCTTTGTAAGAAACTAATGCGATTATCTATCTAGTTGATCGTTCATATGTGCGTCTTATTGGAGTTATTGATGATGTTTTAGTCCAAGTTAATGGTTTGGTATTTTCAATAGATTTTACATCTTAAAAATGGATGGAGATAGTGTGGAATACTCAGCTTCAATTCTATTGGGTAGGCCATTTATGAAGACGGCTAAGACAAAAATTGATGTGGATGAGGGTACTCTTTCTGCAGAGTTTGATGGAGAGATAATAAAGTTCAATATTTTCGAAGTAATAAAATACCCTAATGATCTTCAATATGTCTATCATATGGATATTATGGATTCATTTGTGCAAGATATGTTTAATGAAGAAAATATTGAAGATGAGTTGGAGTTTAAGGCCAAATCAGAAGTGAACAAGCAAATTGATGAAACTTGTGAAGTTGCAGAATTGTTATCAGCAATTGAAATAGATTCGAAAACTTTGAATGCTGAACTTACTATAAATCACAAGAAAATGCTACCTTATATTTTGCAGGCTCTGAAGATTAAATTGAATGCCCTATTGATCACTTTAAATATGTCTATTTGGGTGATGAAGAGTCATTACCACCGATCATTTCAAAAAGTTTGACTGAAAGGCAAGAGGAAAAATTAGTGACACTACTTAAAGAATACAAAACTGCAATTGGTTAGACTTTAGCGGACATAAAAGGAATCAGCCTAACGAGTACTAAAAAGAGCCCTTACCCATGCATCTCTCTTCCACTCACGCAGCAGTCTCCCACAGTTACCCCCACTCACACTGCCCTCACCTCTCCAATGCACCAGCAGTCACTCTCCACCTACGCAGCCTTACGCAATCCCCTACCCACGTAACTCTCTTCCACGCACGTTACCACGCAACAACACACACCACTACACCTCTCTCCACTTACACCACAACGCAAACATCCTTCCACACACAACACATCATGCAACCTCACATCCCTCAACAACTCTTTAGCCTCACCAACTCTCCACACGCGCACGCAACCCAGTAGCCCTCTCGCATCACACAACCCAGCATTAATTTTCTTCCACCCCCGCCCCAATTATTTATTTTATTTTAAGTTTTTTTTAATTATTTTAATTACTTTTTTAATTCTTACTTACTTTTAGTTAATCTTTCTTTTAGTTTAATTTCAATTATTATTCAGTTATTGTTAATATTTTTTAAAGTAATTTTTGTTTATCTTGTTTAGTGTAATGAGGTGTTCTAAGGCTATTACCAAGACTATAGCAAAAGGCAACTCACCGATGAATACTAAATTTTTTGAAAGCTCTTAAGCTGGTAACAAAAGGAAACGTACGCGGATTGTGAAAAATACTTCTATTCTACCACCTGCTGAGTCAAATTTATAAGGATGTCTCATTTTCAACCCCAAAGAGCGAAGACAACGGTACGCTATTATTAAAACTTGACCTATTATTGCGGGTAAGTATGTACACTACCCTTCCCTAAAAGAATTGGCTATTAAGGAAAATTTTGACGATATGCTTATCGATATGAGTTGGAAGTACTTTGAATTGATTAGTTGTCTTGTTTTTATTGAATTAACCAGAGAGTTCTACACTACTTTTAAATTTAACAAACTGGACAAATTTACTTTAAGTAGTCTTAATGTGATTCAATACAGATTAATGGGAGTCGAATTCAAACAAATTGTCACTGAGTTTAATTTAGCCTTAGGGTTAATAGATGAAGATTACGCTAATTCGACTCTTTGTAAAGAATCTATCATGGAATATGGTGAGTTAAACTCTTTTCAAGCATGGAAAACAATGTCTTTTAATCCTTTTCCTTATAATCCCAGTCAATCTAAGGGTAGTAATCTCAATAAAATAGAGTGGATTTATATCAATGTTTCTTAGCCTTTACTGATTCAAGCTGAAAGGCTACTGTATTTACATGTACTAAGGCTTAATTGTTCTTTCTCTAGTGTATGATGAATAAAGTGCATGTCAATTTAGCTGCTTGGTTGGCGATGCAATTTAACACTGTTTTATCTTTAAACAAATATTTATGTCTCGATTCTCTTATCACTCATTTGGCTATTAAGTTGAATTTGCTTGATCTGACTGACATCGATATGCATATAGCCTGTGAGATGGAACCTTTGGATAGAATTTGTTTAAGCAGGATGGGTGTCATTGAAAAAAAATAGAAAACATGTCACACTGAGATAGGTTCGTCATCAAGACAACAAGTGCATAGTACCATTCGTCCAACTTTATATCTTCCGGCTCGTAGATCCGACAAGATTATCATTCTCGGCTAGATAGATTGGAACGCAAAATTTAAAAAATGGAGAAAAATTTGGATGCTCTACTTCAATTCATGGGGGTTGTACCTCCTGCCCTCTAACACCATAGTCCACACCCTTTCCAATGCTCACATCTCAGGGGAGTCCTCTATTCTTTATTTTCTCTTATTATCTTTATTGAATTGTGAGTATCTTAAGCATATATTAGGGACAATGTATGATTTAGGTGTGGGGGAGCGAATTTTTATATTATGATGACCTTTGTGATTTTGTTTGGACTCATGATATGTTGATTCATATATTAATTATTCCTCATCAAAGCTTCATAATTTTCTGATTGTTGTTCATGAATAATTCTTAAGTTAGGATACATTTTTTGTTTAAGACCTAAGGCATGACAGAGACAAGTATGATTAGTACTTTCATTGAGTTATTTCAAGTATCTCATTGATTTTGTTGAATAAAAGTGTGCAAGACGTGATGCAATTTTTGACACCTATGTGAGCTTTGAGCCTAAAAACATTCATCACACATGTGCTCATATATATCTTTTTGTTGTGTGTTATCAAACATAGCTTGTCTATACTAGAACTTGCTTTTGAATACGTTGAGATCACATTTTTGATGAACTTGTGTATAAAGATGATGAGGGTATTTAGGATAACCATTTTTTGACCCAAATAAGCCTACCTTAATTTTTATCCCTAGAAAAACAATTTGAGCCTTAACCTTTAAAAACAATTTGAGCTTTAACCTTTGTTTCTTGCATAATAACCTTGTTGCAAGCCAAATTTACCTTTTTTGTTGTTAATATCCTTAATAATTTTGAACCTTTAAATTGAAGGAATTGCATCGAGCTTATTTGCATAGGATTTGACTGTTTCTATGAAAAGTTAATTAGATGATTCAAGTTGCATTGTTTTGATTTTTTATAGGATGGAGGAGAAGTAAACAAAAAAAATCTCCTCATTGATATTTCTGTTTTAGAAAAAAAGAGAAAAAGACAAAAGACAAAAAAAGAAAACAAAAAGTGATTGAAAGAGATGTTATTTGAATCCAGTGAGTTTTGAATACTTGTGTGGATAAGTTTGTACGATTCCCTTCAATTTATTTAGCCAAAAAGTTCCTTTTGTCATACCTTACCAAAGCCACTTTACAACCCTTATTAAGTCCATTTGATAAATACATGAGGTTCATTTTGTTTAGTGGTGGAGATATGATCCTTGAGTAAGCTTATGGAAATAACTTGCTATGTTTTGATTTGACAGTTTAATAAACCCTAAACACTTTGAACGTATAGAGTGAAATCCTTATGAGGTTGTCAAGTCTTGGTCATTTGACTTTGATGGAATTGATGAGATGCTATGTTTTAACAATGTGTCCTATGAGTGCTTATTCTCTTGGTCGTTATTTTATCTTAAACCTTAAGTGAATTAGCTTTTGGATATTTCTGGATAGCATGAAAGGAGATGAGAGGTTGTTATGAAGATGATTAATGTATTGAATTAATGTATGGTTGAGGATAAGCATGAGTCCGATGTGAGGGAATTTGATAAGATCTCATCTTAACTAATTATTTGATATTATCTCCTTTGTTTTGAATTTATTTTTGTGCTTAAATGTTAAATTAATGTTTGTTTTGTTTTAGGAGATAAAAATTAGCGATTGAATCAAATTGGGACTCTATTTGATGATAATAACAAATTTTGGATAAAGTGAAGAGATTGATGCAGTGGATAAGACTGATCACTTGAAGAGTTGGAATTCAACTGGAAGACTTCGCCTTATCCATATTATGAAGGAGTTTGATTTTGAATTCACTTTAAATAAACATCTTTACAAGTTAGAGTTAGATTAGGATTAGATTAAAACACCCTATAAAAGGGACGTTCCTCACAACAGAAAAAGGTTATCTCTTACGTTTTTAGCAATTCTTTAGTTTTTCTTCTATGTTTGTTATTGCAGCAAAAGCCATGCATGGCTAAACTCAACATTCTGCTTTAAGGGGATTCAATACTCTAATTGTAACCTTGTGAGGTTTTGTGTTTAAAACTTTTATTCACATTTTAATTTAAGTATTTCTTATTTTGAGTTCATATATTTTATGAATGATCGATATTCGATTAATCTGATAATTTAATTTAATATTAATTATTCTATCGTTATCCAAGAATTCAGTGATCCAAAATTGTCATGAAGGATTGGTACAAATAGCAAATAGGTCCTTTATGAATTTTCATATTTAACTTATGATAAACAAGAAAACTAAATTGAATAGTTGCAACTATCTTGATTATTTAATTTAGGGTTTAGTCTTTTTCATGGAGCTTATTGCTATTATTTACTTGATATGGAATGCTATCACACCCATTCAATAGATGATAAATTTTGGTTTGGATGCTGGGTTTGAACCAATTAATTTAGAAAAATTTAAGACTTATTACGGTTATCCTAATATGTTTCAGACTAAGTGCTTGAATCGTGAAAATATTCTTTTTAGACCAATCAACAATGTTACAATTAGATGAGATCTTTTCCTTGAATCAGAGTTTGATAATCTTGACTTTCTACATTTTAAATTCAGTTAATTTAATTTATTTTTTCTTATTTTCAGTTAATAAATTATTTAATCAAAAATCCCCCATTTAATTTTATTGCTTGAAATTAGGAAACTAGTGTTCAATTCTCTAAGGATTCGACCTGGTTCCACGACTACTACAAAAGTTTAGAGAATCGAAATTATTTTGGGAGCTGCGACAACTCGACCATAAAGACAAATTTCAATCAAATGAAACAAAGAAAGTACTTGAAAGACAAATTTCAAGCAAATCAAAACAAAGAAAGCTTATGAAATGCTCTAGTATATAAATTAGGTGAAACTCCTTTGCTCTTTCAATATGGGATGCAAACTAAAGAAAGAGAGAGATGTTCCAAGTTTTGGAACAACACCAACATATACAAGCTTATGAATATTTTTGGCTAACTCATTGAAAAGCCCACTGTTTTTGGAGGGAATAAAAAGAAAGAAAAACGGATGATTCTCTATTTAAGGTAGCACCAAAAGAAAGAAGATGAGGAGGAGTTACGCTACTACACACCACGTATTTGAACGAATTCTTGCCTCATCGATAGGGGGACAACTCAGGAAAATAATGGGATGTTGTATCTAAAAGATTCTAATTTCTCAAATAGATTCATTTTGTAGATATAATGTAGGCAAAAACATTGATTGGCATTTAGCAACAGAAAAAGAACAAATCATCTGCCAAATCCTTACGAACCAAATTGCTTGGTTAAAATTGGTTAGATTGATACATAAGAAATCGAGAAAGACCTTAAGATGAACTGCAATCCTCCGCATATTCTCAATATACCCAGGAAGTGATATATGAGGGAATCGTTGCCCCCAAAGTAAATTATTACGAAGATGGCTGTATAGTAGCATCCTATGCTCTTAATACTAGTTATGTCCCATAGCCAATTGATTTGTTATAGTTTAGTAACAAAATAAATTAAACATATTCTTTATTTTGTACATATTTATATATATATGATAAAGTATATGTGATAATTATATATTGTAAATAAAATTATAATGAAATTATAATTATTAGATTCATATTCTATGTATGTATTATCCTTAAATTTTTTTCTGGTCATTGTTCTATTAAGATTAAACATTAGTATTACGTAAAAAGACTACTAAACATTATGTTTTCTTCTTCTTCTTATAAATGAAGTAATTGATCTCATAAAATAAAGTATAGAAATACTTAAACAAATGAGTGGGTAGAGATGACAAAAAGGGCCCAGCCTGCTTTTGGCTTAGGTGGATTGGGCCATGGGCGGGCCACTAACTGACCATGTTCAGCCTGGCCGGGCCACCGACTAAAGTGAGGTCGGCCCATGGCCCAGCCGTTACTTTCAAAATGACATCATTTTGGAAGTTTTTCTTAAAAAAGCAAATGAAGGGCCGATCTCCGAGCCATAGCCAGGCCACGGGCCACCTGCCTAGGCTCGGTTCGGCTCATTGACATCCTTATATGTGGGGGCTTGTTAGAGAATAAGTTTACTGAACTGACCTCATATGAGAAATTTATTTGGAACACTACTTGAATGTCTATAGAAATTGTCATTGTGATGATTGTATAAGTGATATTTTAACTTAAGATCTCCAAAGTTATCTTGTATAAGGATTATTATATTTTGAGACTATTTATAACCTATTCTAATCATGGATAGTTCCATCGGTAGTTATTGGATGTAATATGAACTATATAGGGGTAGTTGAGTGATCAAGATATGATCCATCACTTTAAACTAATTAGGGAGAATGTTGTATTGTTCTCGACTAGTATTGATTCGAAAAATCCTTAGATAAGGTGGAATGACTTTTTGTAAATAGTTTGCAAATGTTATTAATTGAATCAATAGCTAATGGTGGAATACTAATATGATTGAACTAAAAATAGAGTAGACATTAATTTCATATTCTTTGTCTAATCGGAACATTATATAATGAAGGATTAAATTAATTTCAAACTCTTTGTCTAATCGGAACATTATATAATCAAAACGACTTTGACATCCTTAAATATTTAGGTGATCATGATATGTTGCTAGATTTCAATCTTGATTTATAGATATTAATTGTTTAATTAGAGAATTAAAGAAAAAATTAAAGAAGTTTAATTTTTCTAATCCTAAATATAATTTAAGGTTATAATCTATTGCTAACATATTTGAAAACTTAATAGGTCATATATAAATAACATGTTGAAAAGAGTAAAGATATTTTAATCAAGTTAGATTTGATTGTAAAATTTGAAAAACCTTATAATTAAATATGAGATATTTAATCAATAAGGATCAATATGAGATATTAGATCCTATTTGAGTATAATTAGTGTTCTAATTAAAGTTTAATTGAAATCAAGATTTAATTTTAATTAAATTATTAAAATATCTAAACCTTATTATAAATAGGAATATGCTATATTGAAGCTAACACTTCTTATCTAACCCTTTTTGTAATAATTGTAGAGTACTCTCAACTAGGTCTGTAGATATTATTAGAGGCCGGACACTTGTGTAGCTATAATGGTTGAGATAAACTAGTTTCGGAAACAATTCGCAGAATACTATAAGAAAATTAGAAAAGTATCAAGCTTTGAAATAAAGTACAAATTAAGATTTTAAATTTATTATAATTTATGTCTTAATTATTTTATAAAATTTTAGATGATCTTAGCTTTAGAAAATCAAATCCGAAAAGATTTTTAATTATACTTTTATTCTATAATTTGATTCAAATATATTTAATTGTTTTTTTTAAAGGCAAAATATATTTAGTTGTTATTTATCTTGAGTTTGGAATTGAAAATTAAAAATCCAAAATATAACATTGAATTAGATTCAAATTAAATCTGAAAAGGGTTTCAAATTAATGCCTTATAAACATTGGGCACAAATTAGAAACAATAGGTTTTGATTTCGGAATAAGTGCTTGGGATGAATACTTAGTAGGGAGGAGGTTCAGTACGAGCATGGCAGTCGTGGTTGGAAGACAGACACATCAAGAAAGTGGACTGTGCTTGGCTACGACGTCTGGGCTTGTTGATAGTGATCTGTTGCTGGAGGTGCTTCTAGAAGCTCCTCTAGACGGCAGTGTAATAGTCGAAACGGATGCTGGCGAGCTGGTGGCTGCTTTAGGAGACAATGTGAGCGGCTGGTCCTTGGCAGCACGAGCAGGAGAAGGCAAACGCGGGCAAGAGGCTTCCACCTTGTTTTGACGCGCACGCGTGGAGGTAGCACTTGTTGTGGACAGTGGCGCAACTGGTCTCCATTGGCGGCACCTGGTTGTGTCCAACTAGAGGCGTGGAGGTTGGCGGCGACACAAGAAGAGCTGCTAGGTTTTTTTGTATTATGATTTTAGGGCTTGTGAGATGCAGAACAGGTGTGTTTAGCTACATGAATAATCTTATCCTAGGTCTAAAATAAGCTTTTTTCAGGGTTAAAATAAGGAAGTTTGGTAACATGAGTATAACTATTACCTTACGTTTGATTGCTGTCTTTATGGGCGGGGACGGAAGACAGGGACAGAAAAATTATGTCTCCGATCTGTTTGCTTGCTGTCCCCACTAATTTCTGTCCCGACTCCGGAAACAGAGACATAAAATTTTTGTTCCTTCCAAAACCAGAGGACAAGAAAACGGAGACGGAGACAGAAACAAAACACACA
>JAOQMS010000007.1:15609145-15627996 GCA_027563885.1 Erythroxylum longipes
GGGTCTATACCTAAAACCATTACCCTGCAACCTGTAGGCACATTCCATTAACTCATTATCCAATTCAGTTGGTTCTAATCCTAGGATTAG
The DNA here is from genome assembly GCA_027563885.1 of Erythroxylum longipes. NCBI lineage: Eukaryota > Viridiplantae > Streptophyta > Magnoliopsida > Malpighiales > Erythroxylaceae > Erythroxylum > Erythroxylum longipes. The sequence continues at coordinate 15,609,236 of JAOQMS010000007.1, forward strand.
GCATGCTTCTAAAACATCATCACATAGTAATTGGGGAACAGATTCGGTCATGAGGGAATTAATTACATCAATCCGATAAGTCACCTCATCAAAAGAGGGACCTCTAAACACTTTGAAAATGTTAAACTCCTCTTTCTCATCACCTAACCGCAAGGTGAGCTTACCATCCGGGACATCAATTAAGGCTCCACTCGTGGCTAGGAATGGTCTTCCCAAAATTATAGGAACCTGCATGTCAAACTCCATCTCAAGCACAACAAAATCAGCAGGAATTATAAGCTTATCAACCTTTACCAGTAAGTCTTCAACTATACCAATCAGATATCGAATTGATCTGTCGGCAAGCTGCAACAAAATTGTGGTTGGCTTGAATTCACCGATTCCTAACCTGTTATATAAGGATAATGGAATAAGATTAATGCTTGCACCAAGGTCACATAAGCATTGAAAAATGTTAGATTCGCCAAAGTGACAAGGTATAGTGAAACTCCCTGGATCCTTTAACTTAGGAGGTAGTTTGTTTTGCAAAATAGAACCACTCCTCAGTTAAGGAGATTGTAGAGAAGTTATCAAGTTTTCTTTGTTGGAAATGATCTCCTTCAAAAACTTGGTATACGTCGGCATTTCTGCAAGAGCTTTCGTAAGAGGAAGGTTGATGTGAATTTTGTTGAACAGATCAAGAAACTTTTGGAACTTCGAATCGTCATTCTGCTTCCTTACCCGTTGGGGATATGGTATGGGTGGTACAAAAGTGAAGTCCGACCGAGATGGTGGTTCATTCTTTTGAGATGGTCCTGTCGGTTCCTCCCCTTCATCTGTTTGTTCTTCTTCTACCTCCTGTACCCCTTTTTTCTTCGGGACTGCCCCTTCTATAATCTTACCGCTTCTTAGAACGACTGCCATGCAATCTTGTTTTGGATTCACTTGAGTGTTACTAGGCAGTTTCCCCTTTCCTCTTTCACTAACTTTCCTTGCCACTTGACTTATTTGCACTTCCAAATTCCTAATCGCTGTTTGATTTGATTGAATGTTCTACTCCATTCTGTTCATTGCTTGAGAACTGGCTTGGGTGTTTTGATCCATTTTGCCCATAAGCTGAGAAAACATATCCTCAAGTTGGTCTACCTTTTTCTCCCATGGATAGGGAAATTGTTGGGGAGTAGAAGTTGAAGGGGTTGAGTAATGCTGTTTTCCTAGTGTTGGGAACCCTGGTGTTCCCATTGGTTTGGCTGCCCTTTGATTTTTCCAAGAGAAGTTGGGGTGGAATTTCCAACCGTCATCATAGGTGGTTGAGAAGGGATCTAGCCTCTGACCCTGCCTACCATTGTTCACATAGTTTACCTCTTCGTTTATCAAGGCTATCTCAATATTTATACACCCCGCTGCTGAGTGCCCAAACCTTCTGCATAAAGTACATGGGTCTCTACTAGACTTATTATCATTCATTAGTAAATTCAACTTCTTATTGATTTCAGCAACTTGATATGCCATATCCGACTTGGAACCTACTTCATTCAGAGTTACAGCTTTGCTTCTAGTTACCTTGTAATGTGAATTCTCGGCGACCTTTTTGAAAATATTCCATAATTCTTGAGAACTCAAGTCACTTATGTTTCCCCCAACATTCAAATCCACTAAGGTTTGATTGTGATAAGTGAGACCATAGTAGAAAAACTGAGTCAATGAATACATGTCGAATCCATGGTGCGGGCATTGGTTGAGGAGATCATTAAACCTTTCCCAAGCCTCATGAAACTTTTCCCCGTCTTTCTGCGAAAACGAATGTATCATCTTTCGGAGTTCAAGAGTTTTATGGGCTGGGTACCACTTCATCATAAATGTCTGCATAACTTTCTCCCAAGTATCAATAGATTCCAGTTCTAAACTCAACAGCCAATTCCTCGCTAACCCTTTCATGCAATAAGGGAAATACCTTAGCCTCTGTTCATCCTCCAACAGTCCATACAACGGAAGTGTTTGGACTGTTGCATAGAACTCTCTCATAAAAGCTAGCGTATCTTCACTAGGCATCCCATTAAATTGCGGCAACATAGACAAATGGATTTGCTTAAGCTCATAATTCCGAGTGGCTGCAGTCAACCTAATGCATGACGGATTCCCAGCAATAAACGACATATGATAATCCCTAATCCTTCTTACAGCGGGATTGACAACAACCGACTCAGCTTGATTTTCCCCATTGAATTGTTTGTTCCCTAGCTCATGCCCTTCATGCATTTCCGGAATTTAGTTATTGTTAGCCATTTCTCTCCTCTTTTGAACGTTGTTCCTTCTACACGTTCGTTCAATTTCAGGATTGAGTTCAACCAGTGGGTCGTTATTCAGGCTTCGCGAATACCTTAAGTGCATGTAACTCCTGAAATCAAACAAGTGCGAGGTTCAGAATCCAGTAATGGATGAGGATTCAAATCATAAACAAATATATAACAGGAATAACTAGACTTAATGGAATGATAAACGAAAAGGTCCTCGGCAACAGTGCCAAAAACTTGATCGATGATTTTTGCAAGTGCACAGAATCGTCCTAGTATCCACACAGCGAATATTATAAAGTCGTCTACCTCATGGACTAATTCATTAACCAGTCTAATTAACTCTAATTAATTGCATATTATCGACAGAAAGTTATAAAAGTGATTGGAGTTGGGTGATTAATAAATTGTAAGTTATAATACGGAATCAGGAAAAGGATCAAATTAAGGCTTTAGAAATAAGGGTAGGGGTTCACCCATTCAAAAGGTTGATTTGCACAATATGAAATTAGTCGAATGTTAGGCTATGAAAATAGTTGCACTACTTTACCTATATCTTTTCTCAAAGCATACAGGAGCATTCAGCTAGAGAAACACCATTTCTCAATGTATGAACTCACTAACCAAATCCATTAAGAACAAGCTACCTCAAGCTCTCACCTTAGCTTAGGTTATCTCTAACTCTAAATCCAAGGTGTCCATCTTTCTAGAGCATGAATCATGGTTCACTCTTCAGTATATCCTATGATTCCTAAGTTTGCATCTATGGAGATCAAGCATAGAGACAATAATGAAGTTCAAAGAAGATGAACATAGCCCAGAAAATTTCATTGAACATTCAACTATCCATATCATGCAAAGCATCCTTCAAATAGGCTACATCCCTCACCCTAAATGAGGTTTAGTTCCTGAACATTGCAACAAAAATCATACACATAAGGGTGCTCAACATTAAGAAAGAGTAGAGAGAGAAAGTAGCATAAATGCAAGAGTGAGAACTCCAAATCCTTGGGTGAATCCCCAAAATTCCCTATCTCCCTCTTATTTTATGCCTCCCAGATGTAGTAACCTCGTTTTCCATGTCCAGCCCCCTTTTTTAAGGTCTAAATAGTGAGTATTTATAGTCCTCTTGCCCCAAGAAACCTAATTTTTCGAAACAGGGGGAGTGCTGGACATGCATGTCCGTTTAACGGACCTTCTCGGGTCTAGAGAGTCCTCTTGCCAATTGATGTCCGTTAAACGTACATGTGTGTCCGTTAAACGGACATGGTCCATTCCAGCAATTTCACGCCTTTGACCTTCCATTTGCCATAATTTCTTCTCGGAGTCTTCTCGGAAGTTGTAGAGCTTGGAATTCTCCTTGCAATCGTCCTTAAGTGGCTTTGATTCGGCATCCACAAGAAAAGTTATTGCTTTTTTTTCCCCAAAATCTACCATTTGTACCTATCAAGAAATACAATCGGAGTGTGAGAGAATTACTGAATAAAACTTCAAATCCACAGAGAAATAAGTCAAATTAAATCCAAATCACCCCAAAATCATCTACAACAAATTTGACTTATCACAAACTCCTCCTTTTCTTGTTTCGAATCTAGAAATTTTGGTGTAAGTATGCTCTTTTCCAATGGTGAATGAGAAACCTTGAATCTCTACCTCTCCCAAAGCTCTAAACCTGTGTTTTTACTCAAGGAGGGAAGTCCCACATGAAGCTTTCATGTAATTAGGGGTTATTATCCTTAAATAGTCATGAAAACCTAAAAGAATAAGTGAACGCTTTGTATATCCTTAGGTTAAACATCCCATGATTGTGGGAAGTGATATGAAACCCACAATCGTGGGTTCTTGTGTCATAATTCTTCCTCTTCTCTTTTCCTCTCTTGGTTTCTAGCTCAATCACAAATGTAGCCAACCTCCATACCTACACCAAAATGATCAATTCTAACCCTAAATCAACATCAAACATAAAAGAACACAATGAAGATTAAACTAAACAAAACATACAAAATAAATCCTAAAACATGACAATAATAACATATTATACGAGAAACACACGCTAATACTTTAGAAAAAACACACACTAATGTATAACTATCAGTGAGTACATCATTAGAACGATCCACCTCCAAAATAGACTGAGGACTTTAAATATTTTTATTCTTGAAGCTTGTATAGTTCACTGGGATCTAAATACTCTTCTTTTAGAGTTTGATATTATAGTTACTATATACAATTTTCAAGATAAGGTGTGAGATATAAATTCCTTAATCACTCATTGTATTGTTGAGGAGGAAAAGCTAAAAAATTACCAGTCAGATAACTTTGATAGCAGCCAAAGATAAAATAAAGGTCAAGCCTAAAAGATTCAATAGTAAGCGTTCTAAAATTTCTCCACCTAAAGATATTGGTCAAACCAATATTTTTAAGGGTCCCATGGATGTTGTGAAGAGTACGAATGTCTGAAGTACAAAAATTGGAAGAAAAAGTAAAAACTATAAGGTATCTGCTTAGCTTGTATAATTCATGAATCTAATATTACTATAGGCACATTAGGATCCTAAAGGGCTAGATAACATAGTTTTTAATAATGTTGCCTCCATCATACATGGATTCATGCTAAAGAGAAATCCAAATATGGAGGAGCCAAAACTAATGGCAGGGAATAATGAAGAAATGGATATTGTCTCAATGGAAGAAGTCTGTTTGAACCTGGATATAAGATTCAATCTTGTATAATATGACAATTTCTATATACCATCTTTTAGGCATAATTTGATTTCATTGTCAATTTTCGACAAAGAGGGCTTTAGTTTTGTAACCAAAATTTTTTTGTAAAATTTTCTTTTAATGCATAACAAGTGGTCATAGCCTTCTTATCATATAGTTTTTATAAAACGTGTTTATCTCCTGATGAGATATATGCTTCTTCATACGTTATTGAACATGTTGCTGATAAACGATCTCTGATAAAAGCAAAATCATTCATATTATGAATGAAATTCTTCTAACTTTAAAGATGATTTAAAAAATGTGATGATTGTTGTGACTTCTGACCTTTTGTAAATCATACAAATCGATATTTGTGACTCATATACATCTATTGTCTGTAATTTAAGATATTTTCTGACGTTCATTAATGATTATTCTCGTTATAGTTATATGTTCATGTTAAAAAAAGTCTAAAGTTCTCGATAACTTTAAGATCTTTAAGATTGAGCTTGAGAACTAATTCAGAAAGTTGATCAAGATTGAAAGACATGATAATAAAAGAGAGTATTATGGTAGACAAAAAATTTTCGGGCAAGAAAATAGTATGTTTATATGTTTACCAAAAACATAAAATCACGTGAAATAGTGGCTCAATTTACTATATTAGATAGTCTTGAGTAAAAACTAAGAATAATGCAAAGTACTTAAAAATGCTACAATTTACATCATATAATAAAGAATAATTCTATAAATTTTTTAGGGATTGACCTAATTAAGCCTTCTATTTTCTCTCACTAGGTCTCCTCCCTTCTGGTACTATTCATTCTGCTAATTTCACTGCTCATTCTACTTCCTCGAGCTCTATGGATTCTTCTATAATCAAGCTTTTATTTTTTATGTGTTGCATTTTGTTTTCTTTAACTCTTTTACTCCTCTCAACTCTTGACACTCCTCTCTTGTTGCTATTTTCATTCCTCTTGTTAATTCTTCTCTGTCTTCCTCACCAGCTCAGTTTCCCTATACTTGCATCCTCATTACCTTAATTCTCTTCATCTTTCACTGTATTGCTTGGTTTTGTTTCTTCCAGCTTCCTTGTTTTCACTTGATTTTGCTTTGTCCTTCAGGTATTATCCTCCCTCTATAGACTCAGTTAGTTTCTTGTTTTTGGTTTCAAGCTCTCAGGAACCTTAAACTTCTTCCCCTCCTTCTAAATCTCTCCTTTAGAACCTTTCTAGCACTAAATGCAAGCACCTCTGTACCAATTAAAAGATTTTGGGTTCAGGTTGTAGGGGAGGCCACACTTGAGCTGAAACTCAACTATTGTCCTCCTTCTAATTCTTCAAATACTAGGATTGTATCACCTCCCTTAGAAGTTTTTAGAGTTGTGGCTAACCAATGGAACTCTACTCTCTTTGATTTCTTCATTGACAAGACAATGGCTTTTCCAATAATGAAGTAGTGGGCTATGAGTAATTGGAAGTCCTTTGGATTGCAAGATGTCCTTATCAATAATGATGATGTGTTTCTATTCAAGTTCTCCAATCGAGATGATGCGAAGAAGGTCCTTCAAGCAGGGCCTTGGCATGTAAACAACAAACCCCTACTTTTATAAATTTGGAGACCTAGCATAAAGATGGAGGATATAAAAAAGGATCATATTCCTCTTTGGATCTGCATATATGGAGTTCCACTTGAGTATTGGACAACTTCTGGACTCAGTCACATTGCAAGCTTCATTAATAAGCCTATTTGCACGGATCAAGCTACAATTGAGGTGAAGAGAATCCAATTTACTAGAATTTGTGTTCTTGTTACTTCTATAACTGGCTTACCAGAAAGTATTCCCATTATTTGATTAGATGAGAGCTTCGACCTTTTGAAGATTAACTAATAGTCTCATATGCTTGGAAACCACAATTAAATGATAATATGATTTGGAAACCAACTAGTGGAACCTTTAAGACTAGAGAATATTAGGAGGTTATGGGATTTAACATAACTAAGGCTATACAAACAATACAAATTGTAGATGTTAATGTTCAGACTCAATCCCAGACAGTAGTAAGCACTAGCACCCCTAATAGTGCTAGGGAAGAACAACATAATAGTGTACCACTCTCTAAGACTCCAACATTAAGTGAGCCAGATGTAATTAGGTCACTCCTAGAAGTACAAAGCAAACTGAGGACCTTGAACCTGTAATTAAAAGGAAATCAAGTAGATAGTAGTTGGCTGTAACTGGGGAATCAAAATCATGATCATTCTGACTTGGAACATTAGAGGGGATAATGCCTCTCATAAAAAGCTTTTAGTGAAGAGCTTATTAGCTCGGAATAAAACAACTATAGCTAGGATCTTGGATACTTGAATTAAGCTACCCAATTATAAACTTCTTGAATTTTTTCCAAGGCGTTAGAATCTGATCTCGAAACACATTCATCATCCCAATGGTAGAATAGTGGTTGCAAGAGAGGAGGGTAGCGTAGCGAGGTGAGGCAGAGAAGAAAGGGCTAGAGGCAGAGAGCGTTTTAAGCATACGTGAATAGTGAAAATGGACCATTAATCTTTATTTGTCACATCACATGAACAGTAGCAAAAGGAGAAGAGAGCATCGGCGTGGAATAAAGTGGAGGAGCTAGGTTTTCCTTTGTTTTACACTAAACATGGAGAAGATGGCTCACACTTGGAGCTTAAAAACGGAGATGGAAAGCTAGCTTTGCCGATGTTGGTTCAATGGGAATATCGATGCCAAGTCACGGTTAAGCTATTTTTATCACTTTAAGGTTGTAATTTCTTTTTTGATTGTTGTGTTTTTGGTGTTGATTTAATTGGGTTTTGGGACGAATGATCTTGATACATTATTTTGATTAGTTTATTTCAAACCTATTGCTAAAAAATTGAATGTAATCTTTATTAATTTTGATGTTTGTAAGTAGCATATAATGGTCGTTAATCGTTAGGAACAATAACTTGGGTTAGATAACCCGAACGTGTGATGTTACTTCTTATATTGATAGTTTTCCGATTCATAATGCGGCTGCCAAATTGAATCTAGAGATCATATTATAGGTTATTTAGTAGTTAGGTTTAATTAACAATCGTATCTTAATTAAAAACGACCTAAGGGAAAATTGGGATTAGTAGAGCATTCTACTAGTATTAAATCAATAGTCCGAAGAGAGTTGTTGAGACGTTAGGATGATGGAATATGCTTGATAGTGTTTAGGACAAGATTGACCCTAGAACCGAACCTTACTTATATTAAACACTTTTCCCATTTTTGATTTCTTGTTTTAATTTGTTTTGATAGTTTATTTTTACTTTAATTTCTAAATTGCTTAAAAATCCAAAAACCCCATCATATTTTCCTCGCATCAACTAATTTCGTTACGAAGATTAACTGCACATTCCTTGTGGATTTGATCTCGACTCACCATAACTACAAATTTTAGTGTGCAAAGTCAGGTAAATTTTGCAGTGCACTCAACACGAGCTATCATTCATCTTGAAGTTAGTAAAAAGGATACAAGTATGTCCATTCTCATATCTTTTGTTTATGCCCATAACAATGCATATTAGAAATCCTTTTTGTGGAATCAACTTAAATCTTTAGTAAATACATCCTCTCTTCCTTGTATGCTAGTTGGAGACTTCAATGCACTTATCAATCTGGATAAGGCATAAGGTGTCAGATCTGTTGGCATTTCTTGCATTGAATTGAATTAATGTTTATTTGATATATAAGTTTCTAAAATTCCTTTTGAAGGTAACTTCTATACTTGGTGTAATATGCAGTTTAGGGATAACTTAATTAGAAAGAAACTTGACAGGAGTCTTGCAAACCATATGTGGTTCACCACTTATCCAAGTAGTAATTCTTCTTTTATAAATCAAATTCTTTCAAAACACTCTGCCATTGTTACTCATCTTGGTACTGTCAAACATGACTAACCTTTTCGATTCAATAATTTTCTAGTTGATCTAGCTGAGTTTGAGATATGCATATTGAAATATTTAAGTGTCACCATTTAAGGCTCTAAGTAACTATTTATGTAAGGAAGATTTCACTTATTAAATAGGAGATGAAACTACTATTTCAGAACAACATTGGCAACACTCATCATCTCCTAAACACTGCTAGGATTGCTCTTGATAGGATTCAATTTTAACTTCAAAATGATCCCACCTCTGTTGATCTTTAGGATTAGGAAAGGCTTGCTATGAAACACTTATACAAGGCATTAAACAATGGCTTTTCACTAATGAAACAAAGATTAATAGTTGAATGGAAGAAAGGAGGAGATAAAAACATAACTTTCTTCTATAGAGTTGATATTTCTAAGAAAAATAGCAACAAAATCATCTGTCTGCACCTGAATAATTAGGATCAGAATACTTAACACTTGTTGCTCCAAAGGGCCTTTGATTATTTCTCAAACATCCTCAGAGCTCCCACCAATGCTACTTCTTCTCAATTGCTTTTGAAAGAGCTTATGCAAGAATGTATAACTCTATAGGAAGCAAAATTTTTAAGTAAGGCCATCACTATACAGGAGATTGAAGATTCTCTAAAATCTTTAAATCCTTTTAAGGCACTTGATCCTGACAGCTTTAACCCATTTAAAATCAATAAATTGTGTAATCTGACTAAGGATATTGTGATTGATGCTATTCTAGAATTTTTCAACAAAGGAAACATGTTGACTGAAATCAACTACACATTTGTAAATCGCATTCCTAAAGGTGGTGAGCAAATGACCTTTTTTATTATTCTTATTTTTGACCCATTTCACATTGCAACACAGTGTATAAGATCATTTCCAATATTTTGCCTCAGAGGTTGAGGACAATACTCCACAATTACATTGATCTTTCTCAAGGGGCCTACATACCAGGTAGAGTTATGGGTGATAACTTCTTATTGCTTCAAGACATTGTCAGAACCTATTCTAATAGAAGAGAAAGCGAGAATTGTAAAGAATATGATAGTGTGGATTAGGAGCTTATTTTAAACAATCTTTATGCCATGGAATTTTATCAGAATTTTATTCAATGGATCTCACAATGCATTACAACTCCTTTCAAAATCTTTGTGAATAGACAACTTAGTAAATCTTTCAAAAGCTCAAAGGGGATTTGATAAGGAGATTGTATCTTTCCATATTTTTTCTCTAATTATGGAGGTATTCAACAAATCACTTAAGAGAGTTGTGGAGAGAAAAAGGCTTTCAAATTTCACACTAAGCTTGAAAATCAACATATCACCAATCTTTGTTTTGTAGAAGATCTGATACTCTCCAAGACTGATCAAACTTCTATTACCGCTCTTATGAAAGCTTTGAGAATCTTTAGCAAACTTTCTGGTTTGGAAATCAATTCTTCAAAGAGTGTTTTCTATCTTTCCAAATATGCTTTAGGCAAAGAATCTATTATCAATTCTGCTATTGGTTTCAGAATGCATCTATTTCCAATACTTTATCTACGCATTCCTATTTCAAAATTTAATCTTTCTTCTGGAGATTTCAACATTCTAATTGATAGAATTAACAACAAAATCTACTCATGGATTTTTAAAGCTCTCTCCACTATTATGAGAGCTCAACTTGTTTCATCTGTACTAAATTCAATTAATGTTTTTTGGGCTGAACATTTAACTATCCCCAGGAAAATCATTAAGTCCATAGAGTTATTATGCAATAGATTTCTATAGAGTGGGAATAAGGAAACTTTCAAAAGAGCTAAAATGCAATAGAAAGAGGTTTGTTTGCCAAAAGACAAAGGAAGGCTTGGGATCATCTCTCTTAAGTTGATGAATACTATTATGTTGTGTAAAAGACTTTGAAGATTAATGATAGACAAGCGATCCCTTTGGTGTAAATAGATTCTTCACATTTACATAAAGTGCAGAAGCATGTGGAGTCTAACAATAATATCATCCTCAACCTCAAACTTGAAAGTTATTATAAAAATCAGGGATCTATTAAAGAATGATTTTGTCGCTCTTATTAGAGATAGAAGACAAACAAACTTTTGGTTTGATAATTGTCTATCTTGTAGCCCTTTATTCAACTTGCAAAAGGTAAAAATCTTTAGAACACTTATTGGTCTAAGGGTGACAGTTACAGAAGCATTGGTTGATAGTAGGATTTTCATATATAATGTAATTTCTAGATCTCTTTGTGAAGAGATTTCTCAAACCTGTCTACTTGGAGGGGAAGATAGTATCATTAGGAAACACACCAGAAATGAAAAATTCACTAACCAATCATGTAGAAAGGTCCTTCAGAATCATTATAGCATAATAGCTTGGACTAAGGTGGTATGGTTTAAGCATCTATATCCTAGAGCATCTTTTACATTATGGTCAGCTATGAAGGATAAATTTCCAATTGCTAATAAGCTAAAGAACTTCCTTAACATTCCTAATTAGTGCATTCTCTATTAGAGGGCTGAGGAAAGCAATGATCATTTGTTTTTTCCAGGTGAATTTGTGGCTACTAGCTGAAGATGAATATTACACATATGTTACGTCCAGAATGCTCCAAGGGATTGGAAGTATATTAAGGACAGCTGTGGTGAAGTTAAGCATTCTAATAAAACAATCAAAGTCATTTGGGATGAGAGGAATGTTTGCATATTTCAGAATAAAAGTCAACCAAGGAACAATTCAACGACATATTCATTCTATATATTATAAGCTACCTTAGCTTATACATTTCCAAATTTTAGAATGGTGATTATCATACTAGAATGTGGAATGTTTAATCATCCCAATGTCTGAGAAAGTTGAACCTAGAATTACCTTATAGTTGTTGCATTATCTGGCATACTAATGTACAACTCTTTGTAGCCTTTTATAACTTTTGATTGACTTTAATGGCTTAATTCATTACCATTTTACAAAAAATAAAGAATAATTACATCAAAAAAATCATACAATAAGAATAATATAGATCTATAACTATATAAGAATTATAACAAGAGCTTATGTTGAGGAACACAAGCAAGTAGAAGTGAACCTAAAATAAAAACACTTTAGTTAAAAATTTTATCTTTATATTGCATATATAGAATTTAATATATATATGAAATACAAGTGAAATTAAGATAAAAGAAAAGATCAAAAACTTGGAACTTCATTTGATGGAATATCTACTAAAATCATATTAAACCTAATTTTCATTTGGAAAAAAAATCCTCATCATTAAAAGGAGTCTCATCATCACCATTATTCAAATTCATTACACCAAATGACATGTCAATACTTTTTCACCCAAGATTATCTTCCAAGTCACTCTCATATATGAAATTTGGTTTCTCAAAATCCTAATTTGCTGAAAGATCTATATGGTAAAAGAAAATTATATCTATAGAACTAATTGTTCTAATAAGAGTCTTATTAAAAATAAAATTAAATTGTTAAGAAGTTATAAGAAACTATATTCAATTTAGTAATGATAATAACAAACTTTTCTCGAAGCATTAAGGTGTATCAAAAAAAGATTAAATCATTTAATTTTTTGCGTTATAATCTATTTCTTTTCTTAGAATGAATGGATTGAAATATGCTTTAATTCTTTTCACACCTAGTTGCACTCATATGTTTACTCATAATTTAAATTAAAATTTTTTGCAATTTTGGAAAACCACTTCTAAATTAGTCTCATCAAGCAACAGTAAGACAACAAAAGTAACCTTATAAACAAAATAAAGTATGATTAATTTTAAACAAGTAATAAAAGTAAAGAAAAATATATACCTAGCTTAGATTTGTCTCTTTGATGAATTGCAATAGACATCTTAAAATCACTATGTGCATCCTTGTATATCTCTATTTATGGGCTAAAATTACCTTGCATCATCCTATGTATAACAATTGTTGTGATAGTTAATAGATTCTCCTATTAACTTCAATATTCGTTGTAAATTTTGGTCTAAAATAGACACTAAGATTCAAAACCTCTTCAACAGCAAACAATAGAGAGCAAAGTTGCCTTTCCCATCTTTTATTGATGATTGTAAGATAAGTTGTAAACAAAGAACACATATTTTTTAGATTGACCTTGATTGCTTCCTTCGCTCTCTCTATGGCATCATAAAAATAGCTTGTTATTTCCTTCTCATCACTATCATTAAGATAAATTACTCTCACCAAGGGCTCATAAACTTGAATTAAAAATTTACATTAGGACTAAAATTCATGATCTTTAAGTATGATTATAGAAAAATCCATTCCAACATTAGATCTAAAATATTGAGATGTAACCCATTTATCACATGTAAACATTTGTCTTAACTCCCTCTTCATTAGAACAAAGCGCGAAAGTGATAAGAAATTAGTTGAAAATCTTGTAATGGCAAAACAACATAAATTTTTATTATTGGCCAAACCCATTCTCACTGAATTAGAGCTTATGCGAGATTGAAGATGATTTTTGCACTATTTCATCATTGATATGAAAGTATCTAGGATCTGATATATTTTTCTAACATCATGTCAACGCAATGTGTAGCATAAGGAATCTAATAAAAATAGTTATACCTAGTTTTAAACCTTTTTCTAGCTGCTTTATAAGCAGAATCATTGTTAATGATGAAATGTACAGTGTTTTTAAGCCCAACTTCATTCATAACTTCATCAAATATCTTAAACAAACTATCAGTATTTCTAATAAGGCCATATTTATCAATAGACTTCAAAAAAGTTGTCCACTTAGCATAACAAATCAAAAAATTAATAATAGGTTAATGTGTTCTATTTATCTAACTACCACATATGATTGAACACCCATAAGTTGCCGAAGTCATTTTTCTTTCATCCAAATAACTTTTTATTTTAGAAACAGAGCTATTCTAAAAATTAGCTCTGTAGTCATCAATTGAAGCAGCTTTATATCCTAAACCTTAAGAGGTAATAACATCCACTATAGGCTGGTAATAATAAGACTAAGCAATATTGAATGATACTTTTGCATCTACCACCATCTAGCAATTGCCATGTCCACATTTTGATCTACTTCTTTAGATTATAAGGCACTACAAATTGAAGGTTTGATCTTTAGGAGTTATTCATGATCTAAAAAAATTAGACATATGTCTTCTTCTCTTTCTCACTTTAGGTGTAATAATCCCTTCTTGTTGGGTAAGAATACCACCTTCAACATCCCCAATATCATCCTGACCACTGTAAAAAGAACTTACACTACCAATTTCCTAGTTTAATATTTTCCTTTTATCTTTCTAATACTGATACTCTTTAAGCAAAGTTTTCATTTGTCATTTTATGTCATGACTAACTTTCTTATTAGGCTCCATATCACCTTTTATTCTCACTAAATGCTTCTTTAATCTTATGATTCCACTACCTTTCAAATATTTATTGTAATACAACAAATAGTATAGTTCTTCAGACTAAGAACCAATCTTTGTATGAGCCTAAGTTAAATCATTGAATCTTCCTAAACCTGCAGTGGCTGAATTATTAGAAGTACTTGAACTTTCATCTATTTATTTAAAAAAATAAATGCAACTAAATTAAGTAAAGTAAACTAAGTAAACAACATATGCAAAATTAACTAATAAACAAATATAACTCATTAAATGAATAATCAAATTATAACATCCTAAACATGTATCACATAGTCACTTTAAGCCAAAAGTAAAGTTCAAGTTAGTTTTCTTCATCAATTTTGGGAATTGGAATTATAGAGGAAGAAGGTAGGTGAAGCAATGGTTTCTTCTAATTTGTTTTTGTAGAAATGGTATAGAGAGGGCTTGTATTTAGTTGCTTGGAGGTGTATATTAATCAAAATAAGCTTAGCTATTCATGACATCACTATAAATAAAACATACAACCAAGGGTTATAAACTACTTAAGACGTCATCTTAAAAAGGAATAGACTATAGCTTTCTAAAGAAATATATTATTATCTATTCTAAGCTTAATCAAATTTCTGACATTTGGTATCTCTTAAGAACAAAAATTATGAAAATATGAGTTGGTAATTTATGATCTGCGTGAAAGAAAAATAGCTAAGGAATCAGAATCATATGATAACTCCCTTTAATGTATATATGCTAGGAAACCTTGACAAATAATAAGTACCAATAAAAAATCATCAATAAATGTCTTAATCTAAGTGAAATAAAGTATTATGTGGTAACTAATCTTTAATGCCAAATTCCTCCATTCTATAAGAGATCTCAGCTTGAAGAACTTTTAAGAAGTGAAAAAAATATATTATTAAAAATATCGTATAAAATTCTAAAATTTTTCAAAACTTAATTCTAATTAAATATGTTTATAAACTCCCGTGACATAAAAATATACTAAATAGTCAAATAAATTCACTAATTAAAAGAATGATTTTTTTTTGTTAAATGAACTTGAAAATTTTGATAATGAAGGTTCTCTAGATTATTGTACCAAAGTAAAATAAAGATCTAAATGAATTTAAGTGAAATAAAAAGCTAAATTAAATTATTAGAGTAGAAGTATAATTTATATTTACATTTAGGATTACACATAAAAAATGAAAATCACAGTAAACGATTACAATCTCACAAAAAAGCTAGATTTATGTCTGCATCTACAAAATATATAATCAGATACAAAAAGCTAGCATTCAACAATCAGCAGGCAAAACATAGGGAGGAAAAGCATTAACGGGGAATAAACACCACAGATGACTAGCGAACATGAGTAGCAAAAAGGGAGAGACGAGCGGTAAGAGGAAAGGAGCTTTAGAGTTGCAAAGTGGCAAAGGAGAGGAGGATAGATCTGGAGTGCAAGCTGGCGATATGAAATCTAGAGGTTAGAGCTACAAAGGCATATTAGACACATGCATAAGAGAGGAGAGTTGAGATTGAATTAAAGATTTGGAGTGGAATAAATGCTCAAGAGCAATAGAGGACATTTTAGGGTTTAGGTTATGCTTTACCTTTTATTAATTTTAGTCCTTAAAATTTTGGAAAATTGAACTTAGTCTTGATATTAAACCAATTTTATAGGTTTCAGTCGATATCAACTAATGCCAACCAAAAAGTTCAATATGAAGACTGATACGAAATTGGCACATATCATACCATTTATGGGGATCAAATCCTTTGTGCCCATAACCTTGTGCCAACCCTGTTCCAGACGATCCCATCCACACAAATATGTGGCACTTAGAAAAATGTGTGGATGAGATCATTTGGAACAAGGTTTGCATAAGGTTATGGGCACAGAGGATTTGTTCCCCATTTGTGGTTGGTACAAGAAAATACTTATTCTTTTGTTTAGGGATCATTGTATCCTATACTAATATAGTTGTACTTTCATGTATTATGATGATCATCATGTTATTTTTAGTTAACCAATTTATCGTATTTATATTGTAGGTGAAAGTCTTAAGATTTATATCAATCTTAAACATTTTAATAGTTATTGGCCATATATACATATTGACTTTAGCCCTATATCTCCATGAGACATTTAGATATTTTGAAAAATCCATAGATTATGGGAAATCAGGGAATATAATTGTATAATTGTTTAATCCTATACAAGTTTTATATAATGAAATTTAGCATTTAGTAACAGAAAACAATTTTTTTTATTGCAGTTTAGTATAAAGTTAAATTTGAGATCTGCAAAAAAATAATGATATATTTCAAACCATACGGATATCATTGTAGTTTGTCACACTCCATTTTCATTCAGGTTAGTAAGGTATTATATATGTGTAATTGTATTAGATTTCAAATATGACACATGCATTTGATATCTTTCGACATTCAAAATCTTATGGGACCGATGATGAACTTTCATTATCTTTGGAGTAAATGTTTTACACTAGTCGACCATTACTTTGATTTTTTAACCACTTTATTGTTTTATAATTTTATTATAACTTGTGCTAATTAATATTTGTTCATTAGGAACAATGTTGAAATTTAAATTCCTTTTTGAAAAATTATTAATTATAGATTTTGTAAAAGATTAAGGCTAAGAATATGTCTGAATTAAAGATAATGAAAAAACCTAATTAAGGATTTAGTTACATGGGCTCAAATTTAGTAAGAAAAATGGGTCCTTATTTACGTAAGTTGGTTATTTATTGAGCCTGTGATGGGAAAGTCTTTTAAAGTTACTATAAAATAATTGCTAAGGTCACATTGCTTAATTACTAAGATCTCACATTGCTTACTTAACTAAGTTCGTGGATATTTAATTTTTTTAATTCATTAAAAATTTAACATTAATAAAGGTAAATAAAACATTAATAGCTAATGATATACATCTTTTGTTAAAAATAATTGAAATTTGTAACAATTTATTCATTGGTTTATTCAAAATCGAGCAACGTCTTGCTTAAGTTGATCAGCAACTTACTTATAAAAAAATAGATAACAAAATAGATAATTTTGTCGTCATCTCCATTTACACAAGTAACTGACACTAAATTTGATGTTATATCTAATATCCTCATGTGCATCTGGCCTCCAAAATTTAAACTGGTTATACTTTTGAAAACTTCCAACCATCAAGGGAAAACTCAACTAAACCACCAAAAAAAGAGGAAATAAGCAGAACCAGATCTCCCTGTACTTGCCATGGTGAATCATTCATAATGTATCATCATCAACCTTCAAATCAGAAGAGGTCATTTTCTCTCCTAAAATTTAAGGATCTTGTAACTAAACACACAAGAAATTTTGGTTGGTTGTACAATTAAAGAAAAGGACTTGATCACTAATTGAGCATGCTAGGATATGATGAGTCGTTGAGATGCAACAAAATGAATAGATTTTAACAATCCACATTGTGTCCAAATATTAATAGAAAAATGTTTGGTGTTTTTCTTTGGGATGGGACAATTGTGATACAGGTGAACATCTAGATGGAGGCTTAACTTGTTAGACACAGCAAACCTTTGCTTCTCTCTTTCTCTATCTTACATGATTAGAGGAATTAGAATGAAGGATGAATCTCATGTTTCACTATTGAATAACTCAATTCCTCTCCACATCATAGTTTTAACGCACTTTGAAACAAAAATTTATCGATATCTCATAGAAGTAGCAAGTATAACCCAGTGTTCTATGCTTCTTAATTGACATCTAAATAATTCATCTTTTTCAAACTATTAGCTTAAGGCTTACAATTAACGATTTTGATAATAACTGTAACATTCCGTTATCCCATGTTAAGGGTTAGAACCCCTAGAATACTATACATGAGAGATTATTGAGAAGTTAGAAAGTGCATTTCATGCTCATGCATAATATAGCATACACACATATGTGAATATTAATTCTTGCACACATTAAAATGATTGTATATGCATTCCTTGACATTTTATGAGTATAATTGCTTTACAAATGTGATTTTTGACATGAATTGTGGTTTATATGTATCGAAATTGAATTGGTGTGTGTAAGTATTGATTTAGGATTTTTGTTGAAAATTCTGAATTTTTGGGTATTTTTAGACTAGGAAAAAATGCCAAATGGCAAGATAATTGATAAATGGAAGTAGAAATAAGTGTCAAATGATAGTGGATGTAACACCCCAACTCCCGCTAGACCCGAACCTGATATCGACGGTGATATCCGAATCCGTGTCCCGCGAGGGTGGTGTGCCACGTCACTTAACAATTAGAAGTCGATAATTTTTTTTTTAAAAAAACCGCAAACATATAGATACAGAAAATGATAACACAATGATAACCAAAACGTTCCACTTTGTTTTATAACCATTTGAAACAACACAATGAAATCAACAGAAACTTTTATTAG
>JAOQMS010000007.1:15628096-15638938 GCA_027563885.1 Erythroxylum longipes
AGGATATAGTAATGACCGTCAGATTAAACAGACGAAGGAGATGAATTCTGTGGTCATCCATCCCCTTCATCCTTAGTATATATATATAAGGAGAATTATTTATAAATTAAATGATATTATATTTCCAAAGAAATAATCAAAAGTGCATAGTATAGTTTTATATCAGAAGACTATTCATATTACGCCTAACTAACTTAAAGGAACCAATTCAACATTTTGAGTATTTAACCACAATGACAATTCGTATTATCCTAAACAACATGCATGTTGCTCAACTTTTGGCTGGCTTTGTGTTTATGACCTATAAGTAAATCATGCGCGACAAGCACACCAAAAAATAAAACTTAACTTTGACATTAAAATTTATAATAATGGTGAGTAAGAATTGTATCCATAGAAAATGTAAGTGTAACTTTTGTAATGATCGAGAATCAATGTTTAGGATATGGGGGGGTTTGGTTGGATTCAAATAAGAAACTAAAATGAAATTAAGCTAATGAAAATAAATTAAAATAAGCAATGAAAAATGATAAAAGGGATTAATGGGTTCAGAATTCGGCTCTCGTTTTAATCTCGACCTACACATAAATAAGCATACATTTAATCGTAGGTTAACAATAAGCTTTATTAACCTCGATTTTCCTTTAGGTTGTGTTTAATCAAAATAAGTTCTTTAACTGAACCTAACTACCAAACAACCTAAAATAAGCTCTCTAGATTTAGTAATAAGCTTTATTAACCCTGATTTTTCCTTAGGTCGTGTTTAATCAAAATAAGCCCTTTAATTAAACCTAACTACCAAACAACCTAAAACAAGCTCTCTAGATTTAGTAAGACAGTCGCATTACAAACTAGGAAAACATATTAATCTACACAACAACCACACAAGCTTGGTTCATTTAACCTATGCTATGTTATCCCTAATGATTCACACCATTAGTTTACCACAAATGAAACAAAATCTCAACTATTACGTATTGAAATCTAGATTCCGGCAGTGGGTTGATATAAAAACAATATATTGAAAGCAATTAAATCATTATTACAATAATACCCAAAGCAATAGGCAAAAAATAACATAGACAATTTCTAAAGAGAGAGAATCAACAATACATGACGAGAGGATGCCCAAATGTGTTATTTGGATTCGAGTTCCCCTAGGAACCGAAACGAAGAAGGCTAACCCTCTATGGATCCCAAAGAAGTATATATTCTGCCCTTTCTCGTGTTCCAAAAACTATCCACCTTATGCTTGTTCACTCAAATGTCCATTTATAACAAAAATTAGGGTTCTGGGAAGATACATCAATGGATCCACGGCTATGTATCCAACCATGTATCACAAAATCTCCTATTTCGTGATTATACACAGCCGTGTAAGTAGATAAGATTGTGTATCTTACAGGTCATGCTGAATTCTCCATTTCTTTCCTTTTCTTGTCCCATCTTCACCCTAATCCATCTCCTTCTTGTTTCGTAAAGACAAATGAGTTTGAACATCAGGAGGACGGCCTAAAGAATATGTTTTTAACTCATTTTAGGTCTTATGATTCCAACTTGAAGCTAAAAATAATATGAACCAAAATGAGTATCTTAAACATTTTATAGCACTAATAATTAAGTGATATGGAGTATATATATAATCAATTAAGCACACATCAAGTTTCCTCACATTTAGCTTTTGACTGTCCTCGAGCAAAACAACAAAATCCAAGTCACAAACTTAAACATTTCTCCTCTTTCTATATTTCCTAAGAATAGATAATTATAAGAAAAGAGGAATAACTTTCAAAACCTTAGCAAGAATTGAACATTAAATGCTTTTACTCATGATCAATCAACAATGTTTCCTTTAAAACTGAGCATTTTAGGGGTAGACTTTGACAAAATGTGTTTAAATAAGATAGATCTATGGTTACACTCAAATACCACTCATGATCACGACATTCTATGACTTTGCATATCATTTCAGTTATCCACCACTAGGATTCACATGCACAGTAATGAATCAAGACTTTTTCAAGGTTGTAATGTGGGTAAGGGTTAAGGTGAGATGTATTTGGATAGTGTAGTGCAAAAAAGTCATCAAAGCTAGTGAAACAAGAAAACACTCAATGGAGTATCAAGCCTCAAAACTAACATTTAATTAAAATTGGGTACCATCAACTATGATGAATGCAAAAACTATGTTCCACATCTTAGATTTAAGACCTTACTAATAAACTTACGACCAAATTTTCATCCATTTTATTAATACCATAGAAGCAAAGTTGTTTGGTAACCTTGAACCTCGATTAAAGGACATTTTGTAAGATTTGTTCCTTTTGAATCATCTTCCCTTCTTACACTAAATTCTACATTCATACTAATTTGATTGAATAGTATAAACTAAATTGATCATTTTTAAATTTTCCTTTTATGCATCTGTATAATCCTTTTTTATATTCGTCATGAACTTCTTTAGGAGCTGATTTTAGGAATTGATTTGTATATACTAAGAAGTAGAATATTCGATAGGTATGAATATTGCCTTATATATTGCTTTTTATTTTGTATACATGTGGAGGCTTTATAGCATGAGCAAGAAAAATCAAAATGAGTCCTCGTATGTTTTCTACCTATTAAATGACCTAGGATTGGTGTCATAATCCTTTTTATAAATTATTATATTTGAATAGACAACAACCTATTGAATTCATATTTACTTACTTGTATAAATGGTAAAAACACGCTAAGTCTATACCAGGTTTTAGGCTGGCCTCTGGCCTAAGAGTCAACCTGAACAGTCTAACCTTCATTTTAAGATAATATCATTTTTTAAAAAATGAATTTAAGAATTTAAGACTAAAACAATGCTATTTTAGGCAACCTAAGCCTGATTGAGCCACACTACTCAAACTTGACTAGAATTTAAGCTAGGATGGGCTGTGTCAGGCTAAGCCAAAAACAAGCTTGATTCAATCTAGTATAGCCCATTGTGTTGCCATCTTTAGATGTTTTAATTAATATCATTCATTGGAGAAAAATTTTTGACATGGAAAAGTTACATGGGGATGGCCCTATGTGCAAAAAATAAGGGTTGATTCATTAACAATAGCAACCTTACCCAAATTCCACTTATGGAAAAATAATGACGCTATAGTGAGAGCTTGGATTAGAAACTCTTTGACATAAAAATATATGAGAGTGTGATGTTTACCAACATAACTTGTGAAATTTAAGTTGAGCTTTGTGAGAGGTATAGACAAAGCTATGCACCTTGCTTACATAAAATTAAGAAAGATTATTTCCAATATTACTTAAGATGATTGGTCAATCCCTGAAATAAGATTATACAAAGTTTAAAATTTTTAGTAAGAAATTCAAGTTTATGATCCATAATCCCATTGTAGATTTAAGGCTGTAAAATAGTACCAACAACGAGGAGAAAGAGAAAAAACACAAGTTCTTATTGAGTTTGAACAATAATTTTGATCATTTGAGTTATAACATATTCTTGATGGATCCAACCCCTTCACTAGTAAATTTTTTTCTTGGGTATTGTAAAAAAAAACATCAATTCTCTATATAAAAGGGTACGTAGTTACTACTAGTTATTGATGTGGCCTCTTTTGCAAGAAATTCTAATTATAAGAATAATGAGAAAAGGCATAGAAATATACGCCAAAATTATGAAAGTCAATATTGTAAGTGGTGTAGGTCATTGTAATAAAGATGGACACGTTAAGGAATAATGTTTTCAGATCATAGACTACCCACCCAACTGGAGAACCGACCAAAAAAAATCAGGAAGGAAGCAACAAAAGGAATTCTGAACATATTGTAATGTTGGATAATGATAAAGACAACTAAAGAAACAATTAACAAAGAAAAGGTCCTTTATTTTTGTTTCTTAATCCTAAATTACAAAATGTTTAATAAACCTACTCTATAATATTCAACCATTTCATCAATAAAAGAGAACTAGAGTTACCTAGTAATTTTGGACCTCACTGATATGACATTTCATAAGTTTTGTTCATCTCAAATCATCTTTGTTTCTTAAGTCAAATTTAGCATTTATACTAGTTTGATTGAATAGTATAAATCAAAATGTTCACTATTGAAAATTCCTACCCACCTTCTTAATCCCTTTTTGTGTTTGCCACGAAATTTTCTGGGAATTAATTTATATATGTTAGGAAGTGCAATATTTGATAAGTATAATTATTATATATTGCTTTCTATTTTATACATATTTGAAGGCTTCATATCAATAAGATACATAAATAAAGCCTAACATTGTGCCTAGAACTTTAAAAAAACTCATTGATTGGGGGAGCCACAAGTGGGAAAAATCAAGAAGAATCCCTATATATTCTCTACCCATCAGATCACCAAGGATTGATGTTTATAGTAAGGGTAAGGGTAGAACGAGTCTAAGTCAGCATGACCTATACCAGATTTTTTACTAAGATTGGTCTTAGGGATCCAATTCGAGCCCTGACTCGAGCAGCCTAACCTCCTTTGAAAAAGTATGTCATTTGATCTTAAGTAAACTTAAGAAACTTATATGACTCAAACTTGTTTGAACTATGCTACTCGAGTTTGAATGGACTTTATGTTAAGCTCGAAATGCGTCAAACTCTTACCATTATGTCTAAAACTTTAAACAACTCATCGTTAAAAGGAGTTATGAGTAGGGAAAATCAAGTTAGGAAACTTTTCATTAAGTACATGGAAAAAGTCAATTTCTTCATTTATTAAGCAAATTAGGCATTCGTGATTTGCATATTCCAACTTACGGGTACTATTAAAAATTTTTCTGATATAATTTTATAACCTCTTTCTAAATTTGTTCTGACTTTTCTATGAATTGATTTATAATTATTAGAAACTAGAATATTTGATAAGTATGATTATTACCTTATGTAACGTTTTGTATTTTGCATATATTATAAGGCTCTATAAAGATAAGTTAGATGTTTTTCTTACGTCAAACTTTCTTAGTCATGTTAATTATTTACACTAATTAGATTAAGGTTTCATGAGGGACAAAAGATGATCACAACCATATTGTGTTAGAAAATTTCCCATTTAGTGGACAACAATTAATTACATTTTATCAGTTTTTAATAACTTATCGGTTAAGTTACGTAAATTTGATTTAGATAAAGATAATAAACTGCCCTAATAAAGAATCTAGATTAATGAGTTGAAGTCTAGGAGGAAAATGAATCTCGATTAGCGTAGACTAGACCCATAGTGAGCCTATGATGGGGAGGCCCGATATGAATTTTATATGAAGAAGGTTAAAGTCTCCTGTAGCTGTTGTAGCAAATTGTGAATGTAAGGATACTGTGACACATTCAAAGGTTTACATATACAGAGAGCTACAGAAAGGCTTTAATACATCCCAATGATTAGATCCCGTTAATATGGCAATGGATTTGCGCTTGATTCGACCTTGAAAAGCTCGGTTGAAGTCATGGATTCAAAATTAGATATTTTTCACATTTCTTCTTTTATTTCCTTTTCCCGTTCAATTCAGGACACGTACTAAGGCTCATGTTATGTGTTACACGTGGTATCAGAGCAATTATGTGATTAGGTGGTTAAAAACGAAGATTTTTTTATTTTTTCTCCATAATGTTTTTAGAGAATGAAGTTTCATTTTTTGGTTATTGCTTGCCTATTGTTGCTTGAAAGTGATATATATGTGTTTAGATTTGAAAAGTGGGTCGAAAATGAGCCTAGGAGTGGGAAAAATACACCTTAAACTCGCCAAAAATCATCTATTTTTGATGAGGAACGAAGTGCATAAGCCCTACAGTGTATAGTAGAGCGGGATAGCGACTAGACATATGGCACATGGGTTACCAAATGTGTGTCAGTACATGTGCCAGCATCGATGGGTGTGTTTGTCTATCTCGGCACGTGCGTGACATGCACTAGACTGACGTTAGCAGTATGGACAAAAAAAACTCAAAAAATTTTCAGAATTCCCGTAAAGGTATCCTGGGTTATTTTGGGTCAATTTTTGAGTTAGGGGAATTCATTAAGTGAGTTTTTAAATTTTCTGGATTTATTACATTAGCAATAAATAAAGTTTAACTATAGAAAAAGGAAATTTAAGTTCCTAAAGTTAATTTTGAGTGAATCTTTATGCAACGAACTTGACATATGGGAGATACTTGAGGTTTTCGTATCTCGTGTGGTAGGTTTGATGTTTAGGAATGCACGATAGTGCTCTGATTAAGATTTTTTCGCCATAAAAGTCTCAAATAAAGTTTACTGACAATGTTTTCAGCACTGGTGTGTGACAATTAGACTGTGCATTCAAGTTTTGCATTTATTGATAGTACATTATCACATACTGTATGTCCATAATGAATATGAGATAAACATAAAGATGTATCCCTTGTTTTTATGGAGGGTACTGATGAGAATTGAGTCACCAAAGTGGCCTTTCGAGTCAGTATTTTAAATTGTTTTTCTTGCATATTGAGGGATGTCTCTGGTCTTATGTTTGGTTATTTTGCCCAAAGGTGTGAGTCTTACATAAGATTTTTAGATGTACATAAAGGCATTTGATAGAGGAAAACCATTGCTTAAATGATTTATTTGCTCAAAGTTAGTAGTATCATGATAATTGATGGTTTGTACTCTGATCGCTTTTAGGTGGAGGTCTAATTGCATATATATGTATTCAGCCCAAAGGTGTTTTGTAAAATGTGTGATCAAATTTTCAGTAAAGATATTATTTAATAGCTTTGAGTGTCGTTGTTATCTTACATTTATGTTGATCTTTGCACTAATTGTCATTTTGTAGTCACCTTTTCGGTCAACCATCACAGTGTCACTATGAAACCTTGACTGGTTTCAATATGAAAAAGTGGATAGAGGATGTATTAATTACTATGGAGATGATTGAAATTGATATGGCCGTACGTATGGATAAGTCATCTTCTTCTACATTCAGAAGCTCGAAAGCTCATAAAGCAGCCTGTGCAGCTTGGGATCAATCAAATAACATGTGTTGCCTGACTGTTAAGAGATCCATACCTAACCATCTACTAAGTGGAATTTATAAGATAAATATACCAAAGGAGTTTCTTGATAATGTCTCCCAGAGTACACGATCTTATCTAATGTTGAGATAAGTGCCTTAATGAAAGAATTATTTTCCATGAGGCATATTGGAGAAAGGAGAGTGATGGAGTACATATAAAAAATGATCCATCTCCGCAATAGACTGAAGATGTTGAATATTTGTTTGTGAATCGCAAGTGCACGGTTGTTGAAGTGAGTAATAAATTGGTATCGATTCATGTCTACAGGGATTATGAGAAAGTTCAAATCTATGCTAGCTAACGATGATTGGAATCGGGTTGGATGAAATTTTGAAATTAAAAGCAATGTAACAAAATAACAAAAACTCAAATAAATTTCTAAGCAACTATCCATTTCAATGCAATCAAAATAACTATGAATATGACAAATCTATGCAATAACTAATTAAGAAAAGAGTGCAACAAATGACTAATTAAAAGGATTAACTTCAATGAGGAATGACTTTCTTTTAGGGAATGATATTTTTGTCAACCTTAGTATTTAATTAGCTATCATCCACAATGAAAAATCATAACCTTGTATGTGAATTTTAAGAGTAATTAATCCCCTTCTTCCAAAGATAAACTAATCTATCCACTCTAGACATCACTTAGTAATCCCTTACTTAAGTTCTTCCTAGAGTTTCTTAAGTTCCAAACTTAAACCTTCTATTTTCACCTCCTAGGTTTCTTGGGTCTCCCAACTCACAAGAAAATCCTAGCTGAAATTCCTTCAATCTTCTAGTAAAAAACTCCCTTTTTCCAAAGGTGAATTTATACCAAGCAATCTTCCAATGATTCAAAGTAAGAACAATTAAACCCAAGGAAAATCAACAAGTGTATGAATATTCAATCATGGATTTCAACAAAATTCAATATTAAAGCATCACCAAAACATCAAATCCCGAAAAGAAATTAAGGTTCTAGCCACAAATCATCATGCCAAGCAATCTAAAAATATAAACCCTAAACAAGTTGATGAGGAATCAAATATAAATGAAGAATATAGAAGCTGCATCGTATTCGAATGGAGGGGGATGCGTGGTGAGTAATGGATGCAGATTGCTTGCTTGACTGGAGGGTTGTGTATTTTTGTGTGGGTCTTGATTTTGGGGACTGCGTGCATGATTAAATGTAGGCAGCGTGAAAATCTGATGGAAGAGGTTGCTACGTTGATGGGTGAGTGAATCTGCGTGCGTGACTAAAATGGAGGTTGTATGTTTTTGGTGGAAGTTGCATTGTGGAGTCGTCGATGCTGTGTGCGTGAATACTAGCTACGGGAGTAAATGGAGTGCGTGCGTGAAGAGGCGGCGTTGTTGAGGCCTTGTACTTGTGAATGGAATGGAGGCTGGCTGCGTTGTTTCGTCTGGAGCTTGGGTGAGTTAATGGAGGCAACGTGGGTTTTGCTTAATTGAGAGTGCGTGGGTCCATGGAGGCGTGAGTGAAGGCAGCTTTTTTCTATTTTTCAAAACGTTGGCCCTTAGAAATATCTGCGTTTTGGTCCAGCTGCTTTATGTGTTGCTTCCTTGCCTCACCAGCACTGTTGTGTCGTTTTTGGTCTGCATGCTAGCTTTTCACTTGCTGCGTTTTCTTCATCTTACATGTCGTTTTGCTCCATTTTTCCAAAAAGCTCCTAACACTCAAAGATAATATAAAAACAATAATTTAGCATAATATCTATCCTAAAATACTCCACAATTCATCTACATTAATACATCAAATAAAAGCCTATCAATATCTCTATCAAATACCTCCACACTTGAGTTATTGCTTGTCCTCAAGCAATTAAAAAAATTTCCTCTATTCATTTTCAAAGAAAATCGAGTGTGTGCATTCATTCAAACTTCAGCAAACTCAAGCTTTGAGCTACTACACATATCATAATTTGTTCAATAATGCACATAAAAAAGATCAAAGGCAAACACCATTGATCAAAGGTAGACACCATTGATCAAAGGCACTTACAAAACTAAGATGAAATTTCCTCACGTTTTCGATCGAATCACTCAAGTTTTTAGGGTCAGTGTTTCACTCAATACTCCCTCTAAAAGACTACACTGCAATAGGCTTACATATTCACCAATTTTCTACCACATAAAATACACACCAACATGGACCAAAAGGACTTTTATTTAGGGTTGTAATGGGGTTTGGGTTAAGGTAGGATAAAAAAGTCATGGGTTAACTCACAAGCATTAACAAAGCACTAAATAAAAAGGGACAACTAAATACAAAATCTGAGATAAGCAAATGAATACATGGGACTATTACTACTCCATTAATTAATGCTACTATGTTTGATTCTTTTTCTTTTGTTTTTTTCTCTCTTTTTTGTTTTTTACTTTTTCTCTCTTTTTTTTAAAACAAGGGTAAAAAATAAAAACAAGAGAAAACAAAAGCAACATAAATCAATAAAATATGAGTAAGAGTACCTCTATAAACATGTCAAAATAATAAGTAAGCTCAAAAGTCCCAAACTATAGACCAAATGATCACTTAGCACTTCATTATACTTGTGATTGGGCAAGGCTAGTGGAGTTTTGGATTTTTAAGTGTTTATGTTTCAATCAAAAAGGGTAAAGGTTCAAAAGGGGTTACAAGGGATAATGTATAAGGTGGGCCATTTAAGCTAATGGGTTTAAAACAAAAAATACCTTAATCATTTCCTCAAAGCGTACATCTCGTAGTTTCAAACTAGTTCAATGCAAGTTCTAGAGGTAATCTTCCTAGGGGAGCATCACACATAACAAAAAACAATGAAATGAATATAAAATGCATTTAGGTAGGCTCAAAACCTCACATGTGCTTATATGAAAATCCATCAAAATTTTATACATTACCTAATCACTCAAGTGTCAAATTATTGACAAAGTTTATGCAGCTAACTACTTTAATCAATCCATATGATTCACCTTCCACTCAAGCTGCCTGATTCAAATTCAAGCACACAACTCAATCCTCAGTCCAACTACTATGACAAAATGGCATGGTTCAACCTTCATCACAGTTCAAATGCAAGATTGTAAAAATATTAAAATTGGTCCTACCCCTACACTTAAATAAGACATTGTCCCCAATGACCTAAAAAATATAAAGAGATGAGAACATAAGGACTCCCTGGATCAAAGAGGGCTCAGCAACTTAAAATCAGAATTCACAACTCCAATCTTGCATTCCTAAAAAAAACAAAACAGATAAAAAGCAAATAAGGTACTCAAATGAGAAAAATAAAAAGAAACTGAAATAACAAAGAACTAAAATGAAAGGATAAGATTAGGGTGCCTCCCAATAGGTGCTATGTTTAACGTTAATAGCTCGACGTAGCCATTTGATCATGGGTCCTTGAGTGTAATGCTTGTAATGTTTCTCAACTCTTGACCATAATAATGCTTCAATCTTTGCCCATTCTGTCGGCCTCCTGAAAATTTCTTTCATTAACTTAAGCATAATAGCTTATGGAATAAATGCATGAAAAGAAATTGAGGGTATTTTTGGTATATAGCTTAAGTACCAAGGGTAAAGAGGAATTTTGGGAAAGGCATGGTGGACATGTCTTCTTGGCAGAAGGTAGTGTGTTTGGGAGTGAAAGAATAGATGAGAAGCTTCGGATGAGAGTGGAAATAGGAGAGTTGTGAGATGAGTTGCAAATTCTATAAAGCTTAAGAGAGAATCCAAGTGTATTCAATAAGGGAAAAAGAAAGAAGGAAGAAAGAGTTTCTGTTGAGGTAAGAATCTCAGTTATTGGTGAAGA
>JAOQMS010000007.1:15639038-15650206 GCA_027563885.1 Erythroxylum longipes
AGGATTCAGGTTGAAAGGTAGGAATGGAATAGTCGACTGCTCCAAGAGCTGAGCTGAGACTAATAAGGTGGAGTTTTTAGAAGATAATCCGAAAGTGATCAAGGTGTTATTGTTGGGTGATAACTTACGTATTAAGATAGTCTGAATGTATGAAAGTAACAGAGTTGGCATCAGAGCAAGCATGCATGAAGGAGTCGGACTCTGATAACATGGTCTAACATTGTTATGGTATCAGAGCAAGTAAGAGTTAGACTCTGGAAACGGGGTCTAACACATTCACTTTGAAAGTTCTTCCATCACTTCTCTCAACTTCAATTGCTCTATAAGAGGTAACATTTTTCATAAAAAAGGGCCCTGACCATCTAGAATGCAATTTACATGGAAAAAACTTCAATCTCGAGTTGAAAAGTAGAACTTCCTCTCCCAGGGCAAATTCTTTCCTCATGATGTGTTGATCATGCCATTTCTTAGTTTTCTCTTTGTAGATTTTGGAGTTCTCATATGCTTCATTTTGAAATTCTTCCATTTCATACAACTGAAGAGACCGATTTTCAACCAATTTTTGCCAATCAAGATTTAACTTTCTAATTACCCAATAAGCCTTGTGTTCCAACTCCACCAGAAGATGACAAGCTTTTCCAAAAACCAACTGATATGGAGATATGCCAATTGGAGTCTTGAAAGTCTTTCTAGTTAGGTTCACCGTCTTCTCAAGAATGTACTTAATCTCTCAATTTGATATTTCAGCTTGGCCATTTAACTGTGGGTGGTAGGGTAAAGCAACCTTGTGACAAACTCCATATTTGGTTAAAAGATTACCCAGAAGCTTGTTGAAAAAGTGGGTACCTTCATCACTAATAATGTCCCTTGGAGTATCGAATCTTATGAAAATGTTTTTCTTGAGAAATCTAAGAACAACCTTGGCATCATTTGTTGGTGAAGCTATAACTTCAACCCATTTTGATACGTAGTCCACTGCCAAAAGGATATAGGATTGTCCACAAGATTTGGGAAATGGTCCCATGAAGTTGATAGCTCACAAATCGAAGAGTTCTACCTCAAAAATGGTAGTTAAAGGAAGCTCATGACGTCATGAGATATTACCCATTTGTTGACAACGGTCACATGTCTTAGTGAAAAGCATAGCAGTCTTTATGAAGTGTAGGCCAATAGAAACCAGATTGGAGAACTTTTGCTACTGTTTTTGTTAGGCCAAAGTGACTTCTATATGGTGATGAATGACAATGCTCCAAAATTGCTTGGACTTCATCTTTCGAGATACATCTTCGAATCACTTGATCGGGGCCTCTCTTGAACAGTAAAGGCTCATCCCATAGACAACTTTTTGCATCAAATAGGAACTTTTTCTTTTGAGATGGATTTAAATCTGGAGGAATCAAACCTGTAGCTAAATAATTCACCACATCAGTAAACCATGGAAGCTTTTCACTGACTCTGAATAACTGCTCATCTGCAAAAGTCTCTTGGATAGGTATTGGTGGCTTTGATTCCTTAAGCTCTAATTGAGATAGATGGTCGACAACTGCATTTTCTATTCCCTTTTTGTCTTTGATCTCCACATAAAACTCTTGCAAAAGTAACACCCATCGAATGAGTCGGGGCTTGACATCTTTCTTTACAAACAAATATCAGATTGTCGCATGATTTGTGAAAACCACAATCTTGGATCCAATGATATACGACTGAAACTTGTCCAAAGCAAACACAACTGCTAACATTTCCTTTTCTGTAGTAGTGTAATTTTGCTGGGCATCATCCAAATTCTGGCTAGAGTAGTAGATAACCCTGAACACTTTCTCTTACCTTTGGCCTAAAGCTGCTCCCATTGCAAAGTCACTCGCATCACACATAATTTCAAACGGTTGTTGCAATCAGGTGTAATCATCATAGCAGCTAAAATCAACTTTTTCTTGATCAACTCAAATGCTTTCAAGCATTTCTCATTGAATTCAAATTTCACATCCTTTTCTAAGAGATTACAAAGGGCTTTAGCGATCTTGGAGAAGTCTTTGATGAATCTTTGGTAAAACTCCACATGTCTAAGGAAACTACAGATACCCTTTACATTTGTAGGTGGAGGAAGCTTTTCAATAATTGTTGTTTTGGCTCAGTGCACTTCAATGCCATCAGCAGATACTTTGTGACCCAATACAATTCCTTCCCTCACCATAAAATGGCATTTCTCCCAATTGAGCACCATCATGCAGCGCTAAAATGTAGTAGGAGCATTGCAAAGACCAAAAGGCATGCGCCTAAATGCAAATGTGCCAAAAGGACAAGTGAATATGGTCTTTTCTTGATCTTCATGTGCTATGGCTATTTGGTTATATCCTGAGTACCCATCTAAAAAACAGTAAAATGAATGTCCAGCAAGTCTGTCCAACATCTGGTCTATGAATGAAAAAGGAAAATGATCCTTCCTAGTGGCTTTGTTCAACTTCCTATAATCCATATAAACCCTCCATCCAGTGATTGTCCTAGTGGAAATAGTCTCATTGTTATCATCTTTAACTACAGTGAATGCACCTCTTTTAGGAACAACCTGAGTAGGGTTAACCCATGAACTGTCGGAAATTGGATAAATGATTCCAGCCTTAAGGCACTTTTGAATTTCAGTCCTAACCACTTCCTTCATTGCTGGGTTCAATCTTCTATGGGTTCAATGCTAGGGGTGAATGACTCCTCCATAAGAATTTTATGCATTACAATAGAAGGACTAATTCGTTTAATGTCTGAAATTGACCAACCCAATGCATTTTTTAACTCCCTTAACACCCTAAGCAATTTTTCTTATTCTAAAGGAGTCAATGAAGATGAAATAATGACAGGAAAAGTTTGATTAGCACCTAAGAATGCATATTTCAAATTTTTAGGCAAGGGTTTCAAATTAATCGATGGGTGCACATCTTTCACATCACCAACAACATCAACATTAGTCACAAAAAAGAAAGGCTTGGTTTGATCAAAAATTTTCAAGCATTCAAAAGAATATAATACCATCATAAAATAAGTATCCTCATTATCTATCGCATCTTTTCTTAACATATCTTCCAAACATGTCAATAATGGATTTTTAGATATAAGGTAAGGAAAAGATGTTACCATACAAGAAGATATGACATCGACTCGGTTGCATGTTGGTGTACCACTTGGATGTTTGAGCGATCTGTATGTGTTGAACCTCACCTTCTCCATTTACATGCAAGGTTAGTTCCCCTTGTTGCACATGAATCACTACACCTTCGGTAGCCAAGAATGGTCGCTAAAGTATGATCAGGATCTCCTTGTCTTCTTCCATATCAAGCACCACAAAATATGCAGGGAGAATAAATTTGTCAACACTAACAAGAACATCTTCTACAATACCTCTAGGATAAGTGAGAGAACGGTCGGCTAATTGGAGGCAAATTGTTGATGGCTTGACTTCTCCTAATCCTAGCTTTTGGAAGATAGAAAGAGGCACGAGATTTATGCTTAATCCTAAATCGTAAAGCACTTTACTAAAATATGTGTTGCCGATCTTACACGGGATTGTGAAGCTTCCCGGATCTTTCAATTTCTGTGGTAACTTTCTTTGCAAGACTGCACTACACTCCTCAGTTATCAATATCATCTCATAGTCTCCAAATCTCCTCTTTTTGGTAACAATTTCCTTGATGAATTTTGCGTAATTCGGTACTTGTTCAATAGCTTCAATCAAGGGAATGTTGATCTCAAGTTTCTTAAAGACTTCAAGGAATTTTGTGAATTGATCATTGATTTTCTTCTCTTGGAATCTTTGATGCTATGGAAGCTTGGGGATGATTTTTGTTTACAGTTCCCCTTCTAGTTTCTTCTCCAAGTTAACTTGCTTCTCAAATTGTGTAGGTGCACTTGCTTCTTCAAAAGTATTCTTTCCTTTGCTATCATTGGATTGAGTGGAGCTCTTTTCTTTAGGTTTCACCTCTTCCAATTATTTTCCACTTCGAAGAGTGATGGCCTTACACTGCTCTCTTGGGTTAGTTTCAGTATTATTTGGAAATGTCCTCTGAGTCAAATTACCAACATCATTTGCAAGTTGTACCATTTGAACTTCCAAACCCTTCATTGAAGTCCCAACACTGGTCACTTGTATCTTTAGCTCATCCATCTCCTTCTCGTTCTTGTGGAAACGGTTCCTTGTCTCAGTTACGAAAATGCCAATTATTTCTTCCAAGGAGGTCTCTGTTATGCCAGTGGTGGTCTATATCTATGTGGGTGAGCCATGTTCCTTTGAATACCATAGTTATATTGCTACTTAGAGTTGTAACCTTGACCATATTGATTTCCCATTAGTTGTGACTTGAATCCTAAGTTCCTTTGGTTAACAAACTGGGCTTGTTCCACCCCCTCATCATTTGTGTAGAATGATTGACTAGTAGCTACCACCTATTCATTCTATCTTTCCTTTGACATGAATTTTGAAATTTGATTGGATAGAGCTGCCAATTGAGCAGATAACTGAGTCACTTGGTCCACTTCTAAAATTCCTCTTTTTCCATTAGTTCTCTCAGAGGGCCATTGGTAGCTATTCGAAGCCATATCTTCCAGCAATGCATATGCTTCTTGGGATGTTTTTCTCATCAGAGTACCACCTACTGCTGCATATACAATGGATCGAGTCTGGCCATTCAACCCATTATAGAACATTTCCACTTGTACCCACTCTTGATATCCATGATGTGGACACTTTCTCAAAAGGTCTTTGTACCTCCCCTAAGCTTCATGCAATGGTTCCCAGTCATGCTGTCTAAACGTACTGATCTCATATCTTAACTTCGCAGCATTACCAGATGGGAAAAATGTAATCAAGAACTGCTATGCCACCTCCTGCCAAATTCATATTATATCAGCAGAAATTGAATGAAGCCAATTCTTTGCCTTGTCCCGAAGAGAAAATGGGAACAAAGTGAGCCTAATGTCATCTTGTGTTGCCCCTTCAGTCTTGATAGTGTCATATAATTCCTGGAAGCTTGCAAGATGATCATTTGGATCCTCCATTGGTGCCCCTCCAAACTGATTTGTTTGAACCAAATTGATGAGTCCGAGCGAGATATGAAAATTATGAGCATGAACATTAGGTCTTTGGATACCATGATAATTGTCTACCACTATGGGCTGGAAATAATCTCTGATAGGACGTTGGGGTAATTGTTCCTGTTCATTTCCATTATCTCCTCTTCCATTTCCTCCATTCAAATTAGCTGCACCAAGTCTAGCCTCCAGCTGAGCTAATCTTTGAGCCTTTTCATCCCTCTCTCTTTGAATTCTTAGAAGTTCTTCTGCTTGATTTTTCATTTTCTTTTACCGATGAATTGACTTTACTATTCTTTCCAACTTTGGGTCAAAATGTCTTTCTTGCCCTCTAGTGATTCAGGGCATACAACCTTTTTCACACAAGCTGGGCAAGAAAAAGAAAATACAAAAAGAAAAAGAAATGAATAAGTTACTCTAGGGATAAAAAGAAAACCAACAAGTAAATATCAAACTAGCTATAGAAATAAAAAATTCAAACATTAATCCTCGGCAACGGTGCTAAAAACCTGTTCGTGAATCGCAAATGCACGATTGTCGAAATGAGTAATAAATCGGTAAGAACCGAGTTGTGTCCACAGGGATTATGAGAAAGTTCAAATCAATGCTAGCTAACGATGTTTGGAATCGGGTTTGATGAAATTTTGAAATTAAAAGCAATGTAACGAATTAACAAAAACTCAAATAAATTTCTAAGCAACTAACCAATTCAATGCAACCAAAATAACTATGAATATGACAAATCTATGCAATAACTAATTAAGAAAAGAGTGCAGCAATTGACTAATTAAAAGGATTAACTTCAATGGGGAATGACTTTCTCTTAGGGAATGATATTTTTGTCAACCTTAGTATTTAATTAGCTATCATCCACAATGAAAAATCCTAACCTTGTATGTGAATTTTAAGAGTAATTAATCCCCTTCTTCCAAAGGTGAACTAATCTATCCACTCTAGATATCACTTAGTAATCCCTTACTTAAGTTCTTCCTAGAGTTTCTTAAATTCCAAACTCAAACCTTCTATTTTCACCTCCTAGGTTTCTTGGGTCTCTTAACTCACAAGAAAATCCTAGCTGAAATTCCTTCAATATTCTAGCAAAAACCCTCTTTTTCCAAAGGTGAATTTATACCAAGCAATCTTCCAATGATCCAAAGTAAGAACAATTAAACCCAAGGAAAATTAACAAGTTTATAAATATTTAGTCATAGATTTCAGTAAAATTTAATATTAAAGCATCATCAAAACATCAAATGCCTAAGAGAAATTAAGGTTCTGGCCACAAATAATCATGCCAAGCAATCCAAAAATATAAACCCTAAACAAGCTCATGAGGAATCAAATATAAATGAAGAATATGGAAGCTGTGTTGTATTCGGATGGAAGGGCTGCGTGGTGAATAATGGATGGAGATTGCTTGCTTGACTAGACGGCTACGTATTTTTGTGTGGGTCTTGCTTTTGGGGACTGCACGCATGATTAAATGTAGGTAGCGTGAAAATTTGATGGAAGAGGCTGCTACATTGGTGGGTGAGTGGATCTACGTGCGTAACTAAAATGGAGGCTGTATCTTTTTGCTGGATGTTGCGTTGTGGAGTCAATGCTGTGTGCGTGAATACTGGTTACGGGCGTGAATGGAGTGCGTACGTGAAGAGGCGGCGTTGTTGTAGTTGGAGGAAGCCCTTTGTGTTTGTGAATGGAGTGGAGGTTGGTTGCGTTGTTTTGTCTGGAGCTTGGGTGAGTTAATAGAGGCAGCGTGGGGTTTGCTCGATGGAGCATGAGTGGGCTTGTGGAGGCGTGAGTGGAGGTAGCTTTTTGTGTTTTTGAAAACGTTGGCCCTTAGAAACGTCTGCGTTTTGGTCCAGCTGCTTTGTGTGTTGCTTCCTTGCCTCACTAGCACTGTTGTGTCGTTTTTGGTCTACACGCTAGCTTTTCACTTGCTGAGTTTTCTTCATCTTACATGTCGTTTTGCTCCATTTTTCCAAAAAGCTCCCAACACTCAAAGATAATATAAAAACAGCAATTTAGCATAATATCTATCCCAAAATACTGCACAATTCACCTACATTAATGCATCAAATAAAAGCCTATCAATATCTCTATCAATATTCCTCTTCCTAATGTTTGTATAGTTCACCAGACTCTGAGTACAGTGCCTCCAGAGTTTAGTAATCTGATGACAACATTTTACTTGCAGGATGATGAATGAGACTTTAATGCTTTGATTGCCCATTAGGTTATTAAGAAGGAGAAACTTAAGATTACTGCTCCTACAGCCCTCGAAGCAACCAAAGGGAAGGTAAAGGTAAAGTTCGCTAAGTTTAAAGGTAGAAAGTCCAAATCCTCTCCATATATTGATGTTGGTCAATCCAGTACTGGTAAAGTTCCTACGGATATAAAGAAGCCAACAGTATAAGGCCTGGAAGAAAACATGGAAACCATTAGGTAACTCCTTGGCTTATCAATTGATAAATCCAATTATGCTATTAGCCATATTCAACTTTTGGTGGTTAGATGGTGGATCATCTAATTGAGTTGCTTTTATGATGCAAGAGTTCATATCCAAGATAAAGCCAACTAAAGATGACGAGAAAACTGATGGTAGTCAACAATGAAGAAGTGGATGTAATATATATAAGGGATGTATGTTCTGTAACTTTCTCCAAGGTTCATTTTGGTTTTACATGAAAAATTTTATATTTGATCTTTGTATCAATTTTGGACAAATAAGGTTAAAGTTTTGTAATTAATGCTTATGTTAAATAGCTTTCATTTAGTACAAAACATATTGGTACAACTTTCTTTTCATGTGGTTTATATAGAATGTGTCTTACCCAGAATTAGATATATGCTTCTTCCTATCTTGTCGAATAAGTCATAAAAAGGAGAACCTTGATGAAGGATAAGTCATACATGCTGTGGCATAAAAGTTTTTGCCACATTTCCAGAGCTAGGGTTGATAGATTGATTAGGGCAAACATTATACTAATTTTAGATTATAATGATCTGGAAACAAGTGATGATTTTTGCAGGGCTAAGTTGACTAAAAAGCGGTTAACTTGTGCTTCTGGCTTATTGAGTTTGATACATACAGATACTAGTAAACCTTATACAGTTGCATTGTGCAATTTTATACATGTTTTGACATTTGTTGATGATTATTCCCATTACAGTTTATTTGTTTTTGCATAAGGAAAAACTTGAAGTTCTTAATGAATTCAAGATCAGTTGCGAATGAATTAGGAAAATCCATCAAGATAGTCAAATCTAACCATGGAGGAGAGTATTATGGCAAACATGATATTTCAGGACATGAAAAGATCCATTTGTGAGATATATGAAATTAGTTGGAATAGTGACTTAGTCACTATGCTAGGTAGTCTTAAGCAAAATGATGTGTTGTCCAAAGGCATAACTGCACCTTAAAGGACATGAAAAAGTCAATGCAGAATAGGACTAATCTACCTAATTATCTAAAAAGGATAGAAACGTAGCCTTGCACACATTCATGTATGGGGTTGCCTTACTTAGGTAGTATAATCCTTATAAAATAAATTGCAAGCTCGTTCTATTAGTTACTATTTGGATGGATATCTCTACCGCTCTAAAGGCTACATATTTTGCTATAGAGAAGGAGGGACCAGAATAGTGAAATCAAAAATAACTAAGTTTCTGGAATATGATATCTATGATGATGGTGGGCCCTTTGACCCTTTAGATGATAGCCTGACAGATACTACAATTATTTCGTATTTGTTGCTAATATAGTCAGGTCCAAAGGATCAAGGTCTAAATACCATACTTTTGCAGGAATAGGAACCTATACCTGTACAAGTAGAGGTTCTTGGGGTATAAGAACCAATGTAGTTTCGTAGATCCACTAAAGAGAGATGCCCTGCTATATCATTTGATTACGTAGTCTATTTAAGTGAATAAGACTATGATACAGGATATGTTATGGATCCAGTTACTTTTACAAAAGCTGTTTCTGGACCCCATACAGATTTGTGGTGGGATGAATGAATGATGAGATGTAATCCATAAAGCATAATAAGGTCAATAAGCTGGTTGATTTGCCTTAATATTGTAAACCTGTTAGTTGTAAATGAGTTTAAAAGACTAAAAGGATTTCAAGATAAAGTTCAGTAGTTTAAGGCTCGCTCAGTTGCCAAAGGGTTCACTCAAGGAGAAGGTTTTGACATTAATATTACCTTCTCTTCTTTATCCTCGAATGATAGATTTTAAGTAATTATGGTAATTGTAGCTCATGATGATATAGAGTTACATTAGATGGCTATTAAAAATGCTTTCCTAAATAAAGACCATTATGAAGAGGTCTATATGGTACAATCTGAAGGATTTTAGGATCTAGATAAAACCAACATGGTTTGTACCTTAAGTAGATCAATATATGGTTTACATCAAAACTCTCGAAATTGGTACCTTAAGTTTAATAAGGTTTTGGCCTTTTCTAGCTTCATGGAAAATAAAGTTAAAAGATGTATCACAGGGTCAGGGGGAGAAAAGTTACCTTCCTACTATTATATGTGGATGATATATTACTCACGTCAAATGACTTGACCATGTTGAATGAATTTAAGCAACATTTGACGAAGCATTTTAACATGAAGGACCTTAGTGAAGCATCTTTTGTCCTAGGTATGCAGATTCACCAAGATAGAACTTGACACTCATTAGGGATCTTGCAGAGTATATACATTAAGTGAGTGTTACAAATGTTTAATATGGTTAAGTATAAACCTGTTGTAGTACCAATCTCTTATAGTGAGAAATTATCTTTGGCACAATGTCTAAAGAATATTGTAAAGAGAGAGGTTGTGAGGAATGCTCGATGTTCTATTGCGGTTAGTAACCTAATGTATGCCTAGGTGTGCACTAGGCCAGGCATTTCATTTGATGTTGGACTGTTAGGTCGGTATCTAGCTAGACCAGGAATAGAACACTAGAATGCAACTGAACAAGTGTTGAGATACTTAAAAAGGAACTAAGGATTATATGTTAACATATAAAAAAGTCAACATTCTAAACCTCGTAGGGAATCCGAATTTGGATTTTAGCTATATGTCCAGAAGATAGGAAGTCCATATCATTATAAAGCTTTAAGTTTACAGATGATACAATATCGTGGAAGAGTGTCAAGTAGACACGGGTGACTTCCTCGATGATGCATGCAGAGTTTATTGCATGTTATGGGGATATTTCACAGGCAATTTGACTCAGAAACTTAATTTTTGAGTTATTTGTGCTAGATTCAATGGCTAGACCCATTCAATTGTATTGTGATAATCTTGCTACTGTGTTGTTTAGGAACAACAATAAGAATATCATAGGGTTAATGCATTTGGATGTCAAATATTTGACCATAAAAGAGTTGATACATAAATGTGATATTGACGTGGAGCATTTGAGGACTGAGGACATGTTAACAGATCTTTTAACTAAAGAACTTCGCCCAAATGTGTTTGAAAAACATGTATACAGTATGGGTATATTGAAGTCCTTAGATACTATTAGTTAAGGATGATTATATTTGCTCCATGTACATTTGTACATTTACATATTTTGATGTATTATGACAGTATGATTGTTATTAATAAAGATAATCTTTGTTTATCCTCAGTCATGCTTGTTACTATACGTTGTCATAATACATGTAAAAGTCTTAAGATTTATGTCGATCTTAAGAATTTTAAAGGTCATTGGGCATATATACAGATTGACCTTAAGCTTATGTTATTATGACACATATAGTTTAATATATATATCCATAGATTTTAACATGACATAGGGGGATATAAGTATTCAATTCCATAAAGGTTCTCTAATGCTATTTAGCATTCGGTTAGAGAACATTAAGGTTTTATCTAACACAATTAGTATTCAGTGTAGGGATGTCAATGGGCCGGACCCGGACCCCGAGCAGAGCCTTGGTTGTAACACCCCACTCCCGCTGGACCCGAACCCGATATCGATGGTG
Source organism: Erythroxylum longipes (assembly GCA_027563885.1). Classification (NCBI taxonomy): domain Eukaryota; kingdom Viridiplantae; phylum Streptophyta; class Magnoliopsida; order Malpighiales; family Erythroxylaceae; genus Erythroxylum; species Erythroxylum longipes. The sequence goes on from JAOQMS010000007.1 coordinate 15,650,110, forward strand.
ATATCCGAATCCGCGCCCCACGAGGGTGGCGTGCCACATCACTTAACATTTAAACAGTCGGTATAAAATTTTTTGAAAACCATAAACATAAAGTGTA
>JAOQMS010000007.1:15655124-15688649 GCA_027563885.1 Erythroxylum longipes
TTTAATTAAATATAATGTAATGTTATTAATTAATAATATTAATTTAATTAATTATATTGTAATTAATTAATTACTTACAATATTTTAATAATTATATTTTAATTAATTCTTTAATTAAAATATTTTTATTAAGGAATAATAATATTTTAATTAATGAATAGTTATATTTTAATTAATAATAATATTTTGATTAAATATAATGTAATTAATTAAGTAATAATAATAATTTAATTAATTATATTGTAATTATCTCATCGTAATCAATGAATTATATATTTCAAAGCATATTATACTGTAGGGTATTTTTGTCATTGACACTATTTTTATGTTCTGTCTACTGCAATCAAACATATTTTTGTCCTCTAGACGAAGACAGTATTTTCTGTTTTATCCATCACAACTAAACACCTTACTATCTCCAATTTTTGTTCTGTTCCGTCTCTAAATTTTCATCTCGTTCCGTTTCTGCACCCAGGAGACAGTAACCAAACGCAGCGTAAAAGACTGAAGTAAAGGCTCGAAAGGGTCAACCCAGAAAAAGAAGGTTGTCCTCTTTATTCTCCTCCAACTGTTATTCTGCTCGTCATTTATTTGTAATTCTTAACCTATTTCCTTGCCAACTTCAACCCACTTCAGGACCCTAAAATCTATGAATGGCCCGTGTTGGTACTAATAAATAAGTAATTATCATGTTACGATTAATTATGAAAGCATGATTAGTGTTTCATTTGAGAATTATTCATCATTAAGCATTAAAGTTTATATCTAAAAGAATACGTTTTACGTCTATTGTAAATTTTTAAGTGAATTAAATGACCATTTTCTTTTCAAATTTTATTGTTTTCAGGTCATCATTCCATCATTCATACCTTCGCCTCAGCTCAACTTAGTGACTCAAAGTGTCACATCAATCTATTTGCGTTAGTTTATAATACCAAATTCTACCTTCCGGTTAGATTCAAACGCTGAAAAAATTTTGACATTTTCTTTTGAACAAAGAAACCATAAACGCTACAAGAAAAATAAAAATTAGTGATGAAAAATTGCGGAAGAAACAGATACCGTTGTAAATTATCGACAGAAACTAATCTTCCGTTGATAATTTTGACGAGAAAAATTTCGTTTAACGACGGTAGTAATATCCGCCGGTAAATATAGAGAGAAATCATCCTAGCAAAATATGAGACAAACTTACGGTATAATTTTACCGTCGATAAATAAGGCAGAAAATTTTGAGTTTACCAATGAAAAGTCGTCCGTCAGTCAAGTCCGTCAGTAATTATAGTGGGAAATCATCCCGATAAAATTTGTAACAGACTTTATCGACAGTATGGCTAGTCCGTCGGTAAACAAAGCGGGAAATTACCGATAGAAGTTTGTCCGTCGGTAAATTCCATCACTAAATCCAAAATATAGACGTCGTCGTCTGCTTCTCCTTTAGCATTAACCAAACGATGTCGTTTTCATTTCCATTTAACACACCCGACGCTCCACCTCCCCCCTTGCATCTTCTTCTTCAATTTTCTTCTCTCCCATACCGTCGGCTGCCATTTTCTTCTCTCCATCTACCATCTATTGTCATTGTGTCTCTGGCTACCATCGTCGTGTCTTCAGCTACCATCATCTTTGCTTTGGTTGAGGTATTTTTTCACTGTAAAACAAAAGGGCTTTATCATATATTGGATGAACGTTTAGTTGGATATTTCATTTATTTGTATATTATGTGATTTAAAAACAAATTTAAGGTATAAATGTTAATGATAGAAGGGACAAGACGTTATTTTGGTTATGATATTGAAATAAATTTCTGATGCACGTAAGATGTTTGATAAAATGTCTGCTCTTTGAAATTTTGATTTTAGTTCTTTAGATAAAGTCTAGGGTTAAAGGGTATTGCTTGATGAAATGTCTGATGAAATGTTTAGGGTTTAGGGTTAGGGTTAAGGTATTTCATGAAATGTCTCTTAGAACAAAACTTAATTGTGTTGAGTTATTTTGTAATGAAAAGATTATACATGTAATTGTTAACATATTGTATTACATAAAATTAACTGTAATTGAGTTATGTCGGCAACAATTTTGACACTTGGAAATACAAGTATGTATTTTCAAAAGTTTTAGTATGTAATAATTTAGATAATTTGCTCCAAGATCAATCACAAGGTTGAAGAAAATATATTGTGTACATCTTAATAACGTATATCATATAAGTGAAATAAAATGGCATCTACAATTAGCATTGGCAATGTCTCCCTCTTAAGGGAAATAAAATGAGAACAAATAGAATATATGAGAACAAATATGCATAAGAATTGGGATAAAATTTTGTATAGGGAATAAAAACATATATTGGCAAGGAACACTTCCCACAATTAATCAAAGGGCACTTTATGTACCCATTTCTGGTTTATCAATTAATTACTTTCAACTTTCAAAAATATATATACAAGTCCCCATAATCATAAGCATAAATAAATCACTAACTAAACTCTTTTGTAGATACTAATATAATGTGACTTATATTAATGACAAGTAAAATAAAAAAATCATATATAATCAAATTATTCCAATCTTAAAACTAGATCTATGAGCCGTAGAAAGGACCATTAATCTTATATAGAGACCAAATTGAAAGTTGGTTTGTTTTGAATCTAATGATCAAAGGAAAATATGGTAATATTACTTATAATTAGGCACAAAGCTTGTAGAAGAAGCTTTTGTTCTTTCCTATTATCATCTTTTTTTTCTATGTTCTCACTTACCTTCTCCTTTTTATGCTTCCCTTTCAAATTGAAAAATCGACACTTACAAAATACCTTTTATTCTTTTTTTCTCTCATTATCATCTTCTTCTCCTCTTACTTGGTTGTCATTGCGTATCCATTACCTAACTACTTAAAACCCACAATGAGTTAGGATTTCTTCACATCCTTGAACTAATGGTTCCCATAACACTTTGAAAAAATTGGTCCATTTTATGTTTAACTACAAGTCCATTCTTTACTTGAATTTTGTTTCTTGAGCATATTCATAGTATAAGCTGAGAATGTGTAACTAGTGATTGTTAGGTTGATTAGATGAAATCATTATCAATTGTAAGTATTTGGATATGGAATATGTATAAGATGCTGAGTGTAATTTATAATAGATGTTGGTAAAGAAGAGAAAATTTAAAACCTAATTTCTTTTATCTTTTTACGTTTTTTCAACTTTATTTTTTCATTTTTCCTAATTATTTTAATTTCTAAAACATTATCAATTTCAACATAGATATAGAGGTTTTGATTATAAGCTAGTTAAAGCATATGATATTAAAATGTTTTGTTATTTATCTCAAACTTTATCTAATTCGAACTACATTGATTTCTTTTGGCCACTTTTCTTTTTTCTATTCCTGAGGCAATGTCCATTTCAGAGCGTAATTCGAGTAACAGACGTGGAGGACTGGGGGGATAAAGTCTTCTCGTACATACGGAGGATCTATTACCCACCAAGAGCATACAGAGAGACTTGTAAGTATCTATACTTTAAATTTATATTCTCATTTCTTTACTTTGTTGTATTTCTATTGAATTTTATGTGTAAATTTTGGAATGAAAATATGTGTTTCTTGTTGAGAATGATAATGTTATAAATGTCTGGTACAATATATGGCTATGTTTTTTTAGTTTTTTTCTTTGTTCAATTGGGGGTAAATTTCATAAAAATAGAGGAAACCCTGCCAAAATTTTTATAAATTCTAATTCACTTATAACATTTTATTCTTATGCAGGAAAAGGCTAGGGCATGAGGCCTACACCCTGTCAGCTCTTTTTACACACTCACACTAAGAAGCATGATGATGTGACATTCGTCAACAACCATTATAGTGAACTCAATGTATGTGAAATTTATGGTTTAATATTAATGCTTAATAATTATCACTTACTAATATAAACATTGCCTTATGATAGGACCAAATATAAGAAAACATTCAAAGATAGTCTCAGCCGTCTGAAGATGTTGATGAGACTCAAACCTATCTTCATGCAGTGGGTGATAGGGATCGTCGAGGAAGGATATTCGGCTTAGGTTCATTTGCGAATACATGTTATTCGCAATCCTCTACGTCCAGTACAATAGCATCTAGTAGTCAGTCCACAACCAATGAAGTCCAAGAACTTCAGAGAATAGTGCAGACATTGACAACCTAGTTGCAACAATCGATGGATCAGTTGAAACAGTCGATGCAGTACATAGCTCAGCTCCGTAATGAGGTGGATGAGTTAAAGGATAGGGGTAGCACCTCATCGTACCAATCAGAGCATTCACCGTCTCCAAATTAATAGTGTACTTTTGGTCATTTTATTAGAATTACGAAAACTTATTATGTACAATTTAATGTTTTTAATACCAATTAAGATATTTTCAACTTTATATCATCAATCAAATTTATATTTAAAAAATTAAATGTATACTATTATATTAATAGCTGTTTAAATAATGCATCAATTATAACATCATGAAATAAAATTTATTGACGGTATTGACAGTACATTATTAAAGAAAAGTTTTCTGATTAATTTATTGAAAGAAATCTAGGATCCGTCGGTAAAATTAAAACAATTACCGACGGAAGGAATATTACCGTCGGCAATCACAGACAGAATAACAACGTCCGTTGGTAAGGTTGGGACAATTGCCGATGGTAAAAGAATACCCGTCGGTAATGTTTGAGCAAACTTTCCGATGGAAAAGCATAAACCATCAGTAATCATAGACGAAATAACCAACCACATGTCGTCGATAATCACAGACAGAGTAACCAACAGTATGTCATCAGTAATCATAGACGGAATAACCAACTGTATACTGTTGGTAATCACAGACGGAATAATCGTCAGTAATTTTTTAACAACTTACTGATGGAAAAATGTAAAACCGTTGAAAATTTACCAACAAAAAATAATGTTCCGTTGGTAAATATATCGACGGTTAACTACAAAACATTCTGATAGTAAATTTACCAACGGAACATTATTTTCCGTCGGTAAATCCAATGGTTTATAGTTTTCTGTCAGTAATTTTAACAACGGAACATGATATTATGTCAGTATTTATTCGCTACGGTCGTTTCTACGATGCCTTTTTCCTTCGATAATGTCCGTCGCAAATCTTACATACCAGCGGAAAGTTAATGTTTTCTGTCATTAATGTTCGTTACAAAATGGCGTTTTTTTTTGTAGTGTAATATTTGAATGAAGGAAAACATTTGTAAGAAACTAACTCACAACCACCCATTGTATATGAACCATAAGAAATAATAAGTTTGAGTAGATCTTAAAGAGAAAGAAAGTTTGAGAAATATGGTTTATTTATAAGGGTCAGATGTGAATATTAGAATCAATAACTTCATTTTCGCAAGCTATAGAATATTCAACATTTAAAAAATGGATCAATTTCATGAAAGATGAATTAAAATCCATAAAAGACAACAAAAATTTGGGATCTGGTTGAATTGCTAGAAGGTTTTTGGTTAATAAGGTGTAAATGGGTATCTAAAACCTACTGCAACTCAGATGGCAATATTGAACAATATAAAAGCAAACTTATTGCTAAGGGTTATATTTAGAAAGCTGGTAACAAATATAAAGGGACATTTTCACCTATATTAAAAAAGACTCATTAAGGATTATAATGGCATCGATTGCTCAATATAATTTAGAGTTACTCCAAATGGATATTAAGACAGTCTTTCTTAAAAGGGATATTAAAAAGGATGTCTTTATGTACCAATCTGAAGGTTTCTCAATAAAAGGTCAAATGATGTGTAAACTTAAGAAACCAACATATGGACTTAAACTAGTTTCTTGACAATGATATCCTAAGTTTAATGATAAACATTGTTAATCGATGCATGTATTGAACGTTCAAAGGTAGTAAGTTTATTTTCTTAGTTTTATACATTGATAATATCTTACTTGCTACTAATATTCCGTCATATTACATGAGACAAAATATTTTTTCTTTAAAAGTTTTAAGATGAAAGATATGAGAGAGACATACCATATAATATGAATTAAAAATTTGTCATAGATCACAAGGATTATTGGGACTATCTCAAAAAGCTTATATCAAATGAATTTTAGATAAATTAAACATAGACAGATTATCAATAAGTCTTGGACAAATTTAGTCTCTTGCAATATTTTAGGAATAATACAAAATGAAAAGAGATAAAATAATTTCTTATGCTTCATTTGTGGGTAGTTTAATGCATATGCAAACTTGTACAAGACTGAATATTAGTTTTACAACTGGAATATCGGGTAGATATTAAAACAAACCTGAAATTGTTTATTAGAAAGCTGCAAAGAAAGTATTGAAATACCTATAAGGAACAAAGAATTACATGCTCATATATTCAAGGTCTAATCATCTAGAAGTAATTAAATACTCAAATTCATATTTTACTGGATGTCTTGATAATAGAAAATCTACATTTAGTTACTTGTTTCTTTTAGTAAATTGAGCAATATCGTAAAAGAGTACTAAATAATCTATTATCACTTCATCCACTATGAAACGAGAGTTTGTGGGATGTTTTGAAGCCACAATTCATGCAATATGGTTGCCAAAATTTATTTTAGGGCTTGGTATTGTCAACACTATTACCAAGCTACTGAAAGTTTGTTTTGATTCCATAGCATTTTTCTCCAAGAGTGAAAAAAAATCAAAAGGTGTTAAATATATGGAATTGAAGTATTTTTACCATTCAGTTGATCATCGTGAACTTTTGTTACTAATAATTATAAATATATTTTTTCATAAGTTATGATATGTAAGATAAAGTTTGAAACATATTTATTACATTGTTTAAATTTATGGATATTCGATGTAATCTACCTTTTAACTTAATGATTAAGTTCTTATACACCTTATTAATTTTATGAATTTGACTTGACACTAAGATAACGATGATGTATTATAAATTGTAATATGCTAAACGTATTTAGTTTTCTACTAAATAAAAAAAGAGAGGAATGCCTTGTGAAATTGTGACTTATTAAACTTATAATTAAGTGATTGACATAGACAATGCACGGTTGTTATTAAAAGAAAACCTCTAAATACTTTCTTGCAAGATAATAAGTTTTCACTACAAGTAAGTTATAATATTATAAGCCTGTAAGTTGCAATTAATAAGATTTATGTACTTTCTTGTAATTTTTAGAAGTCAATAAAATATAAAAGAATCTAGAAGGGCTTACTCGTGAATTCAAATATAAAAAGGCAATTACAAAGATTAATCACTTTTTATAAAAAGAATTATGCTATATATATATATATATATATATATATCTTTCAACAGCCAATATAATCAAATCCTGTAATTTTGATTTTGGTTGATTAAAAATAATATAATGCATATTTTGATCATGTATGCGGAATAACTTAATATAAAATTTATTTTTCTTTTGAAAAAGTCAATCTTGGCTCAAATAAAAATATATTTATTAGAAATGACAGCCTTAATCAAGTCAATTTTAATTTAACTTGACTGAGTTACAGGCCAAAATTCTTTAACCTAACCGGGTTAGGCCTGGCCGGCCAGGGCTGCCATTCATAAAGTCCTCGAGCAAGCCGAATCTTATTACTTTCCCTTCCCGCCAAAACCAGGAGCCAGACAAACTTCGCGCCACAAAGCCCTCCGAGTCCCACCCTAGTTAGATACAAAAACAAACTCACCACATTCAACTAATCCAAATCAAATCTCTCGCCATGAAAATCCGTACACTGAAGCTCCGAGAAGCCCACAGGTCAACCGCCAATGGAAGCTACTGTTCCGTGCTGTGGGATCAGCAGGCTCACCACCTGGTGACGTCCTCATCCTCCGACCCAACCATCGCCATACACGACCCTCTCCTCCCCTCAAATCCACCCAGGATGCTCCGCCACCATCGTGACGGCGTAACGGCGCTTTCCATTAGCCCCAACTCCACTTGCCTTGCTTCTGGTTCTATAGATCACTCTGTCAAGCTCTACAAGTTCCCTGGTAACCTTAATATTCACTCCTTTCAATTGTGTTATTCGCTATAGGGTCTTTTGGGAAAATACTATTTGATTCATTTAAATTGGAACTTTATTGTAGTCCATCACATTGAATTGTTATGTTAAATTGTCTAATTGTTGCGAATATGTTAATGGTAATCAGTATCCTATAATTCTTCCAACAGGTGGCGAGTTTGAGACGAACATTACCAGATTCACTCTACCAATTCGCGTGCTTTCATTCAATAAATCAGGAAGCATTTTGGCAGCTGCTGGTGACGATGAAGGCATTAAACTTATTAATACTGTTGATGGTTCGATTGCCAGGGTTCTGAAAGGACATAAAGGACCGATTACCGGCTTAGATTTTGACCCTAAAAGTGAGTACTTAGCATCTGTTGATTCAATTGGAAATGTCATATTCTGGGAACTGCAGTCCGGGAGAATATTGCATGACCTGAAAGCTGTTGCTCCTAATACTCTATCTGACACTTCTGTTATGAATGTCCTTTGCTGGAGTCCTGATGGGGAAACCTTGGCTGTCCCTGGTCTAAGAAATGATGTAGTGATGTATGACAGAGACACAGCTGAAAAGCTCTTTTCATTGAGGGGTGATCATGTGCAGCCTATATGCTTTTTGTCTTGGTCACCTAATGGCAAATACATGGCTACATCTGGTATGGATCGGCAGGTTTTGATATGGGATATCGATAAGAAACAGGATATTGACAGGCAGAAATTTGAAGATAGAATCTGTTGTATGGCATGGAAACCAGTTGCCAACGCATTGGCTGTTATTGATGTCATGGGAAAGTATGGTTTGTGGGAATCGGTTATTCCAACGTCAATGAGATCTCCTACTGAAGGGATTCCGAGCTTGCAATCACGGAACAGTAATGGGCTTCTTTTGTTTGAGGAAGAGGATGAGGAGCCTAATACTTCTGGTAGTTTGAGTGATCTTGGTGAAGATGCACCAGATGAATCAGAACTAGCCGGCAGGAAGAGGTTGCGTAGACAGGTTAAATACAATGATGATCAAGATGAGGACATGGACGATGACTGGAACTTGCTTCCAAAAAGTCAAATGCAGAAAAAAGGACACCGAACCCGCAAGGAAAATTTTGATGGTGGAAACAATAACCAAACAGGCACAGTTGTATCAGTTAGATCAAAAATGCAAGAGGCTTTTCAACCAGGTGCAACGCCTCTGCAGCTTGGGAAGAGACGCTTTTTGTGCTATAACATGCTTGGAACAATCACATCAATTGAACATGATGGTTATTCCCATATAGAGGTGACGTGCATACTTGTGTAACTTGCTTTCCTATCTTTCCCTCTCTATATGTTTGCAGATATGATTAGTTTTGATAAGATTATTGTGATTGGATCCAGCGCAGTTTCTGACTTTGCAAGTCCTTATGAGCCTATTTCTTTGACTCTAGCTAACTTCTCCTTTTCCTATTTTTCCTCCTATACCACCTGGTAAACCAAAAAGGACCTGACCTTGGCAAGCGGACCGATTGAAGCACCTCGATGCTTATTCAAAGACTTCTTGAATAGAATTTCCTTAAGCGGAGGGCACATGAAAACTTTGCATTTGAAGTAGAGCTTCTTTTGTTGTTTATAAACTCTTATTATCCATCATGAGATTGGTTGAGCTATGGATAGGCTAGTAGCTTTCTTAGCTTAGAAAAAGTTTAGTATCTTGGAATGATGATCCTCAGCATGAAAAAACAATACAGAGTTCTCCCCTGTTGCTTGATGGTTACTTGCGCTTGGTATGCATGCAGATTGACTTTCATGACACTAGCAAAGGTCCACGTGTACCCTCAATGACCGATTATTTTGGTTTTACAATGGCTTCGTTGAACGAAAATGGGAGTGTTTTTGCAAATCCTTGCAAGGGTGAGAAGAACATGAGTACTCTCATGTATCGTCCATTCAGTAGCTGGGCCAACAACAGTGAGGTCAGAATTGTTCTTTGATGAATCCTTCATGCTTTTATTTGAAGTCCTATCCCTGCAAGTTCATCATTTCCCTTTTTACATAAGTGGATTTTTGTTTATTATTACACTTGATGCATATGCAAGTTCAGTGGTCTATGCGGCTTGAAGGGGAAGAAGTTAAGGTTGTGGCACTTGGTACTGCTTGGGTTGCTGCAATTACTAATCTTAATTTTCTGCGCATCTATACAGAAGGTGGATTGCAGGTTTGTCTTATGTCCATGTAGTGGATGCAAAATATAAAAGCCGTTTACATTTACTTATAACCCGATCTCTATAACCTATAAATGCAAGACTTTGAATTTTCGTTACTTGCATCTTATTGTGTCTCATTTAACTGTATTTGCTTTTAGATTATTAACCTGAAGTTCAACAGTTAATGACAAATCTTAGGGACATGTGAAATTCTCTCTATTAGTGAAATCTAAAGATATTTGAAATGAAGAAAGGAATAAGACTATGTGCATTTTTCTATACTGATATTATTTAAAAAAGAGTTGAGTATTTCCTTCCGTTTAATGTTGCATATGAATAAGCAAGAAGAAAGGACTGATTTGTCAATTGGACATTTTGCGATTCTTGTCTAAACGTGTTGGCATATGCATAAAGATTTTAGTTTTGCACATTCTTGATGATTACATATCATGTGCTTATTCGCTATGACACATGTATTTCATTGCAGAGACATATTATCTCGCTTGACGGGCCCGTGGTGACTGCATCAGGGTTTAAAAATCAACTTGCTGTTGTAACCCATGCTTCTGATTGTCTTCCATCAAGTGATCAGGTCTGAAGTTTAATGAAATCCTAGTAATTTAAGATTCTGCAAACTGGTCCTTAGCTAGTCCCAGTCTTGACTTTACATAATTAAAGGAATGACAGCAATTTGATAAGATTGCTTGCAATCCGGAATCACTTTCCTATTGCTAAATAAGTAGCTTAAATAGTTGCATTTTTGGTTGAGGTCACTTAACCTTGAAGGCAAATTTCAGTGGCTTATAGCTTGATCTTTCAGAAAAAGGCTTTCTGATATCATCTCTTGCCAAGTCACGCAGATGCTGGAGTTCAGGGTGTTTGACATATCTGATGGCACCCAGCCACTTAGAGGACGTCTTCCATTATCTCCAGGGTCACTTCTGACGTGGCTTGGCTTTACTGAAGATGGCCACTTAAGCTCATACGACTCCAAGGTATGCAATTTATACTCCCTCCTCACTAAAGTTATGTCTTTTTAGCATTAGTTCTGTTGTGTCTGAGTTTGCAAAGAAATTTTGTAGGGTGTCTTGAGGGTGTTCACAAGCCATTATGGTGGCAGTTGGTTTCCACTCTTCAGGTTTGAAAATACTAGTCTTCAGAAAGTAGATATTTTTTTGGTTGCTTGTTGACATTCCCTTTTATTGCTTCATAGCCAGAACTTATTAAAAAATGTACTCAATTGTATAGTGCTAGTAAAGAAAAGAAATCTTATGAAAACTATTGGGTGGTTGGACTCAATGCTACCAAGTTATTCTGTGTTGTTTGCAAGACTCCTGATCTGTTCCCAATGGTAAGATGCCCTGCTAACATCAACTTATTCTGATAAAGATCTTTCCATGTGTTTGGGTTAACTTCTTATCTCTTCAGGTGATGCCCAAACCAGTTCTTACACTACTAGATCTTTCATTCCCTCTTGCATCATCTGATTTGGGAGCAGATGCCCTAGAGAATGAGTTTATCCTGAACAGTATGCATCTCTCACAGGTTTGTTCGTCTTCCTTTCTCCAAAACATAACTTTTTCCTCCTCGCTTTAGTATATCAGACATAACTTTTGATATCTTGCTCTCTCATTCTTGTTCATAAGGCTATTTTTGGAGAAATGAGAGCATTTTCATTGCCAGAAAATGGGCCTTGCTTCTGATTTCTTTCCTTTCGACATTTTGTATTGGTATTTTTTCAGTAATCCAGTAGTGGCTAATCTTGTTGCATTTTCTTCAGATCCATAGAAAAATAGAAGAAGTGGCAAGTGCTGGTAGGGATACTTCTACACTGGATGATGAGGCTTTTAATATAGAGGCAGCTCAAGATAGATGTATTCTAAGGCTGATTGCATCTTGTTGCAATGGTTAGTTTTTTCTCTCAATAAACTGCCATTTAATCTTTAATTTGGACATTGTTTCTAGAATAAGAACATATTTTGAGCTCTATGTTTGCTTTGGTGAATGTTCCAGGTGATAAGCTGGCGAGGGCTACGGAACTTGTGAAGCTTTTGTCATTAGAGAAATCACTCAAAGGGGCAATAAAGCTTGTGACTGCACTGAAGCTGCCCAACTTAGCTGAGCGATTTAACAATATATTGGAGGTGAACTTTCTATTCTGAATACAGTTTTCAATGTCGGTCTTACGTGAATTTTGAAATATTAATCTTGCACCTTGCTGCACATCAGGAAAGACTTCTCAGTGAGTCCAAGGGCACTCCATGTACCAGTCTTTTGAACTCAGATGCTGGCAATTCCCTCATAGCTGATGTAGGAGTCAACAAGAGTTTGACTGATTCTAGAAGTGAAACATTAGAACTTGGGATTCAATTGAAGCCATTGCCTTTGACTGGAAGTAGTGGAATGTCTGAACCTGGGATTACATTGTCATTACCAAAACTGTCTGCCCCCTTGTTCACCAAAAAAGTAAAAAACAGTGAAAAGGAAAAAACTGGCCAGGACCAAATAGTGAAACTTGAGAGTGGTACCAAGCTGGTGCATTCAGACAAGGGTGATAATGGTGGAAATGTGAACAGTGCAGAAGGGAAGATTGTAGGCCAAGTGCTGAAGTTGCACTCTCAGCATCCCCTGAATCCATTTTCTAAGACATCAAACAATGAAGAAATTATGACTAAAGAAGATATGAATCAACAAAACTTCCAGCGAGCCTCTAATCCATTTAAGAAGTCACCAAGGTGAGCCTGATGCAATCAGTTGCTATCGAAAGTCACCAAACTGGAATTCTCAAACATGATCAAGTGCAGGTTGAAGTTGGAGGGTTCATGCTAATGGCCTAGGCTACGCTGTACTCAGTACCTGCAGAAAAACATCTGCTACTAATTATTCAGGTGTTACATACGGGACAATTGTGTGGAATAGGAGTAGGTTTTTATTACCCTAGCCATCGTGGTGGAGGAATTATGTCATTGATCCGTAAAGGAATGCATTGCTGGCGGAAGCAAGAATCGTAGTGTCAACACTTGGGAACTAGAGCAATGTTCATCTATTTTAACTCTTAAGTCGTTAGTTCCATTAACTCGGTAGTAAGAGGATTTAGTTTGTATGTTAGGAGACCATTGTTACTTGTTAGATGTCTACCAGATGATATGTACATTCCTTCTCATCTTTGGTATTCGCAGTCTGTCCCGATGTGAAAAATGATGTTCATTTTCCTCTGAGATGTGGGTTTCTTTTTGGAGAAAAAGAGTAGGACAAAAAGGTTAAATTTGACTACAAGGTTTTTGTCAAAGTTTAATACAAAAAGTTTTGAATTCAAATATTTAAAAAAGTTCAAATTAAATCTCATCGTTTAGGAAACTTTTGAGATAATCCCAACAAACTAATAATATTGTTAATTTTTTCTAACCTTGAGTTATATATTTATTTAGTTTGTTCTTTATCCAATAGGCTTTAAAGCTAAGACATGGGGTCTATTTTAAAATTTTTACTTTAGTATCGGGTTCCAAATATCCTGCACACACATTTGCTCTCCCCAAACGGACCAAGTTCATCCCTCTTCTTCTCTGCTCTATCTATCCCTCTCTACTCGTCTCGTATTCAAATGCGTGTTGTTTGCTCTTTTTCTTTGTTTGTCTCATATTTTAGCACATGAAATCCTTTGTGCCTAATTCTGTGTCATTCAATTTTATCCACATATTTATGTAAAGTCCACGTAAATATATGGATAAGATTTAATAAAATAGAGTAGAAACTGATTTACGAAACAGAAGATCTGTTCTGCTATCCCTTATTTAAGTGGGAGTTGTCTACTTATTTCATCTTTTTGGTAGGTAACAAAATTTTTAATGTGGTCTTAATTTATTAATGTAGTGTTTGACGAACGTTTTTATTGTAGTGATGTTTTGCCTAATGCTTTTGGTCTCAAATGATGCCCCAACATACCCTGCATCGTAAGAGACAAAAAGAAACTTGTATTACAATAGATAACAACAAAACGTAATTCTTCATTGCTGCTTTATTTGTCGGCTTTGCTTTCTAAACACTTGTATTTTATGTAGATAACATTATTGATTTTAACCCTTTTTTATATTTTATATGTTTATTTGCTCCTCATGCGGTAGTAGTAAGTAATTCCATTAATTATCAACAACATATTTACCTGCAGCCTATGAAATTGTACATATTTCATCAATAAGAACGTATATGTGTAATAAATACTATAGTTCTCCCTTTTCTTGATTGGTTGAGTACTCACTCTTGGCGAACCGTCAATTAACGCAAAATGAGATGCAAATTGTTTTCTACGAACTCCATGGCATGTATCCTCATAAATAAATAGGAGTTACAAGAAATCAAAGTTACATTATCATGAAAATCAAATGTAACAAAGTAATTAAAGATACCCTTTAGAGAAGTAAAATTTTTTTATCACCTCTTTTCTAAAAGATTTTGTTACTTCCTGGAATGTGGATATCACCTCCCATGAATCTCTAGGAGCAAAAAGCCAAAGCTAAGAAGGAAGTGATAAAGATGTTATTATGAATTTCTTGAATTTTCTAACTTAAAAACAAGAATTAGTCTTACCTTTCTCATAGGGTTCTGATATATAAAGTGTGCTTCTACTTCTGAATACGTGATCACTGAAGGAAGTTTGCTTTCTGATATGAATTCAGATATTGTTCATGCATTATACTGAATCTATACAAAAATCAAGAATATTAGAGTTATTAAAGCTAGAAATGAAGTGTCAATGGTGAATCCTTTAAAGCTTGAAATTACTATAGAAGAAACTAACCAAAGACAAAATGGGTATGATTTACCCCTCTTTGTTAAGCATGATCAGTATAGGACGTTTGGTTTATGGATCAATATTGAAAAACTTTGCAACATTTGTATCAATAGTTTGATAGAAATCAACGTCAAAATAAACTTAGTGGCCTTAATTACCTACTCACTCCCTAGATCCTGTAACTGTGGAAGCAATTATAATGATCACTAGACAATTAAGTTGTATAATGAGAAACTAAAACTTAAGCAAGTTCTTGAATCACCATATACAGTTAGCCTCCCCTATTCCTGTTATGTTTTGAACTATTGGGTGGATTCTCTGTTTCACACAAATTGTAAAAGGTTAGAAATTTTTTTTTTTTGGAGATTTCATGTCCTATGTGTCCTTTGTCTCCTTTGTCATACAAATAACCAACATATGCTTCTAGTGCACAACACAAGTAAATTGTCATATATCACAATAAAAGAGTATAAAAAAGCTACCATCAAGTCTGAAGCATTAGAAACTAAAACGGACACGTAGGTTATGAAATAGGAGTTTAGAGAACAAAAGTGAAACATTGGAAATATTCTATCTATTTATTCATCTTGTGTTTAAGGTTAATGATTTTTTTTGATGCTGTGTAAATGCATTTAATTTGATTCTTCATATTAGATAGTGTAATTACTTATTGGAACATCATAGAACTCTAGCTTCATAAATTGATCTAAAAAAGGTCAAAATTATCAAATAAGATGCATGTTTCATGCCATTTCCTCTACTGTATGATTGCTTGTTAGTTCACTCTAGTCATCTTTGTTCCATTCACATGCACACTATTCATTCTTAACCTTTTGCTCAAGTACTTAATATTTTTAGGGCTCTAATGACTCAATATGGAAGCTTTAAATTATATTATGGTGGCCACTTCAAGTCAGCCCTGAGTTGACATATAAGGATTATTATGACAAAATTGACCTTGATTTTTTCAATCATAGACAAATTTGTGTTTTGAGAAACAAACTTGTTTATCAACAGATTGACAAAGCTTATTTTAGAGAACCATTTTTTAGATTTAATAAGCCTTTAAGACTTATTAGATCTAATGATACTTGCATTAGGCTAATAAACTTTTTGAAATTACCCACAATAATCAAGTTACATATTACAGATAAGCTTGGCATAACAAATTTGAGTCCAAAAGTTTTAGCTATAATGGAACTTGTGTCTGGTGGGGATGTTCAACCTAATATCGATGCGGGGCCTCATAGGGATGTTAAGCTTGATGAAGATGTTGTGCCCAATGAGGAGATTTGGTGTTATAGGATTGTTTAGCTTAATGAGAATACTGAGCATGATGTCAATATAGGGGATGTTTAGCCCAATGTTGATGTAGGGTTGATAAGGATTTTTAATTTGATGAAGATGTTATGCCTAATGAGAATATTTAACTTTATAGGAATGTTCAACTTGATGAGGATATTGAGCTTGATATTGATGTGTGGCTTAGCATGACAAATGATGATAATTTAGTTGGAGTTTCTTCATTTAATGGCTTAATTCTAAATGGCCACCAACTAGCGAAGATTGATTATGTTGACTATAGGAGTTTCCTTGATAGTAATGAATATCCTAGTAGAGAGGAGTTTGGGGTCCCAATTAGAAGGCTTATTAGAAGTGTTAAGCATTAATCAGGAAGCAGAACATTCGAATGAACGTTAGGTATAAAATTTGGCAATGTAAAACAATTCAAATATGTTATTATTAATTATTTAGTAGCTATAGGATTTAATATCAAATAAAAAAACGAGTATAAGCAGGTTATAGTTGGATTCAGTATTCCAGTGGGAGTTGCATGCAGCATGTGATAGTAAGGATAAATGTTTTAAAATCAAGATATTCAAATCCAAGTATATATGTTTCATGATAAACAAGCATAGAATGGTATCAACCAAGTTTTTGAATAGACATTTCAAAGACATAATTCTAGAGAAGCCTAGTATAACCACAATTAAGTGATAGAAGAATGTAGGGAGAAGTTGAATATATTTGTGAATTCAACTATGTGTCGAGCTACCAATAGGTAGGGATGAAAATCTTGGCCTAACCTAGCCTAGCTCGAGTTTGGCCTGGGTTGGCCCCACGGGCTCAAGTCAGGGCTGTCCCGGTCCGTGACCTGAATGGAATGTTCAAAACGATGTCATTTTGTCAAAATTTTTAAAAATAGTGTAGACAGGCCACAACAGGCCAGGCGCGATTGCCATCCCTACTAATAGGTAGTTAAGGAAGGAGAGAGCATTAAACTATGCTTGTGAATATTCCATACTTCAATGTTATATCAATAACTTGAAACTAGGTAATTCAAATTCAAATGTAGAAATTTCAATTATAAAGGAATTATGATGCCTCATTATTGTAACTTAAAAGGTTATAGATTTGTTTTATAGTAATGAAAGGTGGTTGGAAATACTTAAGGCCCATACTTGGGATGAATGGTTACTTTTTTAAGAATGAATTATAAAGCCAATTAATCAGTGTAGTTGGCAGGGGTGGAGATGGAGTATGCATCCTATAGCATTGGTTATTATGGAAGTTTATGGAGTTAGTTCATATCATTATTATTAGTCGATTTAGAGTTAGATCATAGAGATGGAGTTACTATAATATCTGGCATGCAAAAGGTACATGCATTTTTTTGTTTGTTATATGATATAATATTTCCTTGTTAGATGTTTCTCATGCATCTAATATGCATGCTTCATTGTGTATCTATGGATTTATAAAACTTGTTGAGATTATACTACTTAATGTATGTCATAAAATGTGTGCCAAATATATTTATCATAATTGGCATGCATATTGGAGTGGAAAGACTTAAGGACATAATTTTGTGCATGTGCATGTTTAATATATGTTTAAGATTTCAATGAACAACTAAAAAGGCTCGAAAAAATTAGGCCTAGATGTACTTCTACGTTGGTTGAATATCTAAAGGAGGTTTGGACTAAATCATATCATTCATTCAAGTCAAAGAGTTAAATTGTTGATAATAATATGAATGATACTTTTAATTTATGGATTCTATCATCAAAGGATAGAACAATGATTAGTATATTAGAGGCCATTAGGATAATGATTATGAAGAGACATGCTGAAAGGAGGGCATATACATGAAATCAGATTTGGCACTTACAGTGGCCAAAAGGTTGAAAAATATAAGGAGGCAATGCAATAGAGGATTGCATGGAATGAGGATGAATCATATAAGGTGAATAAAGGAGATGAGAAGTATATTGTCAGAGTAGGAAGAGATACGACTTGTAGCTGTAGAGTATAAGACCTATATGGTTATCCTTGCGAACATGATATCATTATGATTAATCACCCTAAAAAAAGATCTGAGGCATTTGTCAATGACTATTATAAGAAGAACATCTTTCTAAAAGTATATGGTCAAATGTTGTAGCCTATTCAGGGGTTAAACTTTTGGCTAGAAAATAATTATGAGCAGATTCATCCACTAGTTAAGAGGGTGATGCCAAGAAGAACAAAACAGAAGGAGAGATAAGAATGAATTGAGTAAAGTGCTTAGTGCAAGCAAACTATCATAAAAGGGTCAAGCGTAAAAATGTAAGAAATCTAAAACCTCTAGACACAACAACAAAAGGTGTAATGTAATAAGACTAGCCAATGCAAGTAATTACAAGTTTGTCATTATGTTTTTTTTTAGTTTTCAATGTTATCCTTATGTATATATAGATTTCAATAACTTTAATAGAAGGGCCAACATTCAAAAAAGGATTAGCAAGACCAACATTAATAGAGACATATTTACAAGCAAACTTGCATTGAAAACATGTCAATTAATAAAAAAATGTATGTCTACTTAACAACGTATAAATGCAAGTTTAATAAGTAATTAATTACTTATATTTTTTATCACTATTAAAAGAGTCAACATATGAATATTCAACATGACATCCATAGGTTGTTAATAAAAATTTGGACATGAAAATCTAAGATCTTTCAAGCTGTCTTTTGAACGAACAGGCCTTAAGTTCAAAGGTAAATCTAGCATCACTTGAAGACAATTTCAAGCTATAATAAGTAAGAGAAGAGCAAAAATTGAAAGTAGTAAAACTTGACCTCTAAACATGTTTATTTTATACTTTATGTTTCGTTTGTTTTGGCAATCGATGCTAGCATTGAATTCATACAATTTCTGTGTATTATGAAAATTTAATCTCTTTCTAGTGATTTTTGTGCTGAAAATGAATTCATTTGTGTGGTTATAAATATGTAAATGATTTATGACATTACAAAGCGATTGAAATCTTTAAAGCTCGGTACTTATTGACTATTAAGTTTTGTGTTTTGAAATATAAAAATATGTTTAACTTAATGGTGATTGGACATAATTGTGCCTGGGATGTTAATTGGCATAATTGTTACATAATGTCAATTTACAAAGTGCTATATTGTGAATGATGTATTTTCCTAAAACAACCTCCTCAATTGCCTTTAACTCCTATTAAAGGATATTCCAATTACAAACTTTAAGGATAAGATATTAAAACTCGTAAATAAATTAGAGCAATGTAATGGCAACTTTTAGATATTGGACATTAGAACTTATTAATAAATATGTTAGCAAGTTAAATAACTTTAACCTTTAGTTCAATTTTTTTAGTCTCATATGTCTCTTCTTTCTTTTTCCAAGAAACTTAAAAATTAAAATTTTCTCTACAAATATTTAAATATATGAGGATCGAACCAAATCTATTTTTCAACCAAATAAAATGTAAATAATGAAATCAAAATTTAAATAAATCTACACTTACTTTTACTTTAATTAAGTTCATCTTAATGAATGAATAATTTCATACAACAACATCCATAATAGTCAATCCTTTTACTTCAATTAAGCTCATCTTAATGAATGAATAATTTCAAACAATTACATCCATAATAATCAACTTGATAATAATACATGAATGTATGGAGATCAAACTAATTTTTTTCAATTTTTTTTCAACCATATAAAAGAAGAACAATTAAACTATAGTTGAAATAAAGCTTACAATTACATTATATAACATCAATATCAACATCAACCTCAACCTTAACCTCAACCTCAACTTTTTCTTCTATTTAATTAACATTTTAATATGTTGCGTCAAAATTTTAATTTGCTCATCAAGTTCCTTTGTTTTATCTACACTGCTCTTTGGTTCAACCTCCTTTTTTTCCTAGTACATATATATCTTTCCTTAATTTTTGAATAACATAGACATTTTTGTTAGGAAATTGCTCTTCATACCATTAGAAAAATTTATAATTACCAACTGGGTAATTAAAGCACCCCAAAAATCTTCTCTTAAGATTATTATTGCTCTGTAAAGTCATTAAAGAAACTTTTAGCCCACATATACAAATCACTTTTGGCCTCTCATTGTAGGTAGATCTGTTAGACTATACAAATTCTATTAGCAAAATTTCATAAATTTTTGTCAGAGCAACAATTTAAATCAACTTTATACATTAGAAAACACTATCATTATTGAAATAATAATTTAAATAAACTTTATACATTAAAATTCACTATCATTATTGAAATAAACTTTATATCATTATTGAAACCAATTATATGTGATAAATTGCATACAGGAAACACAATAAAAATCTATGCACAGACACCTGAAGTTAAACATGTATCAAAATCCTTGATATAGAAATTAAACCTTCCCAATCGAAAGGAAGAGGAAGCCATACTAAAGGAGGAGAGGGGTGGTGATGTTTATTCCAATTCCCTTGTTATATGTTACTCCACTCATATAACCACCAATTCATCGGTCTTGTGTGTGTGAAACAAAAAAGAAAAAAAAGCTTACAATGAACAAAAAGAATGAATAGAGAAATTTTCAAGCCTATGAAACCATAATTGAAATCAGACTTACAATTATAAATAGAGAATATCATTTGGAGGTATAAAAAATAAAGAGAAGATGGCATGTTAATTAACATTACAATTATATCTCATATTCAATTCCTTCCCACCTTTATTCCTTTATGAAATAAAAACATACAAATCAACTTCTTTTTATAATTTCCTCACATATGAACTGGTTTATGGTCAACAAAAACTAAAGATATAGGAAGCTAAGAAGAAGCATGCATTCAATCAACCTCCACATGCCAAACATATAGAAATGTAATCTCACTAAATACATGAACCTTATGCATTTCTCATTGTCAAAAATATAGAAACAATTAAAAATTTAGAGCTTCAAACGTGATGAAGAGGAGGAAAACAACATAAATTTAAAATTTTAGTTACTTGCCAACAAGAGAAACAAATACAATGAGCAGAGAAGAAGAACATAAGACGAGATGATTAGAGAAGAGAGAAAATAATAGCATACTAACTCCCAATTGAACACGTGATTAGCAAAGAAGATGAGCAAACAACTTCCAGTTTAATACGAGGCGAGCAGAAAGAGAGAGGAGGAATAGAACGAGTAAGAGCAGAAGAGGGATGAAATAGGTTTTAAAATCATTGGCAGGCTAGATAATTTTATTAATCAATGATTTAAAAGAAAAGTGATTATAGTGAATTTGATTCAGTTGCTTGAGAATGGAACAAAAGAAACTATCCCCACCAACTAACCACAATTTCGAAACCACCTCCAATTCTTAATATCGTTTATTTATTTCTTTTAGCTAAAATCCCAAATTGAGGCTTGACCTTTTTGAGTTTGATCAGTTTGGGACTTAAACTTGTAACTTGCTCATAGGAAGTCTAAAATTTTACGAATATACTTAATTTAAGGCTTTTTAGACAAAAATTAGGGTGTATTTTACACACGTTATTACATACAGGTCAGTTAGTCTTTAGCTATGGGTTTCTTGTTCGTATTATCTTGCTATCGGCTTCCTGCAACTTTATTCGGGCCGTAGTGTCAATATTTTATATAGCTAAAATTCATTTCTTCTTGCATTATCTCACACATCTTGTTGGAGGGTGGGGGAGGGGTTGTTAACTATAATTGGATGAAACATCTATATTGGGGTTCTATAATGTGTGATAATTGAGGTTTTAGTGGTTTGAGTCCACAGTTGGCTACCAATTTTTTCATGACTCTTTGTATGTTACGGACAGTAATTTATGGATATAGATTATGGGTCTGAAAGTTTCCCCCTTGTAATGATGCTCAAATTGTCAGAAGAAGTGTTTCTCTGTTCAGCCAGAAGGAAGAAAATTTACATTACAATACATTAATTAGGTTTCTTAGTCACCTCTCACCTAGTGCTATTTGATTTTTTTCATTTTTCTAATTTTCTTTTCGCGATGTAGCATCTAAAGCTTGTTATTAATGACAAACCTCAAAGAATGTCTACTACCACCAAAACCTGCTTTAGCAATGAACCTCAAAGAAACATCTTATTGGCCATCTGCCTCTGGGCGTTAACCTTTTCAAGGTGTGGATGTTTTGGGTCTGAAAAAGCGTGGCTAGGGTCTTCGGTCTAGGATTCATGTTGATGCATCAGGAAACTCCTAGATTTTTGAGGTTGACAAGTTCCCTATGATGCGTCGTTGTGATATACCTGCTCGTGATCTACGCTTGCTTGATCCTTTGTTTGTTTACCCCTCAACAATTCTTGGTAGAGAGAAGGCTATTATAGTAAACTTAGAGCAGATTCGGTGTATAATAACAATTGATGAGGTTTTGCTGCTCAATTCCCTTGATAACTATGTGTTGTAGTATATTTTAGGACTACAAAGAAGAATAACAGCCTTCAGAACAAAATGGTTGATTTAGGGTTGACGAGAATAAATTTAAATGAAATTAAACTTTTTTCTTAAATTCCACCTGGCCTGGACAATAACTTATGTGTTCTTAACTTCCCATGGCTAAAGACTAATTGACCTGCGTGTAATAACGCGTGTAAGATACACCCTAATTTCTGTCTAAAAAAGTCTTAAATTGAGCAGACTTGTGAAATTTTAGACCTTCTATGAGCAAGTTACAAGTTTAAGCCCCATACTGATCAAACTCAAAAGGGTTAAGCCCCAATTTGAGCTTTTAAGCCATCTCCAAGCATCTTCAAAATGGAGGAGAAAAACTAAAATGGAGGAGAAATCAACTCCAATCCATCGACATTTTTTCCTCTATTTTGGAGAGATGCTACAGTGCCACACCAAAACCAATTTGGTTTGGCACTGTAACATCTCTCTATTATTGTTCTTTTTTTAATTTTTCATCTTTCTTTCTTTTTTTTTTCTCTCAATTTTTTTTCTTCCTTTTTCATTCATTCATTCATTTTTAACTTTTTATTTAAATAATATTTAAATATTTTTATTATATGTTTATTTAAGGTTTAGTCTCATGTTTGTAAATATTTTCATTATATGTTTATAATTTTATAATTATTTATTCATGAATAAATATTTTAAATAACAAATTATAGTTTAACAAATATTTTTATTATTTATTATTTATTAACATAAAAATATAACAACAATAATATTGTGAATAGAAATATATGCGAAAAAGTAAAGTTGAATTAATTTTATAAAGTAATTTTAATAATCATTAATGAAAAGTAAAAAAGAATATGTTAAAAATATTAGTATGAAAAATATAGCTGCAGATTAGAGTGAAAAATACTCTATTTTGGAGGAATGGGATGGAGATGTCTTTAGCCATTTATATGTGTAGATTAAACATATATTCAAGAGAGATGTAATTTTATAATAGGGGCAATTACGTAAATTTCATAATGTTTCCTTAACCCTGAAATATCCACGCTTTTCATTGCAAATTGCAAGGTGTTATCGCATTTGGGGAAAAAAAAAAGGAAAAAAGAATATAATTAGGCTTTCCACACTTCCTGTTTACAATGGCAAATGTCTCTTACCTTCATCGTCACCTTCGCCAACGTGACGCCGTCGTCGAATCCGATTACCGCGGCCACAGCCACGTAGAGCCTTACTTTCCTAAAATATCTGCTTCTTCGTCCTCCTCCGCGATCACCGCTCGCTCACCGACGGCCTCTCTCTCCTGTTATCGACAATCCCAACCCTCGAATTTCAACTCTGGGCTAATCGACGACGACGGAGACCCTGTTTCGGATCCAGAATCCGTGGTTCTTAATGAACCAGATCTTCTAGAACGCGAGAACCAGGTCAGTTTCGTGATGGATCTGTTTCAACAGCGTATTGAGCAATCTCATGTGGCTGGTTCCGATTCGATGCACGAATTTGGTTCTTATTTTGGCTCCGATTCGACGAACGAATTGGGTTTTGGTGTGATTGAGGATAGTTGTGAACCGGGAATGGAAGATTTGGAGCCCGACATGGAGTTAGGGTTTGGTTTTGATTGTCAGGAGAATTGTGGGTTCCAAAGTATAGAGCATGAAATTAACGATGATGATTACGGTGATGATGATTTTTTTGTTGAGAGAAGGGTTGCTGCTTTTGAATCTTGTGAGGCCGAGTCTACTGTTAGCTTTCGTGCGAGTGGGGTTGGGGTTGTTGGATTTGAGTCCAATTCTGATTCGGAGCAGAATGAAAATTCTTTGAGTATGGACTTTCATTCAGGGGATGAGTATGGCTTGGATCATTTCAATGTCGCAGATGGTAATTATCATAATGATGATAATGATGAAGATGATGATGATGTGAGTGTTACTATTCCTTTTCGTTGGGATTCACTTCAATTGGATGACCGACGGGAAAACAATGAGGATTTTGAGTGGGAGGAAATTGATGGTCGTGTTGATGAGAGAGAGGTGCTAAGCGTGTTTGTTGATGATGAGGAAGCATCAGTATCATTCTCCATTTCACCTATTATTTCTCCTGAGGATTTGGTGAGTGTAGACAGGAGTGGAGGATTGGGCAACTTGGAGTGGCAGGTTTTGTTGAACACAAACAATCTGGGATCAAATGCAGATGAGGAGCTGGACCGAAATGTTGAGCCTAATTTTGGTGATCATGATGACTATATTTACACTGCAGAATACGAGATGCTGTTTGGACAGTTTGCAGAGAATGAAATCGCATTGATGGGTAGACCTCCGGCTGCAAAATCTGTTGTTGAAACACTTCTGTCGGTGGTTTTGACAAAAGAGGACGTGGACAGTAATAATGCTCTTTGTGCTGTTTGTAAGGATGATATTAACATTGGAGAAAGTGCGAAGCAGTTGCCATGCTCACATAGGTATCATGGGGAGTGCATTGTGCCATGGCTGGGAATCAGGAATACTTGCCCTGTTTGTCGCTATGAGTTGCCCACAGACGATGTCGATTATGAAAGGAAAAAAGCAGCACAAAGACGTGTAACTAGTGGTGGTTGACTTGACAGTAGCTCTTTCGTTACGGTTGATTTTTTGAAGTTTGTCCAAGCATTAGGTTCTTAAAAATGTAGATATTGTTGTTGGATGAGTTGGTTTCTTTGTGTCAAGATAATAGGGTGCTTATTAATTTTCCCTCCTTAAATGACAGTCTGCCACTGCATTGTATGCTTGAGAATGATTTTTTTCCTGAATAATATTTGATGATTTGCATTGTTTTCTATATAGTTTCTGCTGTAATCTTAACTGTCATAATGTTTGTATTATTAGTCCCTGTTGTTGTTGGCGAGCATGTTGTTGCAAGACCAGAGAAGATATGATATTTGAATGACTTTATTTTCCCTAATATCTGGAATTACATTCAGGACTGCCATTTGAGTTTGCCTTGCAATTATTGAAGCTGTCTCATAGTCTAATATGTAATGTGCCAAAACAATATAGGGACAAAGTCAAGTAGTTCGGACGACTTGACCATTTTTTCTTATGATTATAATACTGAAATCCAGCTGAGCTACAACTTAAAGTCAGTTGTAGGAACTTAGATTTTTCATTATAGTTACTAACATTCGGGACAAAAGGAACTAGGTTTATAGAGATGGGGTCGGGTATGGACCGTGTGGTGGCTGTTGAAGTTCTACATCTGAATCCTTGTGACATTTACACCTAGTGGGGAGGAAGAATGCATAATTTCTGCCTCTACTTTTCTCTCATTCAGATAATTTCTCTGCGATAAATTCCTGGCTGCGAGACCATGGTTTACAGGCTCTTTGGGTTGCTTTCTCAATTGTGTGCCAGTAGACGGGGCTTTCAAAATGAGGCTTTTAGTCTTTATGAGGGAGGGCATACTCGACATAATGTGAATAGCCTCTCTAGTAATGATCTCTTCATAATTTTTATAATAAAGGCATTTTTGTCATGTGCATTGTCAAAAGGAAAGTTATGAGATACAAGTAACTGCTGCAGGTCGGCATCCAACCGGAACCTTTGTTGTATATGCGGTGCTTTGGATGAAATAAGGTTGAGTGTTAGTTTTCAGTTTTAGAGGTGAAAAAGAATTCAGTTCAACTTTGTGTGTCACCAAACACTCACCAAAGAAGGGAGTTACTAGAGAAAGAAAATGATATCACCCGATAGAGGTCTAAGAATATTGACTGAATCGCGAAGAAATGTGAGAGAGTTTACTGATTAAGATTAAGAAGGCAGGTTAAAATGGAGAAATTGAGAGACAATGGAAAAAAGGTGTAATGGATCTTAGTGGTTTCAAAGAAAATGAAAGAAGGTTTTAAGGGTACAAGGGAAAAAGATGAGAGGGGGCATCAAGTCTATTTAAAAAATAATTATATTGGTCAATTAGTGCATACCAATTGAAGCATAATGATCATATGTTTAGAATGCATAGCATCTTCCGTGATAGGTCTCATTCTTCTACACTTTCCTAGGAATGGCTGGCCATTTATAGTTATTACCTTGACACCAAAGAAGAGTTTGACCTAAAGCTTTATTTCTAGCTTAGTTTATCCTTCCCAAATAACCAAATAATTTTATTTGTAAATACTACATAATTGTTTCTATCACTTCTCCTTATGAGTGATAGTTTTAATAAGAATGTTAGTTCTTATCGTTCATATGATATGATATGAACATACTACACCAATTTGTTATATATAGATGATGAGATTATGTTGATGCAAAGCCAATTCAAATAGACTTATTACAAGGTTCTATTGGCGTGCATCTAGTAACAATTGAACCTACAAATTCACCAATTATGAGTAGGGTGCTTTAACTGTTCAGTTATAGATGCTTAATAGGGATCCTTGTACACAACCCCCTATTCTCAAGTTTATTAATCAATATCTCTGGCCAATTAAAATTCTTAAGCATGCATTATGTTATGTAAATTTTTATGAAAAGCTTGACCCTAAAATTAGAATATTTTATATAAGATTATCTCTAATACCTAATAAAATTCCAAAAATTTAAGTCATGGTCAACTTACATATAGGTTCTCTCAAATCGTCTATACATAAATTAATATCATATCTGTTCACTAACATAAAATTTATAAATTAAGAATATTGAAAGATATTTCGACATAAATCTTACTTCATAAATAATATTGAATCAATCCTTACAAGGATAACACTAGGGTTCACCTTTCTAAAAATATAAAATAATCATCCATAAATCATGTTTTCACTAATAAATAAAAGACAAAAAAATAGAAGACATAAAAGTAAAAATAATTCTACATGAAATCTTCTTATTCCAATCAATTTAAATCATAAAATGTGCATCTAAGGATTTATCTTGAGAACAAAGTTTTGAAGGTATAGAAACAAGTTCATGTTTAGACCATTTTTAGTCACGTGACAAATTCTCAATGAAACAAAATAAATCAATGGCATACATAGGTAGAATATGGGTATATATTTGACCCATGTTATGAGTTTTACCTCTAAAATCATACCAAAATTGCTCTAATATGACTCAATTATGGACGAAGTCGTTGATTTTTCATTGAGGAATTAAAGGGATACTTAAAAACACAATAAAATCCATATTGACTACCAAATCCTATAAAAATATAAGGGTTCAAATGAAAATTATCCAAAAATTATATATGATAAAAATGTAATCTAATTATCATTTATCAAATTCTTCTACACTTAAGCATTTATGTGCTCTTAAATAAATCAATTTTATCACTCTTAACTTAAATAGGTGGCAACTCTAGGAATGAATTTAACAAATCAATTAAATCAGTTAAGACTCTCAATTATTCATTCAATTGCAAAAGTCATCAATTTACTAGGTATTTAGCTATTTGTATCAAGTAATAAATTAATTTAAGCAACTCCACAATCCTTCAAATTTTAACTCATTCCATAAAATTCAACTTAATATATAAAGTGAACATACATGATAAAGATAAGTCAACTTTCAAATATTTTCATAACCCTTTTTCAAAGAAAAACAAAACACTAACTTTAAAATAACATATGAGCATTTAAAGGCTTATTTGAACAGTCATCTAACCTTTTGGTATGAAAGTAAACACTTTGTCATGAATAGTCCTAGATATTAAATTAAGCTACTATTCCAAATAACTATAGACACTATTCTTTCACTTCAGCTTTTTTTCACTTAATTTGAAGTCAGTAAAATGTATTTATTTAATGCTCACTTATTTACATATTTTTTTCAATGAGATGATTAAAATTATTAAAAAATTGACTTCTAACTTAATTGTATGTCCAAAATATATAGAAAGCATCAAAGTGAAAATCAAGTATCCATTTTTAAAATTAATGAAGCAAATTAAAATGAACTTGATTATTAATACTCTTGACTATTTATCTAAACAAATTAAATCACTTATAACAACTAAACTTATAATGAATCATCTTTATAAGTTAAGTTGCACATCATCCTTGAAATACACTACATAGAGAAACAATAAAAAACTAGAAAATATGGGGAACTTTTTTGTATCATAAAAGAATGCCAACCTTATCCAATGCCATCAATAATCCTTAATATTTAATTTGTCACTAGTACTCCTTAGCTATTGGCTTTCTCTCTGAAGACGAATACGGATGTTATATAACATATGAAAAAACACAGATTTGTGTTGAATACTCTATCTATTACCTATATAATCTGTAAAACTTAACTAAATCTCATTCTAGGTAAGATATTCTCGATCTAATAATGAAAGAACAACAAAATGTGCTTGAGTATAGTACTTAAAAACTAATTTTAACTTAAAACACATGCAACAAAACTAACATCAAGTAAAAAAATATAATACTATTACTAAAGATCCTAAAATCTATCAAATTGAAACTAAACACGTAAATCATTAGTTTGCCTCCCAATAATCACTTCTTTATAGATCTTTTAATTGGTCTTCTTATTCAAGCTCTTCACTTTGGTGTCTCCTTAAATAAAGGCTTGATTATATTCTTCTTAGGTCTCTTTATCTCCTTAAAGATTCCTCTTTATAATCATAGGCTCATTAGCTTCCAAATATGGCATATGCTCTATTAGAATAAGGTTATCCATGTCACCTTCTTCTCCTTTCATGATACAAGTTTCCAATGGATATTTTGTGATTATTTCCTAAATAACATGCGAAACTTCAATATCAATCACATCTATACAGAAATAAGTATTATATTTGACAAGTGGTTGCCTAAGGGTTTCGGATATCTTAAAAACTGCTTCCTCTTCCTCTACCTCTAGGATTAATTTCCCATCATACACATTAATCATAAATTTAGAAGTAGGTAAGGAAGGTTGTCATAAGATCAAGGAAACCTCTATTTTATCCTCCACATCTAAGTCACAAAATTGGTAGGAAAGATGAATTCATCAACTTTAACTAAAGAATGTTAATGTTCTATAAAAAACTTAGGATACTTAATTGACCTATCTACTAATTGAATGCTCATCCTAGTTGGTTTAGGTCCATCTAATCCTAATCTTTGAAACATGTCAATGGAATCAAAGTAAAAAATATCATATATTCTCTAATGTCATTTCAATTAAAAAACTATCAATATTATAAGGAATAGTAAAACTCCATGAATCTTTGATTTTCTATGCTAGCTTATTTTATAGTATTGCAATGTACTCCTCACTCAAAGGAACTATTCAAAACTCCAAGCGCTTCTTCTTATTAGAAGGAGATCCTTTAAATACTTACTATATTTTGGCATTTGTGAAGAAAGCTTCAACAATAGGAATGTTGAGATGTAATTATTTAAAAAGCTTTTAAAATTTACCAAATTTATCTTCCTTTCTAAAGCTTGCTTAGGTGCAAAATTTTCGATTGATACCACTTCCTTGTTTAGGTCCTATGGTTTCTCTTTCTCATTTTACTTATCCTTCTTTTTTTGTGTGTAAAATAACCTTAATTTTCTTTTATTTTTATTTTCTCTTCAACTTTCAATTCCTTTCAACTCCTCAAAGTCATTGCATTCACTTACTCTCTTAGGTTTGGCTCAATATTGCTAGGCAAGGTGCCATCATGTCTTTCAAAAATAAGCTTATTAAATTGTTTAATCTTATTTTCCAAGTTACGGATGGATACTTCTTAATTTTAAAGAGATGCTTTAATACTTTGAAAACAAGTCTTAGATAGTGTGCAGAATTTTGTCATAAGCTACTCAAGATTTTGCTTCTTTAGTTTTTAATGTTGTTGCTAAAATCTAAATTAAAGACCTTATCTTTATTATCCTTGATTATTTCACAAAAAGTTAGGATGGAGTAGGATGGATTTTCCAACCTGAATTATAGGTTTTATTATAGTGATTACTTTGAGACTAATTCCCTATAAAATAACTTGTTCAATTAACTGTCCTATACTGTAACGGTCTTAACATTTATGATTAAGGTGTTATCCACCATAAATTTCATAACTCATCACTTATTTTAGTTAAGTTGACAATCCTATTTTGTCAATCTTTTCTCTCAATGGTTCTAACTTCACCTCTAATATTGTCACCAAATTTATATTATAGATGTCAACTAAGTTTGGTTTCAACCTCAGATTCTCCTATTGATAATTGTTCATGGCAATATTTTGAATACGCTCTTACAATTCCTCAATAGTTTTAGAGCTAGTAATCCTACTCGAAGATGCATCAATCAACTGCTTAGATGGATGACCTAACCCACTATCAAATGCTTGTATTTACAATCTTAAATTGAGTCCATAATGTTGCTGCTTTACCAATTACTCTTCTCATCTCTCCCATATATCATACAATGTCTCACTTTATGATTGTTGAAAGGAGAAAAATGTCATTTTTTGTTCTTGCTATTTGTGTTAGAGGAAAATACATGGCTAAAAAATTCTTAACAAGCTTATTTTAGGTTGTAGTGGATCTAGGAAATAAAGAATTCAACTAAAATTTACTTTTTTTTCCTAAATATAAAAAAGAATAATCTTAAAAGTACCACAAATCCGTAGAAAGTTGAAGATGTTTGTATTTAGGTCCTCATTAAGCAAACCATCAAACTACACATTGCTAAACTAGTTAAATCATGTTAGGGTTGATCTTAAAATTATTAGCCTCCTCTCTTAGCTTAGTAATGCTCGACTCTATCTTAGTGAATGCCTACCTAATATAGTCCCTCATAATGCATTGTCCTTCTTATGTCATTGTGTCTAGTCAATGTAACCTTAAAACTAATAGTTGCCATTAAATTCTCAAATTTCTTTCATTTAAATTTCAAAGAAAAATCCTTTCAATCTTTATCTCTAACACAAGTAGTAGCTTGGAAATACTTCTAGCCATAAAAGGTACCTAAATCCTGAAATTTAGCAACTAATATAAGATCAAAAGAGAAAGTTATAGAATTAATAATGAAAAAAGAACAAAATGATTATATTAATAAAATAAATTATTCCTAATAATCTAGTCCCTAGAAACAATGCCAAAAACTTGATATGATGTGTCTATTTGATCAAAACATTATTAAAAATAATTAGGAAAGCGAATCTATCATTTTTATATTATAGTCTAGTGAATACGAGTGTTGACCCATGAGTACCACAAGTACTAGTACTAAGCATCCCTTTATTATCTAATATAATAAAATGAATGATTAAATTTAAAAAATATTAACAAATCTAAAGTTACTAATCTATGATAACAAACCAACATAATAGATAGGAATGAATCAATTAATTGATAATCAAGTTCCAGATGAAGAATCCCCTATAACCTTTTTATGCCTAAATTTATTTTGATTCAATTGTTAACCTTAATTTTTTTGGAAAGGTAGAAATTCCAAAGTTAAAACTATATTTTTTCTCAAGGAATATAGCTTTTATCCTTAAGTTGATTTTGATGGATTTGACTCTTACCTAAAAGATTTATATTGTTTCATCTCTAGGATTCTCTAAAACTCTTATTATTCTTTACATAATCTATTCATACATATGATCTTAATTCCTATAAATGAAATTTGAAATTGAATTAGTAAAACTAGAATATTTAAATTCAACGTGAGATATAACTATAAATAATTCATAAGAAAACTTGGGTGTTTCATAAATCAAAGAATCAATCCAAATACAGTCATAAGGTTCATCCTATCTAAATATATTGTAATTTAGTTCATACTATGGTAAAGAAATCCATAACAATTAATAAAGAAAATAAGATAAAATAAGTCATTCTCACAGATTCTCAAATCTTAATTTTCTTTATTAAATTTGATAGAATCCCTTTTTTTCCTTTAAAGTTGCTCCTTTCTTGCCAAAAACACTCTAGTTTGTCTCTTTGTAACTATTCCACTGTCCTTTGTCCCTCTCTATCCTTTTAAATATAAAGCATTAGAATTGTCATAAAAATTACCACCAACAAAGGACCAATACAGGTCTATGTTACACATGTGTAAGCTTA
Source organism: Erythroxylum longipes (assembly GCA_027563885.1). Taxonomy (NCBI): domain Eukaryota; kingdom Viridiplantae; phylum Streptophyta; class Magnoliopsida; order Malpighiales; family Erythroxylaceae; genus Erythroxylum; species Erythroxylum longipes. The sequence goes on from JAOQMS010000007.1 coordinate 15,687,895, forward strand.
ATAACTTAATAATTAAATCCTAAATCACGATTTTGAGTTTTTATCTTCAAAACATATTTAAAGGCATAAACATAGGTCCGTGTTTGTTTATATGGAAAATTCTCAAAAAATAGAATGAACTAGTAACCGATGTAGGTAAAATATGGGTTGTATTTTTGATCCATAGTCTGAGTCCTAGCTCTAAAATCATTCTAAAATCACTCTATCTTAACTCAAATATATCCTAGTTTATTCCTTTTTCATTAACGATTAAAACAATAATTGAAATCATTGAGTTCCAAATCTTGTAAAAACCATACAAAGTTTAAGCAAAATATTCTCAAAATCATAATAAGAATATAGTCTAAGTAGCACTTATCAATCATTCGTGCTTGCATTTTTATTGAATTCAATGGTAGACAAGATCTTTGAAGCTATTTCTTTAAAGATATAACTTAAAGAAATTACTCCATCCCCCATAATCAATATACCTTCTCATCTTATTTGCTATAGTTATTATTTCTAAGGTATTCCAATCCATAGTCCTACTATATCTAAAAAGTTAGAATTTAAGATAGTCCCACCTTAGATACATTAAATACGATAAAGGTTGAAATTGTTTTTTTGTAACATCCCGTTTCCATAGAACGGGTTGGATTTTGGAAATTGGTACACGGGCGATCAATCGAGAAATTAAAAAAAAAACACATTTCATGCTCATGCAATAGTGAATAGTGATTTTTGCACATGAAAAATGTTTGTACATGCATTCATGA
>JAOQMS010000007.1:15691951-15704151 GCA_027563885.1 Erythroxylum longipes
AAGCATGAAGATGAATTAATAATGGTTAAGGTGTTTTTCATTAGATTGCGCCCACGTTATATGATTCCAAATAGTTGGCAAATAAGGGTTCTTTGAAATAACCCTATAGGGTAATAAGCTCACGTTTTATGACCTCTGAGTTGGACTCCGGAAACGAGATCCAACACTTATAATATTGATAAAAGATTAATTCACTATAACTATATACCTATATTCAATGTGTTTTTTTTGCTATTTAATTGATTTTATAGTATTTTTGGTACTTATTTAGGTTCAAGTGTATTTAGAGGTGATAATTGCCTTCATAAATCAAAAGGAGATGTATTCGGGAAATTATGCATGAAATGGAATAATTAGAGCAATTATGGACTTACACAACCACTTATAGTTATTGTGCAAGTCATTGTAAATGTTTGGAGCTTCAACAACACAATTCCTGCCTGTATAGAGTTAAATGCCTACGTATGTTAACATACTTGCTCATTTATATTGCTCATATAAGTCTTTATGACCATACAAAGTCACAAATTGAGGTATTTTTGGAGATACATAGTTACCTACACAGTCGTCTAGGTGATTGTGTATATCCCAAAACCCTAGTTTTTACTATAAAAGGATATTATTTAAGACTATGGGAAAGAATCATTTTTTAGTCTTAAAAAACACCATAGAAGAGGCAGTTATGAAGAGAGGATGAAGAAAACATGAAGATTATATCACAAGTTCCAATAGAGAGCATCTTTCGATCCAAACTGCAAGAAAATTTCATTAGAGACAAAAGGGAGATATAGAATATGAATGCTTTTATTTCTATTTGTTCTTCTAAATATTTGTTATTGTATTTGTTTTCTATGATTAGGAATTAAATTTTTTAGTGCCTAAGTGTGATGAACCCTAATTTTTGATGATAATATGATATAATCTTTTACTCAATGCAATTTTAATGATTGATTTATTGCGCTTCAATTATACATTATATTCTTGAACTAATATATCCAAAATATTAGCCTAATGTTTGATTTCATATTATTGAGATTGAGAAATCCTTTTGCATGAATAGATCTACTGATTTATTGTGCTTCAATTATACATTATATTATTGAACTAATATATCCAAAATATTAGTCCAATGTTTGATTTCATATTATTGAGATTGAGAAATCCTTTTGCATGAATAGATCTACTATAATTGGAAGTAGTTGTATGCAAACTTAGAGACTAGTTGACATAAATCCTCTGTATTATGGTTAAGCCTAATAGTGACATTCACGAATCATTAATGCAATCTTAGGAATTTTAACTAGAAAAAGATTTTAGTTAATCAATCGAGGGTTAATTGTTAATAGTCTTGAGAAAATAGTAAAATAGGATAGGAATCTCCATAGTCCAATTAATTTAATTGCATGATAAAAAGTTATTATTTAAGATATCTTAGGGGGATTCATCTCTTAGGTACTACTTATTTAATATTTACTATTTGTAGTAATTTCTTTATCTGAGTTTTCTTTAATTTTCAAGTAAATTCACACATCCTGATTCAACAATTAGATAATAGAAAAAGGGTTAATACTAGTACTTACACTCCTTATAGGGTTAACCCATACTTACCAGTGCTAGCTACTGTTATACTATGCCCTTGCGGTTAAAACTTATAAATCTTTATAAGTAAAATAATTCAATCAATTAATTTAGAATAGGATTAGTGTTTTCATATATTTCTAGCATCTTTTATAAATTATAAAGGCAATAATTGTAAGAGTCACCAAAGATTGAATAATCATCTATGAATGACTTTATTATCTCTTCAACCTTACCTTAAAAAGTGTCCATCATACACCTTTAAAATGTTATTGGTGAATTGCATAATCCAAATGACATTTTATAATAAGAAAATGTTACATATGAGTATGTAATGGTCTTCTCTTTCCTCATGTGCAATTGGAAGTTTCATAATAACCTGAATATCTATCCAAGAAATAATAATATATATTTCTTGAGAGTTGTTCTAATATTTGGATAATAAATGTAAGGGAAAATAGTCCTTATATGTTGCATCATTTAGTTTACTATAGTCAATGCATACTCTCCACCCAGTGATAGACCTCATTAGCATTAACTCATTCTTCTCATTTAGAACAACCATCACCCTACCTTTCTTTGGTACTATTTGTACATAGATTGTCCGTGATCTATTAAAGGTAGGGTAGATTATACCTAAGTCAAGTAATTTAACTACCTACACTTTCAAAACATCTCTCATATTTGGATTTAATCTCCTATAGGTTGCACCATAGGTTTATGTCCTTTATCCATCAAAATTTTATAGATCCAATATGAAATATTGATCCCTTTATGCCAATAATTTTTAATGTTAAATCTTTCTTATGATCTCATAGAACTCATAGTAACTTGTCCTTTTGTTCTGTAAGTAACCCAACTACAATTGTAATTGATAAGTTTGAGTTTTCCTCTAGAATGCATATTAAAGGTGGTTTCTCTATAGACGGTTTCATTTTCTACTAGTGTGAATTCGCCTAATCATTTTAGTCTTTCCTTATGAAAAGGACTTCTTTTTGTTAAAGAAAAATTAATAGGCTACTTTCTCATACAACTTTCCATCTTACAAGTTAGTTTTTCTCTCTAATGATAAATACTCAAAGACGTCTTTTCGTATAGCTCCCTATAAAGAAAATGATATTTCTGTGTCTAATACATTAAAGGAATGACAATAATCATCACCTACAATTGAGTGTTTCAATGCATTCAAAATTTTAAAAGTTATCGTTTCCTCTCTAATCATATATGTTATTTTCCTTCATAGACATTCATTATAGTTTTTTGTATAAAAAGGAACGACCTACCTTATATTTAAGGTAGTTCAATATCTTTTTCCATATTTAAAATAACAAAATTAATTGAAAAATGAATTTATTAACCATAACCATCATATATTCAATTACACCCCTAAGGTACTTAACAGATCTATCAACTAGTTATGAACTAATCCCATAATGTTTAGTTTTATATAGTCCTCAATTCTTAGAAATAGAATAAAGCATCAAATTATTACTAGCACTTAAATCTGCCAATGCCTTATCAATAGATAAATTATTGATGACACAAGAGATAGTAAAAATCTATAGATCTTTTAACTTAACTTATTTTGGAGGATACCCAATAATTCTTCATTTAATGTAATGGTTGATAGCTTCTCCAAATTATTTTTTTCTTATAATTTCCTTAAGAAAATTAGCATATCAAGGCATTTACGAAATAACTACAACAAAAGGAATGTTAATATGAAATTACTTAAATTTTCAAGGAACTACTAAACTTCCCATCCTTTTCTTGTCTAGCCTTATTGGATAAGGAATTTAATCTATATTTCCTTATAAGTTACATTACTTTTAGGGATGGCAATAGGCATGATGTCTATTACCCTCATTTGGGCCTGGCCTAAAGCTTGGTCTAGCCTAGAATACACATTCAGAACCTTGCTTAAGCAAACCATCCCAAAATAATGTCATTTTGTTGTAATTAACCAAAATAACATTGTCTTATTATTAAGTTTTTTTAAACATATAGACCAAAATAATGTCATTTTGGAAGTTAAACCAAAATGATATTGTTTTTAGGGAGGAGTTTAGGTCATCAAGCCAACCAATCAGGTCTAGGTATAAATTAAAATTCGTTCAACTTAAGCTTGACCTTTGGACTTTAGTTTTGAATTGATCTAAGTTGGCCTAAATTTGTTATTACTAATTACTTTGATATCGCCTTCCTATTTACTTCCTGACTCAGAGACCTTTTTATTTTCCTTTCCCCTCTTTTCATTATTCAATTCATGTTCACTTATTGGAGTGATTGCTTGAGCATATTCCTTACGGTTAAACACAATATTACTAGGTGTTGTTCCTTGAACCCTTTTATTAACAACTTTCGTTAATTCAACATTTATCATTAAGACATTATAATTTTACAACCAAAAAGAGGTTCCTAGTATAAAATCTCTTAATATCTATTTTAAACCTTGCAACTTTTCTTTTTCATATAGTTATGAAACACCAATCAAGGTAGTCTTTAAGTTGGTTGCTTAAAGAGAAACTTGTATATTTCTCCACATTGAGTTGTACATCATCCTATAAGGATGGTTTTACCTATATATATCTCTCATTTAATAAACTTGTGCTACTTGTTCCATCATAATATGTCTAACATGGTATTATATTCCTTGGTTTTCTCCTCTATAGAATTTTAAACTTATAATATAGGTTATCTTACATGGAAAGCTCAAGTTATCAAGTTCATTTGCTATTTTTAAGAAGTTAATTGATTTCATTTATATAAAGGAAAAGCTTTTAAAAATAGTATACAAGAACAAGTAGGGCAAAAATGTAACTCTAGCTGGTAAAGGACCTTTAAACTAAAAAATGATGCCTATCATAAGTTCCAAATATTAGAGAGACTAGGGGCATTCTGTTTTGAAGATTCCAAATAATAGTATTAGTTATAATTCTTAGTATTATATTATGTAAATTTGTTTCAACGTTTATGTAACATCCATTCCCATATTAAGGGTTAAAGCCCAGGAATACCGTAGATGATAAATATTATTGAGAAATTAGAAAAATGCATTTCATACTCATGTATAATATTAGTATACACACACATGAATTTGATCATTGCACACATTACAATATTTTGTTCATGCACTCATTTGACATTTTATGAGTATAAATGATTGATTTAATGTGATTATGATATGGATAGTGGTTATTTTTCCTTAAAAATTGATTCGGTGTATTAAATTATTGATTTAGAATTTTTGGTGAAATTTGAGAATTTTCTAAAAATTAAGGGTATTTTTGGACTAAGAAAAACGCCAAGTGGCGAGACAGTTGATGAATAGTGACAAAAATAAGTGTCAGATGGCGGTAGAAATTTTTATGAATGACATTGGGATTTAATGACATATGTCATTGAAAATTGGGAGTCAATTGGAATAGAAATTGGAATCAAATAGACTAGTTATTAAAGGAGGGATAAATGGAACATGGGAAAGTGACATGTGGCAAGTGACATGTGTCAGTTGCCATACCACTTATATCCCATGATTTTTTCAAATGAAAGACCAACTCTCATTTGGTCTTTCACTTGTTCAATGCTCTCTCTCTTCTTCTTCGTATTTTCTTCTTTCTTCTTCTCCATCATCTACGACATTCTCTTCTCTCACACTCAATGTTGAACCTTGCTTTCTTCCATCACTAGCTACTTCAAAGTTCTTGCTATCTTTTCTTCTTGATAAAAACCCACCTAACCCTACCACCTTTGATGTTGATCATGTGATGCTTTGGAAACTAGGGTTCATGGTGATTTTTGAAGATCTTGAAGTAAACAAGTAAGTTAAAAGCTTTACTTTTCTTAATTTGTTGAATGAAGCATGTATAATGATGGTTAGAGGCATATAATCATAAGATGGTGTTATGTATATTGGAAGTGAATGAGAAAACCTAGGTATGTTCATGTCTTGCTTTTATGTGTATAATTATTAATGATTCATAAACTGATGTAGAGATGATTTAGAGTTAAAATGAGTCCTAAAATGGGGTTGAAAGAAGTACAGAAAAATTGATTTATGAATGAATGTTATATGTTCTGTTTTTGGGTTAATGATTAAACATAGATTGTGAATTTTTGGGTATGATATTGAGTTGAAGTGGAAGTAGGAATGAAGAGGAAATACGAAGGACTGAGTTAGAAATGATAGACTAAGGAAAAGAGATGAACTAGGATGAAAATGAAGTTAAAGGTGTGCTGAAACATGCTGATGGAGTGTTTTTTTTTAACATACTTTTGTATTTTGACCATAACTTGATTTGTAGAAATCCAAATGGGATTTGTTCTGATTTAGATTAAATAGAGTCATATGGATACAATTTTCATGAAGAAATCAAGTTTGAAATTTGTCCTTAAAATTCTTAAAATTTGGCTTGAAGTTGAGAGTGGTATTCTGTCGAGGTATAAGAACAGTTTGTAGTATTTTGATTATAACTTGTATGATACTAATCCAAAATGCATTAATTTGATGTCATTAGAAACTTAATACATAGAGTAACATTTTATTAGAATAAAGTGTTGCCTAAAAACCTCATTTTATAGGTCATAATGGTCATAAAATACTGACCTAAAAATCTATCTTGAGAAAAACTGGAAAAACTGTCGAATAAGTGGGAAATTTGTTTCTGTTACGATGAATTTTCTAAGACCTTTTGTATTGGTCTGTACTTGGAGATACTACTATATATTGACATATGCATGTTTTTATATGAGTTCAAAAATATATTTAAATCCTTTCGGTATATGTACTAGTGATATATAATGTTATATGCCCTTACATGAACTTAGAGTTCATCGGTATGCGAAATCTTGGAGATTTTTGACATATAAGCTTCTAAGTGTGTAAAATTGATTCCATTGGATGGATATGGCCATGGTGGCTGAGTTAAATGTGTCCTAATGCCTTATAGGTGATTAAACATGATTTTTAGACTCATTGGACACTTAGAAAGCTTAATTTAAAAAGTTGATTTACATAAGGGACTTAAATGCAAATTTTCAATTCTTGGAGGACCAATATGTAATTTTGTAAAGTTCAGGGGCCTAATTATAATTGGAAAAAGTCAAAGCACCAAAATGAAAATAAAAATTTTGGTATTCTCAAATTTTGGGCTTAATTGCAAATTTTGGAAAGTTTGGAGGGTATAATGGTAATTTCACATAAGCTAAGGGCGAAAAGATAAATTCACTATGTTTGGTCAAAGAAGAGTCAAAATAGACCCTTCTTCACCTTATGGCTGTGCACCCCCGTTATTTGGAATTAAACCACTTTGTTTTAATTTAAAGAAACGAGAAGAAAGGAGAAGAGAGGAGGAAAAGAGGAAGTTTCGGCGCTCGCCAAATTTTTACCAAGTTTTTGATCCTTCAACCCAAACCAAGGCATTCTAAGGTAATTTGGGGTCAAGGAACTCAAATCTATCGTTAAATTTGAGAAATTATCAAAGGATTTGAAGATATCACTAAAGAAAAGTTTAGGTAAATTTTATCTCATCTCTCTCTACATTATGATTTTGAGTTTGGTGTTAAGATATGTTGTTCTCTATGCTTAATTATGCATGAAACATGGTTTAGATGAATGAAAAGAGTCATGGAGAGGTTTATTTAAGCCAAAAGTGAAATGGTCTCTCTTTGGTGAAAGTTGGTAAAATTTTGAATATCTTTTAAAATTGATGGTTTAAATGAATTCTATGGTGTTAATTGTGTATGTATAATGTGGATTGATGATGAAAAATGAGGAAGAAGTACAATTGAAGGAGGCTTCGAAGTTTATGCCTTTAGGTGCTTGATAAAATGCCCAAGTGAACTTGGCTTAGGATTTAAGGATTTTAATGGTGTGCATTGGAAAGAAGCTTTCATGTTTACTTAGAGTAAACTTGAATTATTGCTTAGACTGATGAGTATTGGCCTAATGTGCTTGGATAAAAATGCCCTCAATTATGCTTTAAAATGTGTAAGTATTGGATTAAGCCATTAAATACCTTGGAAAATGTAAAAGAAAGCTTATGTGAATAATAAGGGTTGAGTTTTATACACTTATGTGATGGTGTATAAATATGAGTTATATGTTTGAGTAGTAAGTACATTACATTTGTATGTATAAAGGCTCGGGAGATGTGAATCAAGGAGCTCATACAGAGGATTGTTGAAGTTAAAGGAGTGTACACCTTCTTTTGACGTGAGTTGGGGAAAACATATCTCTTAAATGGGATTTGGACATCCCAAGATATGCATGACGACTTGTAGGTAAATTTTGAACCTAGATAATGCATAATAGAATTGATTCTTAAATAGATGCTAGTACACTTATGTATTTAATAAATGACATTTTTTAAAATAACTCTTTGCACTTGGAGTGGAACTGATCTTTTTATTTCATATTTTGAGGAATGATATTGTTTTCAACAAATTTGCACTTGAAGCGCAAAGGACAATGTTTTATTTTTTTGAAACTACGTTTCTGAATAACTTTGCATTTGGAGGTCAGAGGATGAAGTTATTAACAAAAGAGTCAACCACGATTATGTCCTCAATCATATTGTACCTATCTTAGGACAATTGGCATAACTTTCATTGAATATATCTGATTTTGGTCATTTTAGGACAGTTTCGAAGAGAACTCTAAGATCTACAACTTTTGTGAAGACTCGAAGAAAAATTTTGTCATCTAGAGGGTCAAAATCGCTTCGTTTGACCCTTTGTCTGGTACTTATGCTTTGTCTAAAAGCCATATCTTTTCCATTAGAGGTCCAAAATTTCCAAACTTTATATTGTTAGAAAGCTAAGAAAAAGATCTACAACTTTCATGAAGAACTTGAAGAGGGATTTCTCCATCTAGAGGGTCAAAATAAGACAACTCTATCTCAGACGAAGTAGTTAGGTCTGAAATGGATCAGAAGAATCAGTCTAAGACGATCTAGACTTAGACGATTCAGACTAAGACAATCCCGACTAATACGATTCAGACTAAGATGATCCTAAATAAGACGATTCAGACTAAGTTGATCCCGACTAAGACGATTCGTCTGATACCCATGCTTCGTCTGGAGGCCATATCTATTGCATCTGAAGTCCAAAAATTTCAAACTTTATATCGTTGGAAAGATAAGAAAAAGATATACAATCAAGAAGACCAATCTATATAATTAAGCCTAGATCAATATAGATTTGCCCTAGAAGTCAGAACACAAAAATTTTACCCTTATGAATGCCTGAAAAAAATGCAATCTACAAACTTTGAGAGCCATGAGCAAAAACACAATCACATTTCATTATCATCAAAAGATAAGAGTTTTACAAAACTTTAATGGGTATTTCAAGCCACAATACGTCATAGTCCAAAAACACACAATTTACACAAAGTATAATTGCTCAAAATGCAACTAAAGCCTTGTTTTACAAAAAATAACTTAAAATACAAAATAAGCATAATCCGGAGTAATGCCCTTATGCTCAATCACTTTATCTCTTGCTCATTGCCTGAAGATGGGACAGAATGGGGGGTGAGCTTAAAGCTCGTAGGTAACAATTTTATAACCGATAACAAGCAAAACCATTAAAAAAATTCACAATACATCATGAAACACATATTTCCATATTCTTAATTTATCGAACACTTTATAAGCAACCTAAATCATGCATTCAATAAACTTGTCAACACATAAACACATCAAAATGGTTTGGGAGGTCCATAAACAAAACGAGCTAACACATTCTTATTAAATGTTCCTGTGTAGTCGTGAACAGAACGAACTAACACAATCTGACATAGTGGTTTTGCGTAGTCGTAAACATGAGGGAGTCCCTGAAAGAGCTCCATGCCACTTATGGGCAGGCGGAAGAAGCCTTTAGTCAAATTGCACTTGACATACAGAATGGACCAGACCAAACCCACATAACATGTATTTCATAACTTGTAAGCTTGTTGCACAAAATGGCACTTTTTTCGAAAAGTGATTTCATAGACATAGTAAAAAAAATCATTTTCGCATTATTTTCTTAATTCGTCAACCCAATATTCACATACCAAACACAAAACACTTTCTCAAAGCATTCAAAGAGCAATAAATGCACATTTATAATACAATTGAAAAACGTTTGCTTTCTTGATTTTGAAGAAACATTAATGGCTTATTATTCAATTATAAAAATATAACCCACCTTGAATTCCTTGCTTAACAATTGTTATGCCTCTCTTCTAGGTCCTCTTGCCTCTCCTCTTGATTTCCTTTAATATTGGAAAAAATCCCAATTCAATAGGAATCCAAATTGAGAATTCAAAAAGAACATTCACTAAACATTGATTCTAGATTACTTAAACGCATGCATTTTCTAAGCTTCATAAACCAAAATCCTTCTAAAAATCCAAAGGGTTAAAATTGGGCTTAACTTGAATCTTCACCAAACAAAGATATGTTTAGCTCAAATGGAAGCTCTTCTCTTCCTCTTTCTTTTTCCCTTCTTGAACAACTTCAAAATCACTCTTTAAAACTAAGAAAATTGGAAACCTAGTTTAGCTTTCTCTTCTTTTCTTCTTCTCCCACGACACTCTCTTCCCTCTTCTCTCTTATTTTCATTTTTCACTTCATTCTCTCCTTCAATTCATGTTTTTCTCCACCTTAAGAGCAAGACTACACTTTCTTCTTCCCATTTTACCCTTAATGAGTGCTAAAAGTCACCTTTGCCCTTGCTTTTATGCTTCATGATCTCTAAACTTAAGTGACATGCCAAAAATGCCCTCAATTCATTCTTAATGCATTAATTTCACTAACTAGTGAAATAAAATCCTACTAACATTGACATAAATAATTAAACTCCAATAATAATTCTATCATGACCTCATAATTTATTTAAATCATGCTTAACACTCCATTCATTCTAAGGCAAAAAAATTCAAATTCTATGGAATATCACACTTAACAAAAAATATTTCGGGGCCAACAACCATTGTTGGATTGTTCAATGCCATCCAATGGTTTAACCTCTCTTATATTACCTTAATCATAGCAATTCAATTGTTGGGAAACTTCTTGTACCTGTTCACGATAAGCACGTTGTCGGGAGTGGTGGTGAGTTCATTCCCTTCCTCTCCAAAACTCCTATCAACAGTGCCTTTCTAATTTTTTTCATAGTTATTTCCTACTTTCACATATACCTGGATAAAGTTCTATTATTGGTTCTTGTTGATTATGCAATTTTCGGTTTTATATTTACTTGGAAAGTCCATATTTCAACAAAAAATGGCTATGTAAAAGTGCTGAAACTAGACATTCAAAGCTAGCAATTCCAACTTCTGACATTGATAATTAGTTGTCACTTGCAACTTAAAATTCAAGTTAATGATTGATAATCTTGTAGCTCTAAAGACGAAGAACTTTTAAATTGTCACATTTGTCTTTCGTCATCAAGCTTTATTCTTGTTGCTTAAAGTATTCTTAACTTTGCTGAAGTTATGGATGCCCCCAATGCATGTATGTTACAACACTTGCTCTTTGTTTTACTCTTAGGTTAGATTGTTGAGTGTTTACACGATAAAGAAGTTTTACTTTGGAAGGTATTTAATGGTTTTTAAGGAATATTCTGCTAGATTACTTTCCCATTGCATCAACCTCCTTTTTTCTTTACTAATTGAAAACAAACTAGCTTAAATATGTATAATTTCAGGTACTCTACCGATCTTGAAGTTACTTTCATAATTCCCATGACTTATCTTTCATATATGATGGCTGAGGTATGAAGTTGTTCTCATCGATATGGACAAATGTAGTTAGTCGATCCAATTACGTTGTAATTTTTTGGTAATCTCAGCATTTATAATTTTTAAACTAGTCTTTGTTTTATTATTTTGTCTATAAGAAATGTTAAAGTTGTAATTAAAATCTTGTATATAAAGAATATTCTTTTTGTTGGTATAATTTAAAGATATTTTACTTTTTATGTACAATGCTTCAAATTATCAATTTTTGTACAAATTTTATATATAATAAAAATATATTGACAAATTATATATAAAAAGTAACAAGTAATTTATTCCAAAATTGTGTAACAATTGGTTAAAACATAGCTAAAAATTTGACTACATTTTATTAAATGTAAATTAAAATATTTGGCTAAATTTTTAGAAACGTAGCTAAAAACATTTGGCTACGTTTCTGGAATCATAGCGAAAAATTTTTCACTACGTTTCAAAAAACGTAGCTAATTATATTTATCTACATTTCCAAAAGTTACGAAAAAGAAGCATAGCTAAACCTATTGGTGATGATTCCTCAAACCGTCACTAATATTTTTTGACTATGAAAATAAAGTGTAGCCAAAAACTATTACTGTCTGTTTGGTTACTGTCTCCAATATGCAGAGACAAAACGAGACGGAAATTTAGAGATGGAACAAAACAGAAATTGGAGACAGTAAGTTGTTTGGTTGTGATGGATAAAACAGAAACAATTGTCTTCGTCTCGAGGACAGAAATATGTTTGGTTGCAGGGGACAGAACATAAAAACAGTAGCTATGATTGGAAATATGTAATTTATTGATTATTTTATAATTGTATCAATATTTATTTTAAGTGTATTTGTAATATTTT
>JAOQMS010000007.1:15704251-15716446 GCA_027563885.1 Erythroxylum longipes
TGCTAACATTCCGCTGAGCATTGAAATGCAACTTTTCCTCTTAACTCTCTCATTGCCATTCTCCCCATTATTGAAACTGAGGTTATAACCCTTAGTATGGGGGCAGGATGCTACACATTCCCTTCACTCTTTCAAGCCCACTCAAGTAAACAATAGCCCATCAACCTATCTCTCACCAAATCCACCCCATATCCAAAGTGAATCAACACCAATTCCAATACAGTCCACTACCATTGCAAAACAAATAGTCCCAACCTAAAGCAATACTCCCTCATCTACCATGGATCATCAACAACGATCTCAAAACCACACTGTTTCACTCATCCCCCACCCTGCCCCAGAAAGACTCAGAGGATCAAAAGGCAAGGAGCAGGATCCCCTTCAATCTCCACTATTCATATAACCTGCAATGCAGAAAGGGATCAATGTGAAGACTAGAAGTAAGTCGAGAAGGCCAATTTCAATGGATGAAGTTGACTTACTTGATCAAGGGGACTTTTGTGATAGTGCTTTTGACGAAGATCCACCTGACTCCCCCAACAAACTCCAACAAATGGGGGATGTGGAGCTGCCTGACAATGTCAGGTAAGCCCCAAAACCAATTATCTTTAATGGAGTATAATATCTTATCTTGGAACTGCAGGGGCATTTCCAATAAAAATACAATATACAACTTAAAACAACTGGTTCAAATAGCAAAAGTGGACATCCTCATATTATTAGAGCCAAGAACCAGTGCCCACAATGCTGATAACATCATCAAAACCCTAAACTTCAACAACTCGCATAGAGTTGAAGCTATAGGATTTGCTGGTGGTATTTGGATATTGTGGAAAGACAAATTCAATATTTATGTCATTCAGGAAACTTGGAAAATGATTCACATCAATGTAATACTTCCTGACAATTCCAGTATTTTGTTATCAGCAGTGTACGGTAGCCCCCACTCGGATTTGAGAAGGGGATTATGGGACAAACTAACATTACTTGCAGGAATCATAAGCACCCCATGGTTAGTTCTTGGTGACTTCAACGCAATAACTTCCCCAGAGGATAAATTGGGGGTATGAGCAACCAAAGGATGCCCCAGACTCCTACAATGGATTCATACTGCCAACATGCATGATTTGGGATTCATAGGTAATAAATACACCTGGACTAACAATAAATGTTTTGTGAGGCTAGACAGGGTTCTTGGCAATGCAAAATTCCTCAACAAAACAAAGGAAGTCAAGATCATACACATACCAAGGATTTGTTCAGACCATTGCCCCATACATACGAACATTAAGACTAGCAATTTCAGAGAAAATATTTCAAAGTCCTTTAGATATTGGACTACATGGGAACTGCATGAACAGTGGCAACAATGGTTGAAAAACATGTGGGATCAGGATAAACCACTACACCAGTCAATCCAGATCATCCAGTACAAATCAAGGGAATGGAAACAAAACATTTTTGGGGATGTAAACAGAAAGAAGAGCTACTGCATGGCAAGACTCACTGGAATTAAAAAAGCTTTAGCTCTACAACACAATAACAGGCTGATCAACCTGGAGCAAAAGCTAAGGCTCCAGCTTGAAACACTACTTTCCCAGGAGGAGGAATTGAAGATGCAGAATAGAAGAATGATATGGCTAGCACAAAGAGATAGGAACACAAGCTATTTTCACAAGAAGCATTTAAGCAGGAGGAAGAATCTCACAATCAAATAACTGAAGCTACAAAATGGAGCATGGTCCAGTGATACAGTTGTAATCAATACAGAGATTACTACCTATTACAAGCAACTGTATCAACTTCAAACTAGCACACAACAGGCAGATTAACAAATAGTGTACAACATCAGAGGAAATTGTCCACCAATATCAAACATGGGACTACAACTGCTGAATCAACATGTCACAACAACAGAAGTTCACTTTGCTCTATTTGAGATGCACCCAAATAAAGCACCTGGGCCAGATGGTCTGCCACCTAGTTTTTACCAAAACAATTGGAAACAGGTTGGAAGATCCTTGGTGAAAATGGTAACTCAGGTGTTTGACAGCTCTGAAATGGACCCAATTTTAAACAAAGGAATGATCATCCTCATCCCTAAGGTGCCCCAACCAACAATGGTAGGCCATCTAAGACCTATATCTCTTATTAACACATGTGCAAAGGTTGTTACCAAGGTGGTAGCAAACAGACTAAGAGAGATACTGCCAGAATTGATCCTCCCAAACTAATCAGGTTTCATCAGGGGAAGGTCAATAACAGAAAATATAATAACAGCTCAAGAGGCTTTTCACCACATGGCGTCAAATAGAAGGTTGCAACCATATGTGGCTTTAAAGATTGACTTAGTCAAAGCAGAGATTCTCTCCAAGATGCAGGCATTCCTAACAAAATTACTAATATCATAATGTCTTCACTCACTACAAGCTCAACCCAAATTATCTGGGATGGAGCTTTGGGCCCAACCTTCACTCCTCAACAAGGAGTCCGGCAAGGTAATCCAATTTCACCTTATTTGTTCATACTTTGTATCAATAAATTATCACAGGTTATAAATCAATGTGTTCAACAAGGAAAATGGAGGCCAATGTCTTTTGGACAACAAAGGGTGCAGCTTTCCCATCTGCTTTTTGCAGATGACCTACTGTTGTTTGCAGAAGCACACACAGACCAAGCAAGGACTCTATATCAGGTGATATTAGACTTTTCTTCTTTTTCAGGGCTGAGTATAAACAGGGAGAAATCTACCTTATTTGTTTCACCACACACACCACAGCATATTGCACAAAGCATAGAAAACATCTTACAGAAACATATGGTGACTGAGGTGGGAAAATACTTAGGATCACAGATCATTCAAGGAAGAATAAAAACAAGTTTTTTCAACCTATTGTTTCTAAGGTTCAACAAAGGGCACAAAATTGGAATGCATACACAATCTCACTAGCAGGCAGAATGACCTTATGTCAATCAATCCTATGTGCAATTCCTTCATATCTAATGCAGACAACATTACTCTTCAAATCCACTTGTAATGAAATTGAAAGAATAATAAGAAAATTTTTATGGGGAGGAAACCCAACTGACAAAAAGGTTCCCCTAGTTAGTTGGAAAACAGTGTGTCAACCAAAGCCAAATGGGGGGCTAGGGTTAAAGAACATAAAAGAATAGAATGCAGCCCTAATTCTCAAGTTGGCATGGGACTTAATTTCACGAAAGAACAAGTTGTGGACCAATGTTTTCAAAGCTAAATACAATCTCTCTAATTCATGCATGCAACTAACCTTTCCATCAAATAAAAAATCCCACATATACAGGACCATCCAGAAACTGTGGGACATACTAATTCAAGGCATCAAGTGGGAACTCAAAGATGGTACCACAATAGCATTCTGGAATTACATCTGGCTACCAACAAACATCAGGCTAAAGGATCACATTCTCATACAAAGCACAGATATTGACCTCAATGCAAAGCCAATTCATTATATATCTCAATCAAGATTCTGGGACATCAATCTTCTGTCACAGTGGTTACCTTAACAAATCATCAACCAAATATTAGCAATCACACATCCAAAGTCACATTATGGATGTGATGAAATAAGATGGAGATAGACCAACAATGGAGAATTTTCAACAAAGTCAGCATACCAGAAGTTATGTGAGAATCAATGGGAAGCAAAAAACACACTATGGGAATTGATATGGAAACAGAGAGCACCAGAACGATTCTAAACCTCAAGAAGTTCCACAGAGACATATGCTCGTCCCCAAACTATCACAGATGTCCACAGCAGGAATCCGTCATGCATGTTCTGAGGGATTGTTATAGAAATAAACAAGTGTGAGCAGTAATCAGACAGGATTTACCACCGCATTTCAAGGATGAAGGTAACACTAATGAATGGATCCAAACTAACTTAACCTCAAATTTGATGCAGGATAATATACAATGGTGCTCGTGGTGTACGGGAACTTGCTACATACTATGGGGACAAGGAATCAAGAAGTGTTCAATCATGAAGAACACACGACGTATTCAATCCAGGCATCAATCAAGACAATAGTCAAAGAAAATCAAAAGGTGTTCGCTGCGCATTCAACCGGGAGAGACAATGCAATAGGACCGGCCATCGACACACCACGAGGGTTGTCGCATCGGAACATCAATTCATTTCATAGATTAAGATCGGATGGAGCAGTTACCAGATCCGAAGGAAAGGCTACAGTCGGAGGAGTCATCCTCGATGATTTGAACAAGTGGATATTCGGCTTCTCCATGGCGGTCAGAATCTGCAACCCACACCATGCAGAATGTTGGGGGGTTTTAGTCGGTCTCAGAGTGGCAGAGAATTTACAGATCAAGAAATTAATTGTAGAATCAGATTCAAAAGAAGTTATAAACTTACTGAGTCGTCGACCACCATTCGAAGAATCGGAACCCAGCATCGTTCAAGACCTCAGGAGGATCTCCAGAGACTTTGACTCGATGGTGTTCAATCACATCAACCGAATCCATAATCAAAAAGCGGATTACTTGGCAAAGAGTGGTCTACATACAGAACCACACATACTTCACATATATCAGGCAGATCCAATATCAAAACCCACCACCACAAGTTCGAATTATAGATCAAACACATTCGGAGCAGGAAGTAGGTTTCATTCTCAAACAGAGGAGCGGCGGCACACAACAACAATGGAAAACCATACTCCCCATGTCTCTTTGATTTCCCTATCATCAACATTAGGTTTATAGTTTAGCGTGGGAACTATAACCACGCACTTTTACCCGCCCTGAAGGGTATTTTAATCTTTCTGTGTACTATGGTACGTTAAACACCCACCGAAGTAAAAAAAAATGCTGCTATTGTGTAGCTTTTCCAAATTCAACAGTTTGGGATAAATCTGCTAACTATTCATCTTCTTACCAAACAAAAATTTCAACTGTTTGAAAAAGTCAAACAGCTAAAACACTTGAATCAGTTAAAAAATAGTTGATCCGTTATCCTCTAAATGCAACGTGAGTAGTTTGATACCAACTATCATGTCATGTTAGTGTCAGCAATTTTAATTGATACCTATCAATATTTAAAATACTACCCATATATCGTTTGGCATCGGTATGTTTAAAAAATTCAATAACTTGTTTACAAAAATTTTTTTAAAACAAACTTAATGAAGTTCCAATCCAAATGCCAATGAAGAAGATGAAGATGAATCTCGGTTCAAGAGAGCAAGCATAAGTGAAAGATGCGAAGGCTTCTCTTCCGGATTTGTCTAACTTGCCTTGTAAGCCATTCTTGGGAGGCTCTCGCTAGCTGTGTAGTGTGGAAAAAGTATGTAGCAGTTTGAGGGGTATGTGTACAAGTGATCATCTTTGGGAGAAACACTTGAAGCAGAAATGGAGTAGAGTGATAGTTGCTCACAGGGAATGTTAATGAAGCCAACAAGCCTCTTTAATCAAGACAATCAAAAGGGGTTTGATAGGAATTCTTGGCAGTTACTGGCCTTTTTCTTGGATTAAACCAAAATTTCAAAGTAGACAGGAAGAGATAACAAAATAGAAAGAAAAAAAGTCTCTACTCTTTGAATGCCATTGCTGTTATTCTTGTGATAGCGATGTGGCTGCCAGGTAGTACGAGAGAGATTGAAACTAAGTTAGGGATTTAGAATTAGGTAACAATTATAAGGCTTTTTGATACAGTTAATAATAACTAATAATATAATAATTATTATAAAATAATTAAATTTATTTAAAATAATAATAGTAATTAAGTTTTTAAAATAATAATAATAAATTTTTTCTTTCTTTCTTTTCATTTTCATTTTTCATTTGAAAATACTTTCTCTACTAGTTAAAAGTAAAGTTACGTACTACTGCATATCTCCATATTTTCATTTTAAATTTTTACTAAATATTGTTGAAAAAACTTACTCAAGCTCTAATATATTACGTGGTGTATACATTTTAATGAAACTTATTAGTTTAAAATTTTTAAAAATATCATGTTTAAAGTGACAAAAACTTAATAGCATTTAATTAACAAAAAATTAATTGAATTTATTATATATTAAAATTATAATATTTTAAATACTTTGTATTTTTCTTAATTTATATTATTTTTAATGTTATATTTATATGATAATTAAATATTTTTTATATTAATTATAATTATTATTTATATGTAAAATATGTGAAATAATATTGATAAAAATAAAAAATAATTGTTATTTTAAGTTTCTATTATTATAATTTCAGAAGACAAGATGGTAAAATTAAAAATCATATACTGCAATATATTAAAAGATTATTTTATAATTTAAAAAATTCAGACTATTTTATAAATTTAAAAATTACCTGGATATTAATCATATCATACATTACTATACCATAATCAAATCGTGTAACAGTACTGTACCAATATTCTTTAGCAGGAACTAACGTTTCATTATCCAGTGGGGCAGTCAAAGAGCCATTAATATGCTAGATTTGTTGGGAATAACCACTAAGCTAGCTGTAAGAATATTTGGACATCATTAATCATTTGGCTTGTAACATACACGCTCCTATATAAGATAGCTTACGATTCTTACCATACCAAAGGCCAGGTTAAGTTTGTTTCTTTTATTGCTCAGCGGTACTTTCGGCACTGCATTTGGGTAGCCATGTTTAACTTGAAGAGAGCAACTTTTGTTATTTACCATTTATTCTAAGGCAGCTGCTATCCTATTTACAACAGAAGTCTTAAGTTTCTGACGTTGATGATGAACCCGTGCTGCTCAGCTCCTCAAATGCCTTGACGGGGTCTGCATATGACTCCATGCAAGGCAACCTAAGGAAATGGAGAAAAACCGTTAAATCTATCGTTTTGCATGAGCATGAAAATGGTGATAATCTTCGTGCTGATTTTTCTTACCTGCTTGACATTATAGTCTCGTCATCTATAGTCGATTTTTCATCAAATATGTTACCTGGAAGAAGGGAACGGTAAACTTCAAATCTGGAAGAACAAAAGAAATGAGCCAGAAAAAGCATTATAACATCTGCAGTTTCAATCCAGCGGCATGCCATGTACCAACATCAATAGAAAAAGAGAAGGAACTTTGACCTTTCAATAGCTACTTTCAGTATCTATCTATTGTGATCTGTTTTACATACTGCAAAACAATCCACTGATAAATTGGGCAGCAATAGATATGTGCTATTCTAAAAAGCAGAAAATATCTCCACTTCAGTTTAATAAATCAAATTCCGAAGAGTTTAACTACTCATACTACTATAGGAAACATGTTGCAGGATGCAGTAGACCCAGCCAGTAGTCAGTATTCAAATATTAAGATCAGAAGTTAATAGAAGGTACACTTTTTACCTCCATAAATATTCTTCTTTGAGAAATACTTCTTCATCAAACGGCGGGTGTAGTCAGCTTCATATCTTCTGAACTTTTCAATGTATTCTTCACTGTCTAGAAACCTGAAAATATTTAATTATTGTTATAAGGGCATTTAGACCTTAGATTAAAGTACTGCTAATGTAATTACATGTGTCTGTCAAACTTATGCTAAAGCAAACACTTTAAATGCAACTGTAAAGTGTGAACAAGTCTGTTACCGGTGATCAAGTAAAGAACACCATATGGAGGGAACAAAAAGATAAAATAAGTATTTATTTGGGAATTTTGGAACTTTAACAATGAATAACAGGCTAACAGAAGCATAGGATATGCTTTTCAGCAATTGATAAACAGTAAAATATTGAAGAGCCAAAGACAAACACGTAATCTTGCGAGAACTATATGTATATGCCCATTAATACCTAACTTAAATGGTTTAATCCATAAAAGAGATGCAAGTCAGGACCTATATATGACATGTTTTTGGACCAATGGACCAATATAGAGCATCGAGAGGAGTTTTCCCCTAAAGGAACAACAACAATCAGACAGAATACATCTCTGTAATAGATCAATAAACATAAGTGCATCAAGAGCCAAAGACAATCATATAACCCATTTATACAAGTAAATCCAAAAAAAGTCCAAAAAGGACATTAGGAAGTCATATATGTGACACAATGAGTCAAGGACCAATACACGGCACCAAGAGGATAAATCTGTAGGAGACAACCAACCTATATAAGGAAACCATAGAATGGACCAATACATGGAATCAAGAGGACATGTGTAGGAGAGGACCAGTCTATATAAGGAAAACCATAGACTTTTGATAAAGACTCGAACTAGGTTATAGTAGGGAATAGTTAGGCATCAAGACATCTTTCCAAATACATAAATGCAGTTCATATCCCATCCCTATAAGCCCTACACTTCCTATCCAGCCAAGTACCCTTTCACACAGGGAGTATTGCTCTGACAGCCATTCACTTCATCCGATACCATCAACTTCCAACTAGAAGCAACCAACTAAAGGCATCTCTATGGAAAAATAAGCAATTTAGAAGCAGACCATATCAATGTGGCACACGTCTGACCCTAGTTATAGACAAGTAACATATCTAACAATATACTGTTTCTCTTTGCCTATGTTCCAACATTTATCAGAAAGAGCTCGAAAGGAGAGATAGGTCTTCAAACACAACAAATATCTCGCAAATTCTTATGTTGTAAAGGGTTCCTTTTCTTAGATAGTCTTTCAATTTGAATATCCGTTTCAGTACAATCCACGTGAAGTACAAATGTTAGCAACAAGTAACCCATTAAAAAAAAAAGGGATTTTCAAAACTAGTCCATGGATTGCCCTCTTTTCATGTTAAGTTGCTCAGGTATCTTCCTTAACTGTTCCCTAATTAGGTGCAAGGACAAAAATTATAACTTTTACCTATCTGCTAGCAAAATGAAGAACTTCGATTAATGAGAACCAGAAAAGCAATTATGCATCACAAATAGGTAACAATGGAGACCCTAAATTCAGATCATTCCTTTTGATTTTAAATAAACTACTCCATCCCTACAATATTTTCTTGAAGCTTTTGTGTGAAAATACATGTCATACTGTCTTAAGCATGATCAGCAGTAACGTAGATCTATTTCTTTTAGTTCATGAAAGACCTTGAATTACTGGGCATCTTCCCATGCAAAGGCTGTTGTAAATCAGCGATAAGTGTTCCCCAACAAGAAAATTATCAAACGGAATTATTCACGTTCATCACTTGCCGCAGACAAATATTTCAAAATATAAAAGAACATTGGTCATAGTTTCAAAGTTAAGTTTTAGTTATCTTAGCATGCATACCAAAGTTTTTACTGTGCCTGCAGTACCACTGGTTCCGAAGACATTAGAGCTGTTAATGACTTCCATAAACTAGTAATGATAATCTCTAACCAGTATCAGGGTTGACCGCCAATCAAATGAGTCAGATTACTTTATTTAAGGAATGAAACATGACTACAGAAACAGAACGAGAGATGATGCTGGGATATAGAATTCAACAATGAAGGGAATCATTTGTCTTAATACATAAAAGCACAAGACATGATAGAAGCTTGAAAAATAACCTTTTCTTTTTCTTCAAGAGCTGTACTGTGATCAATATTAAGCAAACAAGAAAATTGTCAACTAAACAAGATCATTTCGGTGAGCCATGATTGAGACTTAAACGAACCAAATAGGAAACTCAAGCAGAAGATTCAAAAACGAAGAAGAAGAAGAAAAGCTTTTAACGCCCAGATCCACAACTCATCAGCAAAACAGAAACTTTACTTCATGTTTTATCCCTCGTCCAATTTCTCAGCTTATAATCGAGAAGCAAAGCCAAGGCACCGACAACATAAGCGGAAGCAAAGCATCATGAGATTAAAAGGAGTAAGGCTTGAAGATAATGGCAATGGTGTAGCTTCGATAAAAGTAAAAAGGGAAGAAGCAGAAACTTACGCAAGATGGGAGAAGTCAGGCTTTTGCTCGACGGGGACACCGTTCTCGCTTGCTTCCTCAACCTTTGACACAAACAAAAACCCATAAACAAACTCACCACAGAACTAAAACACACACGCATTCAAACAAATGGGGAAAAAAGGAAGTACCTTTGGAGCAGATGGCAGCGTAGTGGTAGAGGTGGTGATGGTGTTGGGAGCAGAGTTGACCGAATTGGAGGCCGAGGGTGGCGAGTGCGGCGGCGGTGGAGGCGGAGGTGACGAAGAAGCCATTGTTTCTCTGAAATTTTTGCTACTTTTGTACACTAATATGTAGAAGGGGGAAAACCCATACACTGATGGGTCTCTGGACAAGTGCAGGACACGAGTCTGCAAATTTTAAACGATGCGAAAAAACGACAAGACATAGTCACATAACACAACGCAACAAGAGTAGGTTTGAGTCGGAACAAAATTTCCCTTTATAGTTATAATAATTGTGGTTGACAGCAAATTTTTGAGTTTATAAATCTTCAGTATGATTGTATTATAAAAGATTTAGTAGATTTCTTATTTATATTTGAAGGTATAGAACTTTTTGTAATTTATAAGATTAAATAATTTTTAAAATTTTTAAAAATAATTTAAAAAATTATCTTTTAGTATTTAAAATTTTAAAAATTAATTAAAAATTATTAAATAATTTTCGATTGATGTACATGATCAATTTTCATTTTTGGTTACCTTCACTATTCAAGTCTAAAGAATAAAATTCGGAGAAGTTTTTAGATTGTGAAAATCAAAATATAACAAATATCACGTACATATGTACATTTATATATGGTGTTATAAAAGGAAGCTTCATCTAAATCATTCCCCCGCTGAAATGTCAAGCAAAATAATAGGAAAACAAAAACAAAGAAGATAGCAACGATTGAAAAAACCCCAAATTAAGACAACACAATGTATAAAGTGAGTGAGATACGATAAAATGAGTGAATCATTGTATTACATTATGTTAAATGCACTTGCGAAGTCTATAACAATATTGACCTATACGTATGTGCCTTTCAAATCCAAGCTCAAGAATTTAAACACACAAAAGCAGCTGGTTATTAAAACAGAATCGAACATCCAAGAATAGGCAAAGAAAGAGGAGATAGCAAAAAAATGCTCAGCTTAATCTAATCCTTTAACATGTGCATATTATCGACAGTTCAATGTGTTAATCAAAGAATTACTTAGAGATAACTGATGAACATAAATATCATAACTTTGCATTAGAAAACTTGGTTTATAATTAATTCATTTGTTTTAAAATTAAGTCTAAACAGAGTTATAAAATTGGCATACGGTGCTATAGATATTGGCAAAGACAATTTATAATAAAATCTGTTAGTATTGGTTAAGACCATTAACTTCAAAAGGTTTTTGGCCGGTTTTGTATTTGGAGATTTCATATATCCCTCTAGTTATGAAGGAAGCATTTGAATTGTGTTCAAAATTTCGGCGACGAAATAAGATGATAAATACTTAATTTCTTTCCTTTGCCACATATCCTTAGCTTTTGTTCTTTTCCTTTGCCATAATTTTGGCTTGTGTTTAAGATGATGTTTAATATCTTCCCTTTAAGACTTGGAGAGGAGAAAACAAGTGAATCTAACACTCCCCACCAAGTTACCGACCATCTACCTTCTTGCTGGCTAATTACCCAACATTGTGTACGCTTAGATTTTGGAGCAATCAAAAAATATCTCAAGGGCTTATTTTGTGACGAACAACAAACGTCAGAGTTTTAGGGATGATTGTAATTTTTACAAGCATCAAATAAGGTTCATATAATTGAAATAACGATATTAACATCTAGGATGAAATAATTTGGTATCTCGGTTAAAGAATTAAAAATTGTCTTCTTTCATACTATCTCTATTAGAAGAATTATAGTCACTATTCTAGAAAAGTTACAACTGAATTAATTTCTACTAAACAAACCCAGAAACAGAAAATAACAAATCATTCAAAAAAAATCAAAAAGAAACCCAGAAAAGAGTAATGGCATAGACAATTTGTTAGTTTATGCCCTTGCAGCCAATTTATTTTGGTTGTAATTTTATTTGTATGACATTATTGTTATTCAATAAAAGGCTTTCTTTATCTTTATGTATTTGTTAATTATTTAATTATTAATCATAAAGATAAAATCCATGGAATAATTATTATTCAATTAGAAATTATAATGTGATTATAATTATGAGATTCGAATTGCAGTTTTATATTATTCCTAAAATATTCCTAGTCGTAGTTTCATCAAGACGGG
>JAOQMS010000007.1:15716546-15730344 GCA_027563885.1 Erythroxylum longipes
TTTCAACTGGAAAGCGAACAAGGTACGATTTCTAAATCGTTTTTGGTTTTTATTCAAGTTTTACAATTATCGGGATCCGTTCGGAATCCGTAAAAATTTTTTGTTTTCCGCTGCGCCTGTGATTCGATCACGGTTGGATTCCAACACAATTACCATGGAAAACAATGAAGGGTATGGACAGAACAACAGGAAGAATCAAGAGGGCAAAATAAATGAAGGCAAAACCAATAGAAGGAAGGTGAAAGGCGATGACTTTGGATGAAATTATTGACCTTTTCTGATGATTTTGCAGCACAAGATGGAAACTTCAGCAACTGCAGGTTGCCCAGGAATTTTTGAGATAAGAAGTGGGGAAATTTGGTGATTGAAGTGTAGAAGAAAGAGTCACATGAAACCCATGTAATTAATGAAGATTAGACACAGGCACTACCAGACGATAACATGAAACCCATGTAAAGATTAAGCACTACCAGACGATGACATGACAAACCAAACAAAAACATGAGTAGTCTAACCTGTAGCTATTGGTAATTGCGCAAAGCTGCAAAAGAGAAGCAAGCAAGGAGAGTATGACCCAATTAAATTCAACATATATTTCTCGACTCCAACAGTTGCAACAGGTTTCGTGGTTAAGAAAAAGAAAAAGTGTTAGAAGAAGTAATTGGTAAGAAAAATTATTAAGGGTATATTAGGTAGTATGTATTTATTAGTTTACATTCTATCATAAACCTCCCGAATTGAAGGTTTCTTATTTTCACTGTTTATTCTAGAATGAAACGTAACATGAAATCCTCTATTTCCATCTCATTTCGTTCCGTTCTATTATGAAATTCTCAACTATACAATAAAAGTGTGTTACGTTTTATTTCGTTATATTACTAACCCTCCAAACAAATAGACCCTTAGTTATCTTAGAAGAATGCAAATCATTTTTGCTATGCTGTTGAGTATAGAACATTTTTGGGCAAGTACTTTTTCTAATTCCCATTATGTTCTTAACAAAATACAAGTTTTGTGTAGGTCTTTTTTATAGTCTGCAGGGTTAGTTATTCAAAAGAACAAGGTGGGGTTGGTTTATCACGAAACAAGACCAACTTGATGAAGTTTCTTTTTAAAATTATACAGGTCGTAAAATATTGGTTGCTTACAACTAATGTTTTTAGGTATGTCAGGTTGATCAGTCTGTGATTGGGGCTATGGCTCATTGGATCACCGGCCCAACTTGTCATTTATTTTTTAAATTAAAAAATTTCAAAACGATGCTCAACCTGTTATTTATTTTTTAAATTAAAAAATTTAAAACAATGTCGTTTTAAATAAAATAGGTGAATTACGGCCAGCCTCGTCCTACTTGTGACTCGGCCAATCTGAGTTAAAAATTAGCCAAGCTGGGCCGGGCCATTATTGCTATCCATAAATGTTTTAATATTTTTGGTTACTCTAATATTTAATATATTAAATTAGATTTACAGGCTTTATATTTAAAAATATTTTAAATTTAATTTTCCAGATTTTAAATCACTAATATTCATTGAAAATACTTAAACGTTTCATCAAAACTTCAAATATTTTAACTATCAATTCCGGTTCTGAATTCTGCTTAGGAGAACCAATCGGATTTAAATTAGACGGGCGTACTTAAAAGAAGCATAAATACCTTCATCGTCGATAGCAGCTTCATTTCCAGACGCCTCCTTATTCTCGAGAAGAGCGAAACCCGAACCTTTTCCCCTAAAGTTTTAGCTAATTAGGGTTTTTCTTGTTTATCAATTGCTTCTTCCTCCTCAAAACTTATTGTTGATTTTCCTTCCTGGAGCAACAGATCGTGATTGTATTCTTGTAATTTGCAGAACGGACCTCGACGGTGTTCCCTCCGCCTTTGCTTGCGACGACGATGCCACTCTTCGATTCTCATAATCAAAGGTTGAAAACTTTCGTTTTGATATTTTCCTTATTTACTCTTGTGCAAAGGGGGACACAGATGCATGTATAAACACACCTAAAGCCACCAACGTTTGTGACTTAGAGCTCTAGTTAAGGCCATCTATTGTTGATTTAACTCCTCGTTAAATTTTTTTCATTAGGGTTTAACATCTCAAGAATTGTTTGTCCCTTTGAGTTGCGATTTGCAGGGTTCATTTCATTTTATTCGGATTTATTAATGATTCACTCACCCTCCATTCTTTTTTTTCCTTTTTTGTTGTCTATGAATCAGGTTAGATTAAATTATACCGTCGATTGAGAGTAGTTAGAGTTGCCTTTCATCGTGAGGCAGTGGGGTTGGGATTCAATTAACAGTGGTTTATTGCCTGATTCTTTGTTGCAATAAATTGGATTAAGAAGCAATGGAGGACGTGAAATATAAATCTAGGAAGGAAGAATTTAAGAAGAAGGAAGACGATTCAAAAAGGAGTCGAGATACAGATAAGGAGAAGAATGAAGAGAGGCATCGTGACCGAGACAAGAGGGATAGGAAAAGCCGTCATAGTGAGAGGGAGAAGAGTGTTGATTCTGATGATAAACATGAAAAGGATAAAGAGAAGCATGGGGATAGGGACAAGGATAGGACCAGGAGTCGGGATGATGACAGGGAAAGAGCAAGAGATAGGAAGAGAGATAGGAATAGAGACGATAGAGATAAAGATAGAGACAAGGAGAAGGAAAGGGAGAAAGAAAGAGATGAGAGGAGGGAGAGGGCAAAGGAGAAAGATAGAGAAAGGGAAAGGGAAAGAGAGAAAAGGGAACGTGATCGGGAAGAACGTGAGAGGGAAAGAGAGAGAGAAAGGGAGAGAAGAGAGCGTGATAGAGAAGAATGGGAGAGGGAGAGAGACAGGGAGAGGGAAAAGAGGGATAGAGAAAGGGAGAAGGAAAGAGAAAGAGAAAGGAAGGCAAGGGAGAGAGTGAAACGACGGGAACACAGTAGTGATGACAGTGATGATGATTCAAGGGAGCATGATAGAAAGCGAAGGAGGAGAGATGGAGATGATTATAAAGATAGAACACGTGAACAAAGCCTTAGCAAGGCAAATAGGCACAGGGATGATGGCGAGCACAGTCCTAGAAGAAAAAGTGCTGAGGATGACTCTACTGAAACAGAGAAGAAAACCCGAGAAGAGGAACTAGAAGATGAACAGAAGCGATTGGATGAGGAAATGGAAAAGAGGAGGAGAAGAGTTCAGGAATGGCAAGAATTGAGGAGAAAGAAGGAGGAGTCTGAGAGAGAAAAACATGGAGAAGCAACAAACATTGATGAACCTAAAACTGGTAAAGCATGGACGCTAGAGGGAGAATCCGATGATGAAGAGGTGTCTCCTGTGGGAAAATCAGAGACAGACATGGACTTGGATGAGAATGCTAAACCTGATAAAGATACTGGAGACACAATGCTGGTGGACTCTGAGAATGGGGCAGCTACTTCACAGAATGGGAATGATGGTGTTGCTGGAGATGAGGAAATTGATCCATTAGATGCTTTCATGAATTCTATGGTTTTGCCTGAAGTTGTGAAACTGAACAGTACTGTCATTACTCAAAGTATTGGTGAAAATAAAATGGAGTCTAGGAAGGTCAAAAAGGAAGAACAAACAAATGTAGCTCAGTCAAAGAAAACTTCCAGCAAGTCTCTTGGTAGGATCATTCCTGGGGAAGATTCTGATTCAGACTATGGAGATAATGAGAATGAAGAAAATCCTTTGGCATATGAAGATGAAGATGATGATGAGTTCATGAAAAGGGTGAAGAAGACAAAAGCTGAGAAGCTTTCTATAGTCGATCACTCAAAGATTGATTACAAACCCTTTCGGAAAAATTTCTATATTGAAGTGAAGGAGATCTCGAGGATGACTGCTGAAGAGGTTGCTGCTTACAGAAAACAGCTAGAATTGAAGATTCACGGGAAGGATGTCCCAAAACCCATTAAAACGTGGCATCAAACTGGGCTCACAAGTAAAATTCTGGAGACAATAAAGAAACTTAACTATGAAAAACCAATGCCAATTCAAGCTCAGGCACTACCCATAATTATGAGTGGCCGAGACTGTATAGGTGTTGCGAAAACTGGCTCTGGCAAGACCCTGGCATTTGTGATGCCAATGTTGAGGCATATTAAAGACCAGCCACCTGTGGAAGCTGGAGATGGGCCTATTGCGCTCATAATGGCACCTACAAGGGAGCTTGTTCAACAAATCCACAGTGATATAAAGAAGTTTACCAAGGCTCTTGGCATTAGGTGTGTGCCTGTATATGGAGGTTCTGGTGTTGCTCAACAGATTAGTGAGCTAAAGCGAGGGACTGAAATTGTTGTCTGTACACCAGGAAGGATGATTGACATACTTTGCACAAGTGGTGGGAAAATTTCAAATCTGCGCAGAGTTACCTATCTGGTTATGGATGAAGCTGATCGCATGTTTGACATGGGTTTTGAACCTCAAATCACTAGAATTGTTCAAAATATTCGCCCAGATCGGCAAACTGTACTATTTTCTGCCACATTTCCTCGACAGGTGGAAACATTAGCTCGGAAAGTGTTGAACAAACCAGTAGAAATACAGGTTGGTGGTCGGAGTGTGGTGAACAAGGATATAACTCAATTGGTTGAGGTGAGGCCAGAAAGTGATAGGTTCTTAAGACTGTTGGAAATACTTGGTGAGTGGTATGAGAAGGGAAAGATTTTGATATTTGTACACACACAGGAAAAATGTGATGCTTTGTTTAGAGATTTGCTCAAGCATGGTTATCCTTGCTTGTCACTTCACGGGGCGAAGGATCAGACAGACCGGGAATCCACCATTGCAGATTTTAAAAGCAATATCTGCAATTTACTGATTGCAACCAGTGTTGCAGCCAGAGGTTTAGATGTTAAGGAGCTTGAACTGGTGATCAACTTTGATGCTCCAAACCACTATGAAGATTATGTTCACCGAGTTGGTCGGACAGGCCGTGCTGGTCGCAAGGGCTGTGCTATAACATTTATATCTGAGGAGGATTCCAGATATGCACCAGATCTTGTAAAAGCATTGGAGCTTTCTGAGCAAGCTGTTCCAGAAGACTTGAAGGCTATTGCTGATAGTTTTATGGCAAAAGTCACTCAGGGGCTTGAACAAGCCCACGGAACTGGTTATGGTGGAAGTGGTTTCAAATTCAATGAAGAGGAGGATGAAAAGAGGATTGCAGCTAAAAAAGCGCAGGCAAAAGAATATGGCTTTGAGGAAGACAAATCAGATTCGGAAGATGAAGATGAAGGGGTCAGAAAGGCAGGTGGCGACTTTTCACAGCAGGCTGCCCTTGCTCAGCAACTAGCTGCAATTGCTGCTGCCTCTAAAGGAAATACATCTGCGCCTCCCATCTCTGTTTCTCAGTTGCTTCCTAATGGTGGAGTGCCTGTTCCTTTGCCAGGTGGTGTCGGCCTCACTGCCCCAGGTGCTGCAACAATTTTGCCTGGGACTGGGTTGCCTGTTGCCCCAAGTGATGGGGCTGCTAGAGCAGCAGCGCTGGCTGCTGCCATTAACTTGCAGCATAATCTGGCAAAAATTCAAGCTGATGCAATGCCTGAACATTATGAAGCAGAACTGGAGATTAATGATTTTCCTCAAAATGCAAGGTGGAAGGTTACACACAAAGAAACATTGGGCCCTATTTCAGAATGGACTGGTGCTGCCATTACCACCAGGGGTCAGTATTTCCCGCCTGGTCGGATAGCAGGGCCTGGAGACCGCAAGCTATACTTGTTCATTGAGGGTCCCACTGAAGTGTCAGTGAAGAGAGCTAAAGCTGAACTAAAGCGTGTTTTGGAAGACATCACTAACCAGGCGCTCTCTCTTCCTGGTGGGGTTCAACCAGGCAGATATTCTGTTTTATAAGTGTGAGAACTCAAATCTCTTTCTCAAACCAGAATATTATTATTTGAACTCAAGTTGTCTCACCTTTGGCGATTAATTAATCCTCTCCGATGAGATTTATGTTGCAAATTTTCCATATAATTATTTGTCCTTGTATACGCTGTTGATTGTTTAACTTGAGACTCCTAAAGCTGCTTTTGTAGATTATATTCATCCAAACATTGAATGGTCATTATTTATATTCCAGGAATGGACTAAGCTTGATTATAAAGTCAGGAAGGATTAGGAAATTTTGTTAACGATCCTGACCTGTAGTGCGTGGTAATTAGGCTTCTCTTTATCTTCCACATTAAGGATGTTGCTAGTCTCGGGTCCATATATTTTCCTGCGTCCTTGCTGATTTTTCTAGCGCTGTATTAACATCATAAAATCAAATTAACGTGATTAAGATGGCAGAAGAGGTTATGTTCTCCATGATTGTGATTATACACTTGTCTTAATTTCCATTATACTCATTTCTGAATGTATTTTAGCCTCTGGAGTTGGCTCTAATATTCTTAATTTGTTCGAACGTTCTGATGTCTTCCCCCTTTTTAATTTCTTTTCTTTTTCTGTTTCTTTTTCTACCATTTTCTATGGATCGAGGAATGAATTAAGCCCATGCTCGAATGTTCAATATACTTTCCACCCATACCATTGCTACCCGGAGTGTTGAAGAGGTGGATATCTGGTGCGATGCATTTGCTTCTTCCTCCACTTCAAATGAACATATATAGTGGCTGATTTCTCATCTCCGATTCTGCCATAATGTCTTATTTCCTTTGTCATGTTACTGGATATGACACATTATTTGTTTCTTTTTGCAGGTATGGTTGGAAAAATGCGAGATGCTATCTTTCATCTATTCAGCCTTTTGGGATTTGCAGTTTGCATTTTGAGATTGGATGTTGAACCTCGCTGTGCATGATGGTTGGCAGGTTGATCTACATGCTCATCTTTTGTGATCCATGGGGTAACGGATTGGTAAGCTAGGAATTGTGTGGGACAGGCCTCAATTTTTCCATGGGTATATGCTCTAAATGTTATTAGGCTGAGTAGTATTTTCAGGTTATATAGGAAGGCTAGTGATTCGATTGTTGATGCCTTACAGTGTTCTGGTATTCTTTGGATGTCAGAATTTACATTTGCGACACAAAATTTTCCAGCTTGGACCGTTTAAGTTTGTACTTACAATTAACTACAGTTCTTATTTGTTCTTTTGCGGGGATAAATATTAGGAAGACAATAAAAGTATGTACTTATTTTCCATTGTCAGCCTGGAGGCTCAGTGATCAGATCATGCGCTTCTAAATGCCATTGTTCGATATTTGATATAGTTAATGCCTGAAATAATTTAATAACTGAAGGTTAGGAGGTTTTATATTGACTGATGGGAAAAGTGAATGGGTTTGCCGGGGTAATATGCAAGTTATGAAGTAGGTTTTGCTAACATGAAACAGCAGATTGAAGTTTATGAGTGTAGTGTACGACTTAATTGGGGAGAGTAGAGGGATGATTCCATCTTCTGATCAATAGTATAGCGGGGAATGGAGTCGTGTCCTTAATTTGTCGAATTTGAAGTACATTTCTGGCCTCTTAATTTTAAAATTAA
The DNA here is from genome assembly GCA_027563885.1 of Erythroxylum longipes. Taxonomy (NCBI): domain Eukaryota; kingdom Viridiplantae; phylum Streptophyta; class Magnoliopsida; order Malpighiales; family Erythroxylaceae; genus Erythroxylum; species Erythroxylum longipes. The sequence goes on from JAOQMS010000007.1 coordinate 15,724,035, forward strand.
ATTCTCTCGGATTGGCCTTTTCTTTTTCATATCATTCACCATTTTTGTTAAACATCTGGATTTTATATTTATCGATCGTTAATATGGACAGCATTTCAAATATTTTTAAAAATTATGTAATAATTATATAAATTTTATATAATTGAAAATTAGCTTCTTATTATGGTTATGACTAAAAATTAAAAATGTGTTTAACTCAATTTTTTAAGTATAATAACCAAAGTTGTGAATAGTTACATAGTTGTGTCAGTTTTGGTATTAACATAATATATTATCAGTATTCCTTAATATTAAATACCAATTTAAATAATATTTTAAATTTTAAAATAATCTCATTATTTTTAAACTTTAAAATAATCTCATTATTTTTAAATTTTAAGAATATTTCAAATTTTGACTTAATAAGTCAATTTATTAACTTTATTCTGTAACTATAATAACTATTAATTAAAAATACTTTTATAATTTAAATTTTAAATATAAAAACGAAATCTTTATAATTTCTTAATTTACTATGATATTTTTTGGTATTTCAACTTTATTTTTTATATTGCTAAGTATAAATTGGAATTTTAACGATACATCTTAAAACAAATATTACCACTTATAATAGTATAGTTGTACGGTACATCTACAATTCATGATAATTTTTAATTAAAATTTTTATGTAAAAGTTGTCTTTTCATGTTATTCCAAATTAAGGAATATAATATTGAAGCCAATACTAACATTTTTATTTTATTGTTCATTTTAATATTTGTTTGTTTTAATAAATTTTAATTACATAAACCGATCCCATAGTGCACATTAATGAAACACTCAATGTTCTCAAAAAGAAATAAAAAATCATTCTAATAATGTCGTTTCTCGCAAAGAAGAAACTACAACATAACATATAAGAAAATAAGCCCCAAGGGGTCATCACCAACTATTGGTGGAGTGAAGGGTATATGGTTAAAAGGTCCTGTGTTCGAATCTTCCTATTTACACTCTCTTGATCGACTCTGCCGTATAGGGTTCGCCTAATGCAAAGTACCTGGTTAGCATGATTTGCAGACTATTGCATCAACCTGGAGGTTTACTCAGTACACATCTAAAGGATAGCGACTGCGGGCTTCTCCGTTATAAAAACAAAAGTAAGAAAATAAATGAATTTAATTCTTATATATATATACATAGTATAATATTAACTTATATGAACAAATGTACTTGCGAAATCAATGCACAACATTAGTGTTACATATTAGAGTCAGCTAGTGTTGAGTCCAATGTTATGAATATCATATTTGACAATAATACCACATTGAGTTCTGGTACATTACTGTAGTGATACTGGTCAATTTTAGGTACCATTTCGAGTAATTTTTATATTTATAAAATAGTCAATGAATTTTTTTTCTTAAATTGCAAAATAGTTCAATGGTATATTATATTGTATAATTTATAATTTTACATCAACTTTGTCTCTAAAAATCATAATAATAATAATTTAAAATAGCAACAATTTAATTTCAATTACAATATTCTACTAATTTTTTACTTAACTATTTGTGTTCAAATGTTTTGCATGATATGAATGACACCATTTAGTTATTATTTTAAATTTTAATTTAGATCAAGGAGTTAAAATTTTTATGTAAGTTATATATTAAAGTTAACAACAACAATATTTTGTATCTAAAAATAAAATAAAATATTAAAAATTAATGTTAAATTAAATGTTGATAAGAGGGTAGGCACTAAATATGTACTCTAATATAATCTTTTTGTTGTTTTATAATAATGTAGTGAAATTTAAAAAATAATGTACTTATACAAGATTAATTTTTTTTAAATTACAAATTTACTCCGCACCGAAAAAAGTCATTACACTTAATTATATAAAATATTATGAAACTTAATTGTCTTGCTAACGATCTTTTTTAAAATATATATATTCAATTAACAAAAATTTTATGAGGCATAATTTTGTGTTATTAAATTAATTTAATAAATATATGATTAACAATTATAATTAAAAAGTATCTTATTTAATATAAATAAATAGATATATTCATAAGGAGGGAGGTAGAAATACTGGGAGCTATTTTGTAAAAGTTTTGTTAAAAGTTTTGATTTTTTTCAAAAAGGTTCTTATATTTTTCAAAACTTACAATACCGGTTGGTACCGTATAAAATTGCCGGTACTAACAGGTACAGATGATCGATACCTAAAAGGGGTTGTTTCATACTATTTTTCAACCGGTACAATATCTTCCGTCTAGTAAGGTACACAATTAAAAACACTTGTTGAGTCGTTGGAGGGATCGGGGATTCTCTAGGAATTCAATATGAATTTTGTAATAATTCGTCCAATGTATTTTTTCTATAGAAGTTACTGACTACTACATTGTATTCGTTGCCTGAATTTAAGTCCAAATGACTTGATTAAAATAGTTGATTGATGGATTATTATATGTATCCATCAATCCCATAAATATGGAGTTCGTACTATATCGGTAAAAAGATGGTACCAAATCAATGTTTTTGATACCAACTGACAGTATTGATCAGTACTCAATTTTTTGTTTGGTATCAACGGATATATGAAATACCATCCTAATACTAGCGAATACCGTAAACTTCCAAATCTTCAGGAACTAAATTGCAAAATAAAAATATACAATAAAAAACAAACTCACACATTCACGCTCCAAAGTCTCTCCTCTCTACCCATTTTTTTAAGTTTTCATTGCTTATGCTCCCTTCCTCCAATGTTCACTGTCACTGATCACCCATAACCATCGCGTCACTGCCCGTAGTCACTACCATCTTGCCATACCATGCTTCATTATCGAACTTGCCTAACGTTGCATGCTGCCCTCCACCTCTGACTGGACTGCATGTCTCTCCACCCATCTGCACTTTCGCATTTGTCTATACTCTACACCACTCCATCGTCACCATTCATCATTGATCAATTCCACCATCATCCCGCTGCTCGCTTGGAAACTAAAAAGATTGTAGAAATTACTATTTCTATCTTCCAGATCTAGACCCTACTTGACCCAACTAAATCGAACCGACCTAACCTGACCCAAATTATAATTTTTGATTTTTTTGGGTATGTTTTGAATTGATTGTTTATGCTATAAATTGCAATTGCATTGTGTTTTAGTTGTTATATGTGTTTTGTGAATGATTTATAAAATATGCATTGAAATCTAGGTTTGAAAATTGGAATTTTTTGTGTGAGTTGGTTTAATTTCAATGTAATTTAGGCATTATAAATGAATTTGAAATTTTGGGTTTAAAAGTTGAAATTGTTTGTGTGAGTTCGTTTAATTTCAATGTAATTTAGATATTGTGAATACATTGATTTATGAAGAAAATTAATACATTGGAAAATTTGGGTTTAAAAGTTGGAGTTGTTTGTGAGAGTTGATTCAATTTCAATGTAATTTAGGCATTGTGAATTTATGAAGAAAATTAATATATTGAAAAATTTGGGTTTGAAAGTTAAAATTGTTTGTATGTGTTGGTTCAATTTCAATGTAATTTAGGCATTGTTAATTTCAAAATTAATGCATTAAGTTGTTAATTTGTTAATTATTTTATATGAATCATGCAATTTACTAATTATTGTTTGTATATAAAAATTATTTAACATATGATATCATTTAAATATAAGATATAATATATAGTTAAATCATTTAATATATGTAACTAAGTTAAGAAAATTAAATGTTTGGTTTTTTACATTGTTTACTATTGTCAGAAAATAAAGTTACAAATATTAATCTTATCATATGAGTACCAAATACACATTCATCTTACCTTATAGGTAGTTAAAAATATAATAGAAAATAATATGTGAATTTATTAATTTTATTTTGACACATGTCTTCATTTATTTTTATAGATAAATGGAAGAAAGTTCAAGTACTCTTGATAATTCAACCACTTCAAGAAGATTCTATGATCCAACTTGAGCTCGTGTTAGATTGGTTTCCATAATGAAGAGTCATACTATTTGTTTGTTTTGTAACAAACATTTCAAAGATAGAAGAATTACTATATTAAAGAAGCATTTAGCTAAGGTCAAAGGTAATGTGAAACCTTATAAAAAATTTAGACTTTGCTTGAAGAGTTTCAGTATGAGAAAAATAGAAGACAAAAATTGAATTACGAAATTGGTAGTAGAAGTTCTTTTGATGGTATTCGAGATGATAGAGAGAATGTTGATGGTGGTATTATTCCTACCCAATAAGAAAGGAATGTTGCACCTAATGTCAGGAAAAGAAGAAGATAGGAGTCTAATTTTTTTGCACCACAAACAATTCCTGAAGCTCAACTTTCAATCCGTAGTGCCTTACAATCTAGAGAAGCGGCTCATAATGTGGACATGAAAATAACTAGATGGTAATATGATTCAGGTATAGCATTCTATGCTTTCCAGTCTTATTATTATCAGTCTATAATAGATGTTATTGTCTCTTACAGTCCAACATGCAAAGCTCGTTCAATTGATGACTAAAGAGGTAAAATTCTAAGTAGCTCTGTTTATGAAATTAAAAGTTATATATTTGGATGAAAGAAGAATAACTTGGGCTACTTTTAGGTGTTCAATTATGTGTGATGATTGGAAAAATAAAAGACAAGAGCATATTATTAACTTTTTGATTTATTCTACAAAGGGCACAAATTTTTTAAAGTCTACTGATGCATATGGCCTTGTTAGGAATGTTGATACTCTATTTGAAGTATTTGATGAAGATGTGAATGAAGTTGGGCAAAAAAAAATTGTTTAATTTATTATTGATAATGATCCCGCTTATAAAGCAACTGAAAGAGATTTCAAAGCAAGTATAATTCTTTCTATTGGACTCCTTGTGTAACACATTGTATTGACTTAATTTTAAAAAATATAAAGGATGTTAGGTATTTTCCTATTATTAATGAGTCTGTGCAGAAAGCAAAAAAAGTGACCAAGTTAATCTACAATCGTGCATGAGTCTTAAATTTAATGGAAAAGGATTTCACCAATGGTAAGATTTTGTGTCATCTTAATATTACAAGATTTACAATAAATTTCTTACCACTTTAATATTTTATTATGATGAAGAAAGACTTGAGACAAATATTTACAAGTAATAAATGTGTTGCATCTCAGCATGCTAAGTTTAATGATAGATTGGAGGATTCTAGATTTTTATTAAAAAATAATGAATTTTGGTCCCAATGTCAAATTTTCATCCAAGTTTGTAAGCCTTTGGTGATGGTACTTCATCTAGTTGATAGTGATGAGAAGACAATAATGAGTTATTTTTATGATGCCATGGAGAGGGCGAAGGAAACAATCAAGGCCAATATGAAAATGTCTTCTTTGTACATACCTTATCTTATAGTTATCAACGAGAGATGTGAAAGACTTTACTTTACATTGTTTGTAGCTAGGACATTTTTGAGTCATAGTATTTATTTTTGACTAAGTTTTACAAAGAAATCCGAAGTTACTAAGAGAATTCTATTGACTATTACAACAGTTATTGCCCATGATTTTAGGATGTCAATTGCTATTCATTAAAGAGACAAACTTAATTCAAGTATATATTTTTCACTTTTGTTACTTTTTAAAAATTAATCATCATTTTATTTTATTTATAATACTAATTTTTTCATCTTATGGTTGCTTCATGGGACCAATTTGAAAGGTATTCCATAGTTACAAAGGTTTGCAATTCAAATTCTAAGTCAATGTGTGAGTGTAATATATTCTGAAAGGAATTAGAGAACATTTTAATTCATCTATTTCAAGAAACAGAATATATTAGAGCACAAAAGATTGAATGATTTGTTCTTTATTCAATATAATTTAAAGCTTTAGGAAATGTATGTCATTATCATTATTAAGTTAGATATAATTGCTTATAATTTTTTAATAATTTAATTTTATTATTTACTAGGACTCTTAATAGATCAAGTAGGTTAGTATATCAAATTTTTATTGAAAATATTGATCTTTTGGCGGATTGAGGTTTTGAGGAATTAGGTTTGATAGATGATAGTGACTTGGAAGATAATATTGGATAAAAAAGTATTGACATGTCATTTGGTGCAATGAATTTAAACGATGGTGATGATGAGGGTCTACTAAATAATAAGGATTTTGTACTAAATGAGAATTGAAGTCAATGCAATTTAAGTGGGTATTCGATTGAATGAAATTTCAAGTTTTTGTTTCTTCTTCACTTATATTTTTGTGTGTGTGTGTGTGTGTGTGTGTGTGTGTATATATATATAATATAATATAATATAATATAATATAATA
>JAOQMS010000007.1:15736899-15748091 GCA_027563885.1 Erythroxylum longipes
ATAGTTCCGTATCGATTGCCACCTGTCCAATTTCTTTAGCTACCGTTTGTGGCTCGTTTGGCGTTGTAATTGTTACACAACCACTACTACAACAATAGAGGACTAGGTAAATTGATGTGCATTGAACAGATCAAAAAATAAAACAAAACTCTGTACAACTAAAAATTTGTAGCAGAGGTGAGCAAGGATCTGTGTCCACAAAAAATTTGTGTTTAACTTTTATAATGAATAAACCAGTGTTTAGATTGGGGGAGATGAGTTTTGGTTGAATTTGATTAACAAAATAAAGTAAAACTAAACTATTGAAGGTAAATCAAATCATACAGGACATAATTGCTAAAATTAATCAATAGGTTTCGAATCTAGTATGCAATTCAATCTCAACTTTCACACGAATGAGCACAATCAATCTTGGTGTTATGTTTGTACCTTTCTTTAAAACAATTAACTACAGACTAACAAGCTTTATTAATTTTAGTTTTTCTTAGGTTTTATCTAATTAAAATAAGTTCTTTAATTAGGTCTAACTATCAGATAACCTAGAACAATCTCGCTAAATTTAGGGTGACAATCACATTACATAATAGAAAAATAGGTTAATCTAAGCAACAATTACATAAGCTTGAGTCATTTAACTCATGCTATATTATCCCTATTGATGTGTGACCATTAGTTTACCGTAAAAGAATTAGAGTTGCAACGATTATGTATTGCAATCTAGATTTTAGTTATGAGTTCATATACGAATAATCTATTTAGAATATCTAAATCTTTTATACGTAAATCCTAAAACATTAATCATAGAATAACATAATCAATTCTATAAGAGAGTTAAGAATAATATCATTAGATTTATTAATATCAAAACATGTTCGTCGACCTCGATATCTTTTTGAACTAGAAAGATGAAGTTTAGTTCCTCGTAGCTCTCTAAAGGATAAAGAACCTGCCTCCTTTCAAGTCTTTAAAGTCTCCGCACCTCATTTGGCCTCTTAAATACCCTTTTATACTAAAAATTAGGCTCACGTCACAATATACATCAGCTTCACAAATGTGTAAGCGATTGTGTACGTCCATTTTCTCAAAATTCGTGAACTTACAGGTTTAGAGTGAACTACATGGCTAATTACACTACTGTGTGGCTTACTTACACAGCTGTCTAGGTTGCAGAAGTAGCTGAAATGTTGTCTTTGAGCTCCTACATGCTTCCCGTGACTTACACAGTCCCATACGTAACCATATAAGTTCTAATAACTTTATTTCTTTCATTCTTTGTCTTGTTTTTACCCTAACTCATCTTTTTTGATTCCATGAAGAAAAAGAAGATTGAACATCAATAGGACAACACCAATAATATATTTTTATTTCATTTTGATTCTTTTTTCTTTAACTTGTACTTAAAATAAAATATGAATAAAAATAAGTATCTTAAGCATAATATAACATTAATCATTAATCGTTAAGGAGTAAATATATAGTCAATTAAGTACTTATCATAACTATTATCCAAACTCATCAAATACTAATCCCCAATTTATCAATTATTCCACTGATCTACCAGGTTTCGTCGTTAGGCCAATCGAAATTATATTTCATTAGCCTAAATATGCCTAACCTATAACCCACCTTTATTTCACCAAACGCTCTGAAATATTCATATAGCCTTATTACATAAATATCCCTCCTAACTGCCAAATTCGTTACAAACAATGTGATATTATTGCAAGATATTGATTTAAGTATTATGACTCCTACAATGCCTAGTCTACCTTTTCAAATAATCTTCAAACTTTTTTTCCATCGTAAACCTTAATAAAAACCCTACCAATACCTATCTTACCATAAGTAACATGGTTGAATGACTACCAAACACAAATGCGATGTCTGACATGGCTAAATCTATAGAACCATATGAAGGACATCGTCAAGTGTTCATCGGTAAGAGTAACACTTTACTCATTACATCTTCTGATATACTAACTCTCCCACACAATCTAAATATCTTTTTCTTTATGATATCTTAATTATCCCACAACTCACTAATAATCTTTTATCTATTGCCAAATTTGTCAAAGATAATTCTTATTCCATTGAATTTGGCCTTTTTAGTTATATTGTGAAGGACCTAGGAACCAAGATATTGCTTGTCTCAGGTAACATCCATAGTAATTTACCCCCTAAGCATATCCCTCGAGTTTTTAGTAATCCCATTGCTCTCATAGCTCGTCATGTTTCCTTTAACATCTGACATCATCATCTTGGATACCCTTTCCATAACTTTGTTTCTTATTTATCTAGTGTTTTAGCTATTAAGCCTTATGTAACAAAATCATATAGTTCATGCTTTTAAAGGAAAAAGGCATCAATTGCCTTTTCCTTTATCATCTTGTGTGTCTAAGAAGCCTTTACAATTAATACATTATGACATTTGAGTCTAATACCATTTTTCTCTCTGGGTAACATTATTTCATTATCTTTATTGACAATTTTATTCGTTTCATATAGATTTACCTTTTGACTCATAAATCACAAGCCATTCACCGCTTTTAGCACTTCAAAACTCACACTAAAGACATTTTTTCCAACACCATTAAGACTTTTAAATATGATGGAGCTAATGAACTCATTAAAGCCTTTTTTGCTTAATGTCTCAACACTTAAAGAATTTCATATCGTGTCTCTTGTCTTCACACTCCCAAATAAAATAGACTTGTTAAATGCAAAATTTGGAACATTATAGAAACTAGTCTCACTCTTCTTATTCATGTTTCTCTTCTAAAAATTTTTTAGTTCGAAGCCTTTTTCAATTATGTTTATATCATAAACCTTCTTTCTACACCTATCCTTATTCATCAATCCTTATATGAGATCCTTTTTCTGACCAAAACTTATCTCATATTCATATCTTTTGATGTGGTTTCCTTTTTCTTCGATCCGTATAATCTGAAAAACTTCCTCCTAAGTCTGTACCATGTATTTTCTCATATATCTATGCCAATATATTGGTTATCACTACCTTGATCCTAAAGTAATAAAATTTATGAATATTTTTCGACATATTCACTTTATTGAAATAGAGTTTTCTTATGTTCAAATACCCATTATTTCTACCACTAATTCTTCACCCTCCACTTTTACCATCTTCACCTTCACCTCCACAACTTATGTAATAGCCGGTTTACGAAACATACTAAGGGTTAGAACCCTAGACCAGTGCATATAAGTAATAGCATTGAAACATATCATTAGCATACATACATGAATAATGAATTTGGTACATATTGCAAAAATAGTATATATATTCAATTAACATGTTCCTGGATATAAAAGATGTAAAATGAACATAATATGAATTGTGAATTGTTATGTTTTAAATTTTGGTTTAATTGGATTCCAATTAGTAATTTAGAATTGATTGTTATTAATTTTTCTTTTCTTTTTAGAGCTTGTCTTGTAATCTATGAAATAAAAACAAAAGGCGGCTCTCATTTTTTTTGGGTAAAATGTAAATGTATTATACCAAAAATGAGTATGTACACGATCCTGAGGGGCATACCCCAACCCACAATAATCAACAAAATCCCCAATCAAAATACAACCAAAAAGATGATTCCAAAGCCTACAATAGTTACATCCATTCCCCCAATACATCCAAAGAAATTTAGCCAAGTACCCCAATACATCCAAAAAGAGGTTAGGCAAGCCAGTTTCCCTAACAATCAGCAACTAGATGTCATTTACTGCCATGAACAGTAACCCAAACGACCAGTAACTTCGGTGATGGACAGTAACTTCGGCAATGAACAGTAACTCTGGCGATGAATATTGTAGCCAACAACAATCAAAACAACTTTTCTATGTATCAACCGAAACCTCCTTAGGAGAGGTCTTTACCAAGTTTACCAAAAATCAAGTGGTTACACAGTACTTCATATGGTCATAACACCAGAAGGCTCCCATTACTATCCTCTGTCTTGAACAGTAACCCTAGCCAATTCTCCTATGTGTGCAGCCTTCTGGAAATACATTAAACCCACCCTTGCCACCAAGACAAGCAAGAAGCAAGTAGATTGCAATGCCCCTCACATGACAGATGGCTCCAAAACCAGCAAACAAAATCCGTCTCTATCAATTCAGCACATTGGCATCAAGTAGAAGTGCCCCCCAACAGAAGATGAAAATCTGTCCTCCAACCGTGACAGCTTCATCAACCAATTTTCCCATATAGAATCTCCAGCCAGTAATCTATAAGCCTATGCCTATTAGCCCTTTTCCATGTACATCCATATAAAGGTAATGCAATATGACACCCAAAGCCCAACATGCCCGAAAGGGATCATTAGCATCAGCCCCTTTTCATCCGAAAATATGCAGATGCAACAAGAAGTTTACAAACATCCATGTCAAAATTTAATTAGATCAATGGGATACAACCTATATAGAATTCTATACATAGTTGTCTTTATTTTTATGATAACATCAGAGCTTGTAAAAGAAGCAGACTCAAATTGAACCAAATTTCTTGCCTTCCATATCAGATATGTGGTGCACATGAGGCCAAGGCTAGCAGTTTTGCTTCTTATACCTGCTCCGGTGTAATATTTTCTGATCCATTTTATAGCCCGGAGTAGGGAAGACACAGTGCGGTTCAATCCTAGCCATACACAGTTGCCTCGCCAGATTTCACCTGTATAGGCACACTTGAAGAACAAATGATTAACAGTTTCAGTTTCTATATTACACAGAGCACAAGCTTGATCAATCTCCAGGAACTGTAGATTATCTTTAGTAGGCAGGCTATTTCTAAGATTGAGCCAAGTAATGAATGAGAATTTAGGTGGAATATAGTTTTGCCAAATAAATGTCATCCAGGGTTTACTAGTTTTCGTCAACCGCAGCAGATCATAAATCTTCTGTGATGAGAGTATACCATTCACACACAAATTCTGCATGCCATTAAGAACCTCATTTCGACCTCCTAATCTATCCACCATTTTGTCCCGAATCCATGCCAGCTTCTTCAATAGAGGTGAATCTCATTTATGGGGAGTCCAGTTCCATACTGATGTTCCCCTGAGGTATACTACATGTATCCACCTCACCCATAGTGAATCTTCTTCGGCATGAATATTCCAAAGAACCTTTGCTAGCAATTCATTGTTCCACGTCTTACAATTTTTCAACCCCAACCCTCCTTTTGCTTTCGATGTACATATGGTGTCCCAAGCTACTCTATAATGTCGCCCTCCCCACAAGAACAATCTGCGGCTGGTAATAATCTTATCCAAGATTGCTATGGGAACAGGGAATGCTTGTAACCAAAAGGCTAGCATACCTTGAATAACAAAATTAATAAGCTCAATTCTACCCGCAAACGATAAAGATTGCCCCTTCCACGCATTCAGAAATGCCTCAACCGACTGGATTAACACGGAGAACTGAGCTACAGAGACTTTCATTGGGGCTAAGGGTACTCCCAAGTAACGAACAGGAAAGTATCCTAAGGAGTAATCCGCCAGCTGTCGTAAAAGTTCCTTCTCATACCCCTCCACGCCAGCTATGTAAATGCTGGACTTCTGTACACTTACTTTCAGCCCAGCAACTTTCTCCAATTTGTGTAACACTCCCACTAAGATACCTACAGAGGCTTGATCCCCTCTTGAGAATAACATAAGGTCTTCTGCAAAAGCAAAATAAGTAATATCTAAGTGTTTGCACTTCAGATGGAAGTGAAACTGGGTATCGTTTGTTCTGTTTTTTAGTAGTCGTGACAAGTATTCCAACCCAAGTAAGAATAAAGTAGGTGACATTGGGTCACCCTGCCTCAGTCCCCTTCGGCCTTTGAACCAACCATGCATAGTTCCATTAACTGAGACTGAATAAGAAGCAGACTGTACACATTCCATTACCTAACCAGTAAATTTAGATGGGAAGCCCAAGCATCTCATCATACTCTGAAGGAAACTCCACTCCACCGTATCATAGGCCTTGGTGATGTCTACCTTGATCATACACCTAGGTGAGATTCTTTTCCTTGTGTAACCCCTTACTAATTCCTGGGCTAGGAATACATTATCCATCATACATCTGCCAGGTATAAAGGCCTCCTGAGCTGGATCAACTATATTCCTGATCACTTTAAGCATTCGCTCATTCAAAACTTTTGTAATCACCTTATAAGCCACATTTAAACAGGCAATGGGTCTAAAATCCATAACTTTAGGGGATGTCTTCTTCTTTGGTATGAGGGTGAGAATGCAATGGTTTATTTGTTTCAAGAGTTTTCCTGTGGAGAAAAATTCCTGCACTGCTGCAATTAGGCTTTGCCCTACTCTCTCCCATTGTTGTTTAAAAATTACTGAAGTATAGCCATCTGGTCCAGGCGCTTTGTCGTCCCCTATATCAAACAGTGCATTCTTAATCTCTTCTTCTCTAATGGGGGCAATTAACCCTTCCCTTGCTTGCTCATCTAATATATGTCCATTAGTGACTACATTTGCTTCTATCGGATCCATGGGCATGGAAGTTCCAAGGAGACCTTGGTAGAAGTTCGGGCAGCAATTCACCACTTCTTCCATTGACGTTGTTGGGTTCCCATCATCCCTTATGATGTGTGACATTGTGTTTTGTTTTCCCCTCTTCCGCACCACTAAATGAAAATATTTGCTGCTTTTATCTGCCACCATAATATGTTTACATTTGGTCTTCTGTTAATAGAATAGCCTTTCAGCCTCTAGTAAGAAGACTGCCTACTTTCTCTTTACCTTAACTTCTAAGCTCAGTTCTGCATCTTCGGGTCTGGCTAAAGATGCCCTATAGGCTAGTTGGAAGTTCTCCTGAGCCTTTTTAGCCCTATCAGAAACATTACTATAAGCCGTGCTATTCAGTAGTTTTAACTCATATTTCAACTGTTCAGCTTCCTACACAGAACAAACTGGGCTGAGCCTTCCACACTTTCCTCCCATCCATTGTCCACCACCTCATTTATTAGGGGATGCTTCAACCACATATTAAAGAACTTAAAAGGCCTTTTGCCTATCATTTCCATTCGGTTAAACTCCACCAAGACAGGGCAATGGTCCGAATCTGCCCTTATTTCCAAGAAATGCGCATTACAATGAATTTCCAGATTGTTCCATGCTTGATTTAATAAGACTCTGTACAATGTGGCCCAAAGCTGGTTTTTATTCCATGTGCAGCATTCCCCATGACTTGGAGCATCCTCCAACTCCATTTGCATTCTGAAATCCATTAAATCCTTCATCCGATAGGCTAAAGGAGGCTGGTAGCCAAGCCTTTCTTTTGGATCACAAACACAATTGAAGTCTCCTAAAATGAGCTAGGGTCTCCTTGTGTCGCCATTTACTTCCTGAAGTTGGTGCCATAGTTCTCTCCTCTGCGTAACAGTATACAAGCCATAAACAACAGAGGTTGTAAAGGATGGTTGGGTGATTTTGCATTGAACTTCCATATGTATAAATTGTTCACCACTCACCAAAATCTGACATTTGCAGGTATTAGTGTTCCACAGTATACAAATTCTGCCTCCGCCTAGAAGATCAAGGTTATGAGAGTAACCCCATCCTCCAAATCTTGTTTTCATCATTTTTGCCAAACTATCTCCCGCTAACTTTGTTTCCAAAAGACAAGCAAAATTGCAGTGATGTTGCCTAAGAAGGCTAGCCACACTGCATTGTTTAGAGGCCTTATTTAAGCCTCGGACATTCCATGAGAGGATCTTCATCTAACTGAAGGAGGGGGCCTCCCTCCTCCTACTTTCTTTAATTTGTCATTACTGCACATACCTTTGTCCATTCTAGTGTTCCCCAACTGCCTCATATTTCTGGTATCTACCCCAGCTCTGGGTGGTGGCAACAATACTGCTTTTCCTATACTAACACTTGTATTGGTCCCTACCCTCTGCCATGTCTCGTCATTCTTTTCATTAACTTCCATCCTAGAGTAATCCTTCGAGCCCTGCACACCATGGTTGTTTTCCCTAGTTACTATTCCTCCTGCACCTTCATCTTGCCGTGGATATGGTTCCACACCTTGGGTAAAACTACCCACTGGAGCTCCTTCTTCATGTGTTGCTGGTTTTGCTAAGAGACCCCTTTCGACTTGATGTGTCTGACCCCTCTCTCCTTCTGCCTCTACGGTTCCTGCATTCCCTGTGTTGGAATTGTCCACTAGAGCTCCTCCTTCCTGTGCTGCTGGTTTTGCTAGTAAACCCCTTCCTGGTTCCTGATTCAGACCCCTTTCACCTTGTGCTTCTACATTTCCTATATTCCCCGTGTTAGTATTTTCCACCGGAGCTCCACCATCTTGAGCTGCTGGTTTTACTGATAAACCCTTTCCTACTGCTTGATTCTGACCCCTCTTACCTTCTACTTCTGCAGTTCCTGTATTCCCCAGGTTATTGTTAGCTTGCATCTGCTCCTTATTATTCTTTCATTTACAATCAAAAGGGTTGTGGCCAAATCTCTTGGAATGGCAGCAATAGTTTGGAAATGTTTCATAAAGAACTCTTTGGGTGTATCTTGTACCCCCTGGCAATCTCACCTCAAAGCTAGTTACAGGGACTTTGTAAACATTAACCTCAACTAACAGCCTTGCATATCCTATTCGGGTCTTATTGCAAGTTGTCATATCTATACACAAAGGCCTACCTAGACGAGAACCAAGCTTGGACAATGCGTTTACATTCCACAGAGCCAATAGGACGTTTGCCAATTGTATCCATGTAGGGACCTCCATGAATTCCCTGTAATCAAATACAGATTCTGGTTTCAATTTTTTCAGTAACAAAGTCCTCCCCTACACCAAATACAGGCCCCCTGCTAGGACCGTTGTGTGATCTTCCTCTGTATCAAACTGAAACACCAACCAGCCATGGTTGTGGGGTAACATCTTACATGGCACTTTCCACTTAGCTATTTGATTTTCAATGACTTTCAGCCCTAGGAATCTTCCTGTAAGGCAGCCTACTAAACATAACCCCCATGTTTGATCAACGTCGATTATGTCTGTATCGCCCGGAATAACCTTGTCTTCCACCTGAACATAGTCCAGCTGCAGGCCCTTTGTCATCTCACGATTGTTTCTGAAGAGACTAGCATATGAAGGCTTACGTTTTTCACCTTTAATTTCTCCAGAAACTCGTTTCTGCATTTTATCAAGCACCTTCTGTGCAGACTCATTCTCTTCTGAGTCTTCAATCGATGTTGTTTCTTCACTCCCTCCATCCGACTCCTCATCAGCTGTGGATACATCCTTATCCCCTGGCTCTTCAAGACAACGACGCAGAAGCCACATTAGCAGAGTTATTCAACTTCTTACCTTCGCAATTATCGGACCCCATCTTATCCTGCCGTATCCGAAGATCTCCATTCCTTTTCAATTGTTCCTGGCGACAGAATTCACTACTTGATTTAGCCCCGCCTATTTCCTGGCTGTCCCCTACTGCAGGTTGTGCATTCATTTTTCCGATCTGGTCTTGATTGTGCTACCGCACTTCTTGATCTTCACTGCCTGTATTCTCCGGTTGATTCGTTCGCATACCAGCGAAACATTGTTTGGTAATGTTCTGCGCAGACGTCTTTTAGTTACCCGCACGCAGGACCAACGGGTTGCCCTACAGCTAGGGATGTCTCTCGTTCGTCACTTCCAGTACACCGCTCAAACCACTTCAGAACCTGCAATGCTCTCGAGAATAGTCAAAAAATTCAGTGCGATAGTAGATTGCAAGGAAGACGCAAATTGGGGAAAATCGCTCAATGTGAGCTCTCTCACGAGCGCCTTTTTTTTCCCTGCGGCTCGCTTTGCTTCTGCCTTTGGTAACTCTGTTTTGCCGTCTTCGTTTTTGATCTCACAAGACACCCAAAATCAACACCTTCTGTTGTTTCGATAAGATATATCTGGCTCTTTCTGGAATTGGGTTGTTTCTGTCTTTGCTTGTGACGATCTGTTGTCTGCGTTTTCAGACTGTAGCCGACTTCTTCTTCTGCTTCTTCATTTGATACTCTGTTCCTTATTGGTAAGGGTCTTTTCTTCCCGAAAACATCATTTGGTTGTTCGAAACTGTTAAAGGCCCGTTCCGTTTTGTGTGTTTCATTATTATTACTTATTTGGGAATATCTCGTCCCTCGTTCTCTCTCTAACGTGATTTATTGTTGTTATTTTCCTCTTTTTTATCACAATTGGCTCCGTTTTGTTCATCATTCACTAGCATCAAAAGCATACGTGAACTCAGGTTGCTTTTAGATTTTTAGGTATTGTCGTAACCTGATCAATCGAGACTTTCATGTCATCCACTTTGATGATTATCTGCTACCTATTCATGATAAATCTGTTTTCTTGATCTAGGTTTTTATGTGGGTTCTTAATGCTATTTGATATCTGTGTTTCTTTTAAAGTTGTTTTCTTTGCTCTACGTGGATCACGAATCAATTAGGTTTTGTGAGTTTAGGATAAGATCTCGAGGAATTTTCTACGCTCATTTACTGATTTCATCAAGGGTTTGATTGTTGCTAAACTCCATTGTTGGGTCAAAGTTGTGTTCTTAGTGCTTTATTCTAATGATATGTTAGTAATGAAAAGGTTGATTGAGGGATCTGATTTGAAATGAATACTTATGGCATTGTTTTTGATAATTGCAATAAGGCTTTTGAGTATTTGAATGAAAAACGTGATCTATTCTCACTGTGATTTGATTGTAAGTAGCTGCTATATGTAATAATCGAGGATTTCTTTTGGACTTTGTGTTTTCACAGTCGCAGATGTTATGTAAACTTGCTCATGACCACTTATGTACAACACCGATTTGGGGAATTTTTTCACTTCACTTTTCTCTTTGGTTTATTCGTGCTTACTCTTGAAAATTATATGCATTTTCTGGTCAACCCTGTATGTTTCTAAGTTCATTTAGATTTAAGAATATTATGTTTTCTATCTTTAGTTTGCTATGACTTTGTGTCATTTGATGTCATCACTGTACTCCTTATTAGTTAACAAAATGGAATGTTGGTATTAGAACTCCTGTTTCTTTGTGTTTTTGTCTTGGATTTTGACAGTTTTGTGCAGCACTATGATTTGACCAGCACCATCCTTGACAAGAACAATCTTTTCTCCATCTATTGAATAGCCAAACAGAGAAGCTTCTTCTTACCTTTTATTGTTCTTTTATTTTTCTT
>JAOQMS010000007.1:15750137-15762350 GCA_027563885.1 Erythroxylum longipes
CAAATAAACCAATAATTACACGAAAAAATCGCAAACATCAACAATAATCAAGCAAGATTTCATCACCAAACACTCACGTTTAACACTAAAAACATGCTTTTTTTAAAGAAATAACACACTTATTAGAGAGTTTACCTCAAACAACGCACGATGAGTAAGAAAACAGTCGAAAAATGGCTGGAAAACGTGAGAGAAGGGGTCGGAAAACAGAAGGCGATCTCGAGGAGAGAAGAAGAATTGTGCGCAGGGGGGAGGGGAGGGGGCGGTGCGGGAGTTAAAAGCACCAAATTACCGACGGAATGTACATTCCGTCAGTAATCTAGGTTTTCCCTCGTTGTCTTCACGACGCAACCTGCCGACATTTACGGACGGAAAACAAATTCTGTCGCTAAAAGAGCGGTAATTCCTGGCAGTGGTAAGTCAAATACTGACGGAACACTAATTCCGTCGGTAATCTAGGATTTATATCGTCGTCTTTAACAAAACGATGACGCAAGTTGCCAACAGTTACCGACGGACAAGGATTTCCGTCGCTAAAAGAGTGGTAATTCCTGGAGGTGGAAAGTCAAATACCGACGGAACACTAATTCCGTCAGTCATCTAGGATTTATATTGTCGTCTTTAACAAAACAACGATGCAAGTTGCCAACAGTTACCGACGGACAAGGATTTCCGTCGCTAATGTTCACGTCAAAACTGAAGAATCACCAACAGAATACATATTCCGTCGGTGATTCAAGTTTATCTTCTCGTCTTCATCCAAACGATGACATT
Organism: Erythroxylum longipes; assembly: GCA_027563885.1. Lineage (NCBI taxonomy): Eukaryota > Viridiplantae > Streptophyta > Magnoliopsida > Malpighiales > Erythroxylaceae > Erythroxylum > Erythroxylum longipes. The sequence continues at coordinate 15,750,912 of JAOQMS010000007.1, forward strand.
TGTTTAACCAAATGGATATGATTTACCGACGGAATATGCATTCTGTTGGTATTTAAGTTTCCTATTTGTCTCTTTACAACAGTTTCCTGTTGCGATGGAACACAAATTCCGTTGGTAAATAAAGTTGCCTAAACAATTTTACCGACGGTATTTTTACCGTCGGCAATTGGGGGAAGCTAATTAATTGCGGGAGTAATTCTCACATTTATTGCCTACAGAAGTCCCTATTCTGTCGGTATATTTATTGATGGAAATAATTCCGTCGGTATATGTCTGAAGCAATTAAATTGCGGAAACAGTTTTCGCAATTTTTGCCGATGCCGTAGGCTTAGTCGTCACTATATACCGTCAGAGATTTTGCGCGAAATTCCTTCCCTCCAGTTTTGCCGACGGATTTGTGGTTCCGTCGCTATATACGAAAACAATGCCTTATTTACCGACGGAATTTGTATTTCTGTCAGTAAATAGCGTCGGTTTTGTTTCCGTCGGTAATATTCCGCTGCTATTCAGTAATTTTCTTGTAGTGCTTGTTCCTGCTCTACCAAATATCAACATTTTCAATTGTAAACGGGTCTTTCGCATCAGATTTAAACTCAATGGCTCTTTAAACCACTATAAAGTTCATCTAGTTGCAAAGGCATATCACCAATCTCCTAGCATTGACTATGTTGATACTTTCAGTCCTATTGTCAAGTTAACTATTATTTGTATTATCCTCATAATAGCTCTCACTACAAATTAACTCATTGCCAACTTCATGTAAATATTTTTTTTTGTGATACTTTTCAAAAAAAATTCTACATGATTCAACAACTTAATTTTGTTGATCTAAATCATCCTCACCATTTCTATCGTTTATATAAAGCCCATTATGGTCTCAAATAGGGTCTCTTTATACTTGGTTTCATTAATTGAGTCAAAATTTCTTGAACTCAACTTCACTTCCTCAAAATTTAACACCTCCCTTTTCGTTCATTTTATATTTATTGACACAACATTTCTCTTAATTTATGTGTATGATATATTAATTATAAGTTCTTCACCATCTTTCATCTCTTCTCTCATTCATTTCCTTAACTTACTTCCTTAGTATTGAAGCCACGTTTAAACCAAATGGACTTCTCCTTACATAAATAAAATACACTCAAGATCTTCTCCCTTGTACGCAGCTTGTAAATTCAACATCTTTGTTAACACTCATGACCCCCACTTTACTTTTCTTTAAAGACCATGACACTCCCCTCTTTGATCCTATTGCATATTACAACACTGTTCATGCTCTTTAGTACCTTTGCCTCACTTATCACGATATTTAATTTGTTATTAACAAATTCTTTATTGCCCTAATAACGTTTACTGAAATACAATTAAACAAATTCTTCATCTTTGTGGTCAACAACCTCTCATGGCCTATACTTAATTAAAGCATCAATTGTTACTCTCACTGTCTACTGTAATGATCTTCTTGAGACCTAATCTTATTTCTTTGAATATGAAGAAAAAACCTATTGTTGCTCATTCTAATACTAAGACTGAATGCATAAATATTTCTTTTATATCTTTAGAATTATATTGGGTCACATCTCTTCTTAATGAAATTGACTTATTTGATCTCAAACCCAACTTATGGTGTGATAGTGCTATGTTCCTTACTAAATATCCAGTTTCTTATATTTGCACCAAGCATATTAAAATTGATATTTATTTTGTTTTATACTTAATCGTTAAGAAAGTTCTTTTCATCTTTTATATACTGGCTAAAAATGGTTGTTCCTAACCTTTATATGCCCGAGACAAAGTAAAAAGAAGGGCTTAATGAATTAGCAGTATGCAACTATGTAAACCTTAAAAACATATTTTTATTATCAAATTTTAATATCAATACATAAGTGACTTAAGTTATAAGTCACATAGTCAAGAAAATACTAAGGCAAAACGATCATAGTAGCAAATATCTTACAAATGTCAACAGTAATAAAATCATTGAAACCAATAACAGTAGCAACAAAACAGTAGGATTAGCAATCAAATAGCAACGTCAGATTGCAAAACACCAAGTGGTTACAAAACTACATTAACAAGCACACAAATGATAATAAAAATAATTTTTCTACGTATTTCTAAATACAAAATCATCAATAATAGTATTAAGATCAATATTGTCTAACATATCCTTCTCGATCATGAAATATCCAAACCATTCAACCTTTCTTGTCACGTTGATGACCTCAGTTAGGTTTTTAATAATTTTAATTTTGGAAAACTTCTATTAACTAATGCTACAATCACAAATATAGTCAATAAGATTCGACAAATAATTGAAATATTTAGATAAAAATTTGCAGCTTTAACAAATTGAAGAATTTCAACTGTTGACATTGACTCATTTGGCAAAGACGTTTTCAATACTTTTAATTTAGAGAAAAGATAATCTAAATCCATATCTGACACATTATCATGAGAACAAGTAGTTTAAAATTAGTGCAACATTCTTTTAGTTCATTATCATTCAATAACCTCAACTTCTTTGAATTAAATAAGAATCCAAAAGTACTTTCAAATATTATTACTTGCTTAAATATATTCTTTGACTAAGAAATTGTCATATCCATAATAACTAGAAAGTAACTGACTCTAAAGGACTCCTCACTGATTATGTTTCATCATCATAATCATTTTCTTCAAATTGTCCTTTTCTAGTAATACAAAATCTAACTAGAAGTGTAGGCTTTACATTCATCTTATATCAAAACTTTTAGCAATATTCATACCAGAGAAAAATTTCTTCATTTCTATATTTCTAAAAATTTACCATCACACCTTTTAATTTCTCTATTGTAGCATTGATGCATATATGTTTAGACTGCAAATTTTTGTTCAATATATTAATAGTAAATAAAATATCATACTAAATAACCATGCTAAGTAAAAACTCAAAACTCTTAAGTGAACTAGCCAAAGTTTCCTCTTCACTCTTTAATTTGGCATCATTACAAGATATTGATAATTCCACCAAAGCCAATCTTATTTAATGATTTTGAAATATAATAGCTTTAACACTTTTTATTGGACAATGATTTCAGGGTTAAGCCTTGAGCATTATCAAGTAAAACCTTTTACCTTTTAGGAGAACTTTAAAATAATGCATGTATGCATTGTATAACGCCAAAAAATGAAACAAATTTAATATAAGAATGCTCCATATCACTAAGAGTAGGATTAAGACTGTGGTAAGCACATGACATACATAATGCTCTAAGATTTATTTCATGTAATGACCTTTAAACTTGTAAGGTCCCATCATATACCCTAGAAGTACTATAGTATGTGTGGGGTGTAATAAGAAGTGAACATAACAAATTAAGTGCATCTAAGTATAGTAAGGGACATAATGGTACTTAGTGTAAAAGAAATGTGTAAAAGGGTAATTTGTACATTTCGGCATGGATATACATACTTAAACATGAAATATGGATGAGATTGAAATTAACTGATGAGATCATGTGCTAATGTGAGAATTAATGAAAGAAGAAGGACTAATGTGCAGTTTTTCTTCAAGTTAACCAATGGACCAATAGGATTAAGGCATATGTAACTAATAATAATAAAGCATGCGTGTCCAATAACAAGTAAGCATGTGTGTGAGTCTTGGAAGTGTATGAATGGGCATAAGGAGAGGAGAGAGGGATGACCTTTAGGGTTGGGAATTCCAAAATTTTCCTTTCCTATTTCCTTTCCACTTCATCTTCTTTATCACACCATTTTTCATATAAGGAATCAAGCTAATCTTTGGTAGAAACCAAGGTAAAATTCAGTGATTTTCTCTTCATCTACGGTTTTTTTTTTTAATGTATATGTAATTGTTGAAGATGAGTTTTGAATGGGTGTGCTATGTGTAGGGGAGGAGAAGACCAAAGGCAAAGGCAAAAGAAGCAAATAGAGTGAAGTGAAAGGGTTTTGATCACTTTTTTAGGAGGTATGCGAATTTTGATATGTTTGCTTAGATTACGAACGTGATGGGAGGGGAATTGGTAAAGGAAGTATCCTATTTGTTGATGATATGTTGTTGATTAAAATTGGATGTGTTTTTGTGTTGCTCTTGGATGATAAGGTCGAAGTTAGTTGATTTGGAATAGGTACTTCGTTGGATCGATAGGTTCCACTAAAAAGTCTTTTGTAATTTGTCCATATCTTGGTATTTAGACCTCTAAATTAGATCATTTTAATTGGAGATTAAACTAGATACATAGGTATAAAAGTTTCATGAAGGAACTGAAATCTGATTCTACCTCTAAGAGTTGAGTTCTGGCTGTTGTCCCTATTTTCAAACATCATGTAGTGTTTTGGGGATAAATATAGAAATATTTAACCAAATTACATGTAATTTATTCCATTAGAAAATTAAGACATATAGGAACAAATGTCTAAAAGACCATAAAACCTAAATCGAACATTTGTTATATGACTATAACAAAAAAATAGAAGTATGAATGGTCAGTGTCTGTCATGATTATGATCCTCCTTTTTGTCGCAACTCGGACATCATTTTCATTTTTGATTTTCACCAAATCTCATCTGAACCTTTTTGGATGTCACTAAAGCTTAGCAATCTAAGTACAAGCGTAATATGAGACTTATCATGCATGCAATGTGTATATACTTTAATGCTTTCATTGATGTATTATTGAAAAGGAATATGATCATAAAGAATATTAAATACGAATGAGCATGATAAACATTTTCAAATTATAATTTTAAGCATAAGGGAATGAATTTGTAACTTAATGAGTTTTTACTTTTTAATGTGACTCTAAAATGTAATTATGTTATTATGATGATTAGTTTTAACTTGCCAAGTTTTAGTTGTGGGTAAGTAGGCATGTCTAGAAGGGTCTACAGCTGCTTCTGTTCTAAGACATTATGTCATCTTCTATTTTAGAGACTTAAGTCTCTCTTATTTCAGAAGCTATTGCCTCTTTTGTAGATACCAATCATAGGTTTCTTCTATTATGTTCTTGTTACCCACATTTGAAGAAATTAGCAGTCAATTCTGTATATGTTCAGATAATTGTTTGTTCTGATGCAAATTTATATTTGGAATAATCTCTAAATATCATGTTCAAATATTGTTATGTGAGGCTTCTTGACTTTTATCTTATCATCTATTTTCCATCACTCAATTTTCATGAATCATTAAATGTGATTATTAGGCGACTTCTTTGAGTAGTTACTATCTTACATCATTAATCCCCACTAGGCTATATGCTTAACACAGTGGTTTTTCCTCCATGTAGGTCATGATAAAAAGGGTTAAGGTTGGGACAACTGAATGGACAAAGAAGGACATGCAATCTTTTTGGAAGATCTTATATCTAAACAGAGTGTTGTATTTATAAATATTAAGAAGGAATTTTGTAGAATATACGAATGGCCAGTACTAACCATAACTCATAATGAGATTTTTTTGATGGATGTTATATGTGTAATTTGTGATTTGTGTAAACCACAGTGAAATATAAGATGTGATATATGTTTGCCTTATCTATGGAAGTTTTTGAATTATCTAGGTCTATTTTGGGTGCATCTGTATATCCTCTTAGGGAGTATTAGGGTGTCACAATTTAGTGGTATTAGAGCGTGGTTTAGGCGATTCTGCCCTAACTAGAGCTTAAATATGGCCTACATATGCATATAAGGGTTTGTGTTTGGCCTAATGTGGTTTGTTCCATGTTTTGGTTCTAGATTCAAGTATGGAAAGATCGATTAGATTATGATATTCATGTAACTAGTCCTCTGGGTAGTAGTGTGTTAGTTAATAAGGTTTATAAAAATTGTTATATTTTAATCCAAAGTAGTGAGTTTGTAGCAAATCTAATTGAATTGCCTTTTCATGAATTCGATTTGATTTTGGGTATGGATTGGTTGTCCAAGCATTAGTCAACTGTTGATTGTAGAATTAAGATTGTTGTGCTTAAGAAGCCTGATCAAATTGAAACAATTTTGTATGACATCCGTACTAGTTCTTTAACTAGTGTGATATCTGCTATGTAAGCCTGAAGGTTTCTTAGGAAGGGGTGCGAAGCTTAGTTAGCTTTTGTGCTTGATTCGAGAATGGAAGGTGTAAAATTGTAAGATATTGGTGAACAAATTTCCAAATGTTTTTCCTAAAGAACTACCTGGACTTCCTTCCGAAAAGGAAGTGGAGCTATCTATTGATATTATGACTAACACTGCTCCTATATCTAGAGCAACATACATAATGGCTCCTACTGAATTAAAGGAATTGAAATTTCAGTTGTAGAAGCTACCGGATAAGGGATTTATTCGACCTAGTGTCATACTCTAGGGAGCACCGGTTCTATTTGTTAAGAAGAAAGATGGTACTCTACAAATGTGCATTAATTACAGGCAATTAAACAAGGTTACATTGAAGAATAAGTATCCGTTGCCAAGGATAGAAGAAATGTTTGATCAGTTAAAGGGTGCAGGGGAATTTTCAAAGATAGATCTGCGATCAGGGTATTATCAGTTTCGGGTAAAGGATGTGGATGTTCCAAAGACTGCATTCAGAAGCCGGTGTGAATATTATAAATTCCTAGTGATGCCGTTTGGGCTAACTAATGCGTCAACTGCATTTATGGATATGATGAATAGCGTATTTAGGCCCTATATAGACTAGTTTGTTGTGATATTCATTGATATTATTCTAGTCTATTCCAAGAATGAGCAAGATCATGCTTAGGATTTACGAATTGTGTTATAGAATCTGCAAGAAAAACAGTTGTATGCCAAGCTAAGCAAGTGTGTTTTCTAGCTTAAGGAAGTATCTTTTTTGGGACATATTGTCCCTTTTCAAGGAATTAGAGTTGATCTTAGTAAGATTGAAGCGATTATTAACTAGAAGCTGCCTCAGAATGTGACTGAAATGAGAAGCTTTTTGGGTTTGCCGATTACTATCACCAGTTTGTAAAGGGGTTTTCAGTGATAGCATCCCATTTGACTAAATTTCTATAAAAAGAAGTAAAATTTGAACATTCTGCTAGATATCAAGTTAGCTTTGATCAGTTAAAGAGATGCTTACTAAAGCTCATGTGTTGGCTCAACCCACTTATGATAAGGAATATATTGTGTTTAGTGATGCATCTAGAAATGGATTGGGCTGTGTTATGATGCAGGATGGTAAGGTGTTTGCATATGCCTCGAGGTAACTGAAGCCATACGAGCAGAACTATCCTAAGCATGATCTTGAGCTTGCAGCAGTAGTGTTTGCTTTGAAAATTTAGTAGCACTACTTGTATGGTGAAAGGTGTAAGATTTTCACTGATCATAAAAAGTATGAAATACTTGCTTACTCAAAAAGAACTTAACTTGAGACAATGATATTGGTTGGAACTGTTTAAAGATTATGATTGTATTGTGGACTATCATCCTGGTAAGGCTAATGTGGTGGCTGATGCTTTAAGTTAAAAGACCATTTTGGCATTGTCAGTGCAGCAGGGTGAGTGATTGCACTTGATGGGGCTTTAATAGCTCAATTAAAAGCTAAGCTTACTTTAAGACAAGAGATCATTGATGCTCACAAAGTTGATGATAGGTTGCAACAACTTATCTTGGTAACTCAGGAAGGAAAAAAACCTGACTTTTCTATAAAAGGAGATAGTTATTTGTATTTCAAAGATCAGTTTTATGTACTAAATAGTGATGAATTGAAGAAGAACCTATTGTATGAGGCCCATAATACTGTCTTCATAATACACCCTGGTGGAAATAAAATGTATCAAAATCTGAAGCAACATTACTGGTGGTCTGGTATGAAACATTGATGTTGTAAATTATGTATTTAAATGTTTGACATGTCAACAGATTAAAGCTAAGCATTATGTTCCATCTGGTTTGTTGAATCCTATTTCGATTCCTCAATGGAAATAAGATAACATTACTATGGATTTTGTGACTGGGCTTCCTCTCACTTAAAGGAAGCATGGTATTGTATGGGTGATTGTGGATAAGTTTACCAAGTCTACTCATTTCATAGTCGTTCGTCCTTATTATCCAATAGATAAGCTGGCAGATATATATGTGAATGAGATGATGAGATTGAATAGGGTACCATTGTCTATTATTTCTAATCATGATCCTTGATTTACTTCGGGATTCTAGAAAAGTCTGTAAATGGCTTTAGATTCCTGACTCAATTTACCGCTTTCCACCCCAAGATAGATGGACAATCTGAATGGGTTATTTAGTAGAAGATATGTTTCGGGGTTGTGTGTTAGAATTCCCTAAAAGTTGGGAAAAATATCTTTCTCTTGGAGTTTGTTTATAATAACAATTATCAGACTAGTATTGACATGGCACCTTATGAAACACTAAATGGTAGGAAGTGCAGAACTCTGATTTATTCGAGTGAATTAAGTGAAAACAAGATGATCTGGCTTGATATTGTAAAAGATACCGAAGAGAAAGTTCAAAATATTCAATAGAGATTAAAAGCCGCCAGTGATAAACATAAGTCCTATGTCAATTTAAAAAGGAAATATATTGAGTATCAGGTAGGGGATCAGGTATTTTTGAAAGTATCACCATGGAAAAAATATTTCGGTTTAGGAAGAAAGGTAAGCTTAGACCACACTACATTAATCCCTAAGAAATTCTTTAGAGAATTGGACCAGTAGCTTATAAGTTAGCTCTTCTTGAAGAATTGGCCCAGTTGTAAGATGTGTTTCACATTTCTATATTGAGAAGATATCGGTTTGATGATACACACAAGGTCCTTGTGCAAGAAATTCAAGTATAACTAGATTTTTCTTATGAGGAAAGACTTGTGTCTATCTTGGCCAGATAAGTCCAACAGCTCAGAAATAAACAAATACCTCTAGTGCAAATACTCCGGCAATATCATGAATTTCAAGGACGTGATAAAACTTTCATGAAGGAACCAAAATCTGATTCTGCCTTTAAGGGTTTTGAATTCTAGCTTAAAGTTAAGTTCTATCTATTGTCCCTACTTTCAAACATCCTGTAGTGTTTTGGGGATAACCTTGCAATATTTAACCAAATTGCATGAAATTTATTCCATTAGGCATAGAGGAATAAATTTCTAATAGGACGGGGTTAAAGCAGTAATCTCGACGGAGATTAGGGAGCTTTGATGAATAAAAGCAGAATTGGTAGAAATTATCATAGGTGAAACAAAGCAAACCTATTTTCAGACAAAGAAGATAAAATAACAAAAATATAGTGGCGAGGAAAGCCCTGAAAATTCTATGAGAAAATGGAAATTTCGAAGGCCTTAAAACCTAATTCGAATGTTTACTATATGAATATAATAGAACAAGTAGAGGTATGAATGGTGAGTATCTGTCACTATCGTGGCATGGGTATTATGATCGTGATCTTATCTTTTGTCAGAACTAGGACATTATTTTTGTTTTCGATGTTTAACACATCTCATCTAAACCTTTTTAGATGTCATTAAAGCTTACCGATCCTAGTATAAGCATAATATGAGACTCATCATACATGTAATTTATATATACTTCAACGCTTTCATTGATGTATTGAAAAGGAATATGATCATAAAGCATATTAAATACAAATGGGCATGATAAACATTTTCAAATTATAACTGTAAGCATAAGGGAATGAATTTGAATCTTACGGATTGTTTCTCTTTAATGTGACTCTAAAATGTAATTATGATGTTCTGATGATTAGTTTTAACTTGTCAAGTCTTAGTTGTAGGTAAATAGATATGTCTATAAGGGTCTGCAGCTGCTTCCATTCTGGGACATTATGGTGTCTTCTGTTTTAGAAACTTAAGTCTCTTTTGTTTCAGAGGCTATTGCCTCTTTAGTAGATACCAATCATAGGTATCTTTTATTCTGTTCTCATTACCCACATTTGAAGAAATTAGTAAGCAATTTTGTATATGTTTAGATATTTGTTCTATTATGATGCAAACTTATATTTGGAATAATCTCTAAATATTATGTTTAAATATTGTTATATGATGCTTTATGACTTTTATTTTATAATGTATTTTCCATCACTCAATTGTCATGAATCATTGATATGTGAGTGTTAGGCGACTGCTATGAGTAGTCTCTATCTTGCATTATTATTCCCCACTAAGCTATATGCTTAGCACGGTGGTTTTTCCTCTGTATGGATCATGATAAACAGGGTTAAGTTTGGGACAATCACAATGGCCAAAGAGGGACGTGTAACCTTTTTGGAAGAGCTTATATCTAAACATTGTGTTGTATTTATAAATATTAAGAAGGAGTTTTGTAGTATATGTGAAAGGCCTTTATTAACCATAACTTATGATGAGATTTTTTTATATATGGATGTTATATGCGTAATTTGTGACTTGTGTAAACTACAGTGAAATATGAGATATGATATATGTTTGCCTTATCTTTGGAAGTTGTTAAATTGTCTAGGTTTGTTTTGGGTGCATCCGTATATCCTCTTAGGGTGTATTAGGGTGTCATAGAACCCCTTAGTGTTGTCCCTTCATATTAAAACCATTGTCATAACTTTGACCCTTTATATCCTGAACATTAAGTTTAAGAGACTTAAATACATTCAATAATTCATTGAAAAGTTCTAATTCATATATGTTATCTTCCTTCAAGAACTCTAAAAATTACTATTATATTTGTATTTTGTTACTTAAAATATTTACACTTCGTACTACCAGACTCATTTGCTCTTGATGACTCATATATGAGGTTCAATCAGGAATTATAGAAAGGTATTTTTGCCTCTTTAGTGATCTTAATAATGGAATTTTTAACAAAATGGTCCAAAAGAGAAATCAACTCATTTTGAATTTTGTTACCAAGATAATGATAATGAATATTATGATTTTGAATGTATCTAACTTGATCTTGTATTATCACATCAAATTTATTAATCATCTCAATTAATCCTAAAAATTACCATTATTATTTTGGTAAAGTTTCTCATTGGATCCTTAAAATCCAATTTATATTTAGTGAGATATTTCACAACGAAACTATTTTTATTAACACTGTCTCTAATGTTCTTTCTCCTTTACAATTTTTCATTATAAATCCTTATCAATTGTTTGATTTTTGTTCAATCTTACTTTTAGTTCATTACAAGTCTTTATGTTAGTCATATGCTCAGTACTATTCTCATGTTCTTTGAACCTTTCACTAAGATACTTCTAATCTCTAATCCATCATTTCCTAATGTACTTTGTGTAACATCCCGTTTCCGTATAACGGGTTGAATTATAGAAACGGGTACACGTGAGAAAAAAAAACACATAGATTGAGGAACCGTCTAGGTCACTCACAGTACGCTCCAGATTAGCTTTCTTCTCCTAGAACGCCTGACTGCCGCCTGTCTGCGGACTTTTACCCTGCACAATCATTTAGTGCAATTCATTGCACACACATTAAT
>JAOQMS010000007.1:15768832-15797169 GCA_027563885.1 Erythroxylum longipes
AATTACTTATATATTATTTTGAAATTGATACATTAGGATTAATAAAGTGATTAATTCATTTTAAGATTAATATAAATATAAATATATATATATATATGCATAATGTATATATTATGTAAATATGAAAAATAAAATAAAAATTTTAAAAAGCATAAATACATATACGTATAATATACTGTATATACATATGTTGTAAATACGAAAAATAAAATAAAAACTTTATAATTTATTAATTTTAAAAAATACAACAACAATTTTTTAATTTTATTTTTAAAAAATTTAAAAATATATTAAAAGTCCGGGCCAAAAACGGCCCGGCGGGTAGCCCGTGGCCCGAGGGGCTAGGTGGGCCGGGCCATGGGCCTCTCCGCTGGCCGCCCATCGGATGGCCGGGCTGGGCCGTGGGCCAGGCCTGCCCGACACTTTTTTCAACAGACCGGGCTGGGTCGGGCCATCGCCGGCCCAGGCCCAGCCCGGCCTGTTGACATCCCTAAAGAGGGCTTGTGTCCAGTGCGCATAAGGAGTTACCACATTGGATGAAACTCCTACACTGTTATTGTTGAGACTCGAACCTGAGATCTTACATTCAACAACCTTTCTGAGAACCAGTTGAGCTACCCGTGTGGGTTGGTTACCAGTTTTCTGTATACACTCACAGTTGCACATAACGCTGCAATGGAGTCATTGTATATGATCTCCCCACAAACAAAATCATGAAAATTTGTACTGCTGCAACTGTGAAATCATTGCAAATGCCACGATCAATGTGATTAGAAATAGCATATCTTGACAAGTAGGAGTGACCTAATGAGTTTCAACTTCTCACTTAAGTCTCTCATTTGTAGGAGGTCTTGAGTTCGAGTCATCAAAGGGAGTGTGAGGGGGAATTTTTCCTGTTGATGATCCTCTGGCTTCCTGAGAATGCTTTTTGGTCGGATCAATTACAGACGTCTCACTTCCAGCAACAGTGTACGAGTTTGGAACTAGTAAGAGAGAACCTCATGTTAATTGGGAAGTAATCAATCAGCAGCCGACCAATCAGTATGTGAAGACTCCTTATGTGCAAAAATGTACAGGTAATGTAAGAATCTAAAAGATCTTGGAATTCCAGATTTACCTCTTCTATGATTCTAGAGTAAGGTCTTAGGGACTTAGGATTAGTCCGACAAAACTGAGATAACTATTATATATCAAAAAAAAAAAACATATCCCTGTTTTAGTAAGCATCTTGTTCAGAAAGTACTCAATAACAGCCACAGCTTCTTAGAGACCTTTAGCACTTTGAAATCCAGGTTTGAAAATGGCGAGGAAATTGTTACGAGCTCGTGTAATATCGGAATCATCACAAGAAATTTCCAGCATTTGAAAGTTTCTTCACTGCGGTACAAGTGGTAAAGCTGTGACCTTTCAATTTGCAACGAACCTTATCTTGTACACGGTTTAACATAAAATGATTAAAACAAAATGTGTAAGCTACAATGGACCTCCCCAACCTGCATTATTAGCCGAGGTAGGATCCAATCACTATAGTTGATCTTTCTATAACAATATCTACAAAATCTAATTGATACAGAAACAAAGAAACCAGTAAACTTACAGCAGAAAGTTGGAATCATTTATTTTTTGAATACAACTACACTTAGGCAATTTGATGCAGGATAATGAGTATGCTACAACTATCCAGGTTTAAATCATTTATTTTTTGAATATAACTACACTCAGGCAATTTGATGCAGGATAATGAGTATGCTACAACTACAGGTTTACATTTGAATAGAGGGAGACACTTAACATAATTATTGTCAGGACCAAACGAGGTGAACCAAATGGAACACTTATTAAAACAACTTTTACTACCACCATCTACATTTGGAGGGAGAAAAACAAGAGATTATACAAAGAAATCGAAGAAAGAACATATCATATCCCTGAATACATCGTCTATTGGGTTCAAGCTGCTTTATAGCTCACAACATGCACAATACACTTAGCAATGCGTTGAAAATAGCTGGAAGTTGTAATTCATTGTTTTATTTTATCAATTTAGCTCTCTATAGACACCTCAGTATGTACTTATTGCAATATGACAATGTGACTCATTGCAATGGTGTGATAGCTTTTGCTATGATCAATATAATTTCTTTCATTTTTCAAAAAAAAAAAATCAGTAATGAGAAAAGACTAGATGGAAGAAAGGTAATCTTTTATCAAATTCAAAATGGGGTTAGCATAAGATGCTCCCTCCAATCTCTGGAACAAGATTCCATCCATCCGGGCTTGAATTCCATCAGAAAGTGAAAGATTTTGCAGCAGTTCTTTCAAATTTCTGTCTACGTCAGCTACAGAATTTCCTATGCCACTCAAGAGCTCTGGAAGAGTAGGGGAGGGTCTTGACAACTCAACAAGGGTGACCTAGGCAGTGAAAGAATAGTCAGGATTTGTTTCCGAACACATTAACACACACGTACGCAGAAATTGGCTAGTTCCTTGAATATTCTTAATCCACTAGACCTACAGCTGCTTAAAAGGCCAACAAGTGGAAAGTGGCTTCGTTTGCATGCAAAAGCATCTTGTGCCCAAAACTAACTAAGAGGACAAGGCGGCAACTACCTTTTAACCTTGGCCGCCACTTTAGGAGGAATCAAGAAACAATATGCCAATTAACAGGATGCAAGCACTGGTAGACTAACATCTTTATTGTGCTAGTTTGCAACTCTATTTTGAACAATCAATGCAAGGGGACACTTGTGTCAAAAATAAAACCTAGTGTATTCAGTTGAAATAAGTTTGGAATCCAAAATATATTATCTAAAATTTGTATAGATCCATGAAGTTGATGAAGCTGAAGAAGTTCAAACCAACCTGCTTGTCCTGGGGAATATTTGCCTTCTGTTTTGCTATGGCAACAGCACGAGAAAGCCCGCCAAGGGCATCAACTAGACCTCGTGAAGCAGCATCATTGCCAGTCCAGACTCTACCTTGTGCAACCTCTTCCATCTTGTCTACCTGCAAGAAGAAGCGTAAACTCCCATTATCTTTCATTTCATAACTTCATAAAATTTTCCCTCTCGAACACCAATGTTTTCTCTTGCTTCAATGGTATCAAATTTTAGGCAAGTGTAAAGCATACCGGCATTGACCTTGAGAACGCTGCCTTGTCTCGAAATTGTTCGTATGCATGCTGAGCAGACTTCGCAAAAAGTTCAGCTTCATCTGGTCTGGAAATTTATGCTAGTTAATTTTCTTCAAGCATTAATAGCGTATCGTAGGACAAACCAAAAAGCAGAGGAAATTGCTCTTGCCTCTGTGAGTGAAGTCAATGAAACAACATATAAAATGTTTTTTATCTCAATCTATCTTGTAAAGATGGACCCAAATTTCTGTTTTTAAAAGACTAGCAACATAATGTGAAGGGTTAGATGAAAGAGAACAAGACCTCCTACCTCAAAGGCCGTTGTTCAGCTGCAAGGAGCTCAGCATATTTACCTCTTGACAGAATCTCCTTGTTAAAGCCAAGCTTCTCATACAGTTTCCCCAAGTTAAACTTCCCTACAAGAGACAATTATGAGGACCATGAACACGGATAATTTATCATGGTCTAATAAGTAGTAATTTAACCTTCCCCATTGTCCCCAAATTGTTTTCATGGTTGTGCTCTATATCAGCAACTCTAAGCTCAAGTACAGTGAGGATTTTCTAAAAGAAAACCAAACCAAATACAGACCATTGTTCCTACTGGATCTAGGGAAAGGAAGAGAATATTGTCTAGTGGTTTTCACAAATCTTTTAGTTATACTTAACGTTTGATATTAGGTTCACCTGTAACAACTCCAATTGAACCAGTTAAAGTTAAGTTTTCTGCAACAATGGTCCCTGCAGCCATTGCCATATAGTATCCTCCACTTGCTGCTACATCAGACATTGATGCAATAACAGGTTTTGATTCAGCCAAAAGTCTGATTTCCCTCCACATTCTGTACATGATAAACATGGAGGGCTCAATAAAGACCTAGTAGATACTTATCAAATCAGTAGACATCATAATTTAGTAAGACATCGTCTCATACTCATTGTGTATGTTACTCTGCAAATACATGTTAACAACTAGTATGACTTTTGGCGGTAAGCTGCCAATTCAAACCAAACTCAACGGCTACCAAAGACGCAATTATTTGTTTACCCATTTAATATGGCATAAGAGGCTTGGAAATGCTAGCATAGAGTTGATTGAAATGGACTACCCAATATGAGATTCTAAAAGGATAAGGCATGGTGAACACATTAAGTGGGTAAACAAGCCCATATTCCTTTCAACAGCTGTCAGCAGCATTGTTTAGTTCTTATCAAATGGTGGTCAGGACAAGACCATCATACAAAAATAATGTTGTTGCACAAAAACTGAATCTGATATTCAGGCGATCCTTTCCTATGGAGACAACAAAGTGTTTTTTTAACAAAGACACCGCTACCAAAGATGAGTGTTCTACATGTTTCCAAATCCTTGCATTAAATAAAAGGCAAGAGCGATTGATTCTAACTACAAGATGACATTTATGACATAATGTCACTGAGATCAAACTTTCAAATGAGTGTCATAACTCAGCAACAATGTCAAATTATTATAATTAAAATATTTACAAATCAACTGGAAGAAGAAAAGGGAAAAAGAATTAAAACTATAACATAAAGATTCAATTGTAGCAAACTTACAAATCAGAAGCAAGGGCATCACCCCCAGGACTGTCAATTCGAATAATGGCAGCTTTATATCTTTTTGATTCTAGCAAAAGTTTAAAAGAATTAAAACAATGAAGTGAATGAAAATCACCCAAGCACAGAAAAGAAATGGTACGCTTCTAGCTGTAAAGATATAGCAGTTAATGTGGCAAAGAAAAAATGCAGGACGTAGAGATGCTTTTAACCACTTTCTTTTCCTTTTTGGGGTTATGTTTTCTATCATTTGATGAGAATAAGGATAGTAGCAGAATTCAGAATGAAATAAGTGATTGAAGCTTAGGTCAAAGACAGGAAGACACAATGGACAAAGAAGTTTTACTGCAATGTAGTAATGAAGCTAACCCGTCTATTTTCAATGTTTTGGCTAATTCCTTCTAAGCTAGATATAAAACTAATTATTAGTTAAGCACAAAATCTAAATCTTTCTAATACTACTAGTCTCCTATAACCTAAATAGAATAATTAAAGACCATTTGCATCTAACCCATATTTAACTGATAATTGACAGTCCAGCATTAGCTTTATGTATAATCGGTAACCCAAAAAGAAACCCAGAATAATTAATTCCAAAGCTGACATGCCATGATGGCCTAGTTTTATATGCTTAACTGTTGAGAATCCAATTCCCTATGACTGTATAACACAATATTTTTTGAATGTAAGAAAGATGTACCTGTTATAAGCATTCAGATTGATCGCATTGCCTTGTTGCTTAATTCAAGAAAGAATTGGAATTGTTAAAATATAGGTGGCATTTTCTTCCCTTGGACAAAATCTGAATTCTATACATTTGCACAAACCTTGGGCTCAATCAACATCCCATATACCTAAACTTTACCCACACAAGTTACCCAAACAACTGAAAAGCTCATTTTCCAATGTGGAATATGTATCCAGAAACATGAATCTACGTTAGGAAATAGAGAAGGAAAAATAAAAAGAAAGAAAAATGCCATCCTTGCTTAAATAACAACATTCAAGTATGTGGAGAATTTGCACCACAATTCCCAATAAACAGAAAGGAAATGAGTTAGCTGAGAAGAAAGATTGTAACCTCTGACACTTCGAATCTTCTCAATTAATTGTTCTGCAATGATACCAGAACCAGGGAAACTTAAAGGACTCCGAACGCGTGTAATGCTACCAGAGGCTCTGATCACAGCTACTAGGTTTTTGCTGCCTGTTAAACCAAGAGTCCAGTTCCTAACTTGTGAATATTTCCTGCATATACAGTAAGGGATGGAAAAAATAATTTCGGTTTTACATCCACATCTTTACAGATACAAGAGATCACGTTTAGAAATACAAAGTGATTATCATCTATTAAGCATAAACAAGAACAAGCACAAGATCTGCAACAGTTTTGTGCTCATAGAGCGACAGATTCTCTAATGTTAAAAAGTAAGGACATTTGACCAATAGTACAGGTTACATAAACTTTGTTCTAAGTGCAGACTTCACAAAAATACAGAGACTGCAACTTTGTAATTGAGAAAACTACAGATATAAAAGTTAATGAATGAGGATATTGCATCAAGAATCCGTGTTTGCCTGAGATATTTGGATGTCATAATCAGCAGTTATGCACGTTTTATTATTCAAAAATAAAAATGAAATATTAGACAAGGTTGAAGGTTGAAAAACAGCCAGCATTAGCATAAGACCTTGAGTACGATTCAAGAACAACTGCATTGACAAACATAAAGCTGGAAGATCCCAAATTTTAATTTCCACCGGTAACAAATATTGGGGCAATAAAATTGTCAGGGAACTAAAATGATCTCCTAGCTGACTTGCGTGCAATAGAAGCTATACAAATGCAGAATACCTATAGTCAACCGTAGGCAGAATTTTTTCCTTTTGGACACCCAGTTTTTGTTTCAACATTGAGATAATCTGCATGAAATAAGTTTCATTAAGATGCTAGAATTAACATGAAACAAAAGCTTCTTGTATAAACGTAAGGAAACCAAGCATTCCCTATCCAGCTGGGCAGACTTGTTAAATGTAAAATATAGTCACATGCTTTGCCATGCATTTTCAAGGTATAGAAAAGTTTACAGGAACTTCAATTATCACAGAATATATAAGTTCTCATTGGACACAAAGCATAATATTGTTTGGGTGCAGAGCAAAATGTACAAACCATTAGTGTAAAACTGCATTTTCACACTTTAAATTTTGGGAAACTCTTTTTGGTTTCACAGAGACTAACTCATATTGAAAACACATCGCACTTCTGAAAAACCTAGGAAAGGATTTTGTGTACCTCATCATCATATTGTATTTTTGTTATAAACCCCTCTTCTTTTAGTTTTTCTACTTCATAAACTCCTCCATTGATGAAATTCTCCATGTCCTCTCTTTTTTTCCCTGAAAAAATTTGGAGAAGCCGGTGAATCTCACATATTATGGGATCAAGGAAAACACTAAGATAAGAAGAACCTTTTGTGGAAGAAACTTTATCCAGCCAATTCCCATAAATATTATCAAGTATTGCAGTCAGCATTTCACAATTCTCTTCTGACATAGTTTTGCGTGTTAGTTGATCTCCGGCACTTTTATATTTACCAATCCTTTGCACTTCTGGTTCAATTCCAACATTCTCCAAAACACCTACAGAATGATTGTGTAATGAGGATCAGCTGCAAATGTGCGTCACAATCTTCATATGACAAAAAGTTTGAGAGAGTGGAAAGTACAGTAAAGAAAATTTACTCTAAACATGACTGTCATCGCAGAATGGATGTATGGGAGCACCTCAGGAGCAAAAACAGATTAGAAGAATTACAACGTGCACAAGTATTCAGGAGCAGTCCCAAAAGATGAAGAGAAAGTGCAAACACCATGGATTTCATATTTTAAGGATCATTTCTCAGCAATGAAATCTTAGCTCTTGATATTTGATGGTCAAATTCCTTTCGATTAGTTTCTAAGAAAATTAAAAACCGGCCTGTCAACAGTTCTGCAACATCTGACTTATAATAGAATCTTAGAACCTAATAGCAATTTATAAGCATCTAATTTATCAAAAGCTTCCATCATAGCTCACACCAAGATGAAACTTCACTTCAGAACTGGAATTTTGCGAGAGCATACAACTAACTTTTGTTTTCAGTGACCACAATTTCAACGATCCTAGTTCTATCCATCTTTATGATCATTTTTAAAGCACTAATGAATTATTTATCATAATCCAAGATAAACTCCAGCATGAAGATCAGATATCCAATGACTACCAATCCATTTATTCAAGTGACACTTCAAGTAATGGTATGCCAGCAGGCTCGCTGAATGACTCATACTATATGATGAAGAAAAAATATTTCAACCAAAAAATACAAATTTCCCGCACAAAGGGCAGTTAATTGACAAGACTAATCTTGTGAACAACATAAACCCACTTTTGATTAAGTGATCAAACAGTAATAAGATGATACCCTTTTTCAAATGATAGCCTTCCAGCAATGAAGCTATGGACCTATGTTTAAGCGTAAAAATGACAAGATGCAGTAGATTTAAATCATTTTCAGCAGCATATGATCACTTCGCTGCAACAACTGGTTTCAACCTTTTCCCAACTTGAAGATCACCTCAGACAATTAAGGTTCCATCATGTCTCCAACATTTGGGAAATGCAAAAAAAAACAAAAAAACAAAAAAAGAAGAAGAAAAGCTTGCTTTACTAACCTCGGAGAAAAGATGCTTGAACGGTCAATCCATACAGAGAAAAATAAGCACTTGGCGGGGCATATAGCTCATCACAGGCACAGGCAAGATAATATTCTTTCTCTCTACAAGCAGGGACATATCCAATGATGAATTTACCTAGCAGTACCATGGAACATAAAATCATTTTTGTTATAGTTGTTGCAGGAGTATGTCTTGTCAGCTATTGGCCATTCGCAGAGTAGTACTCATATTTTTCCTCCCATTGATAAAGACTGGCATATATATTTATGAAGTTGAAAAACGTTTATATTCAGAACCAAAAAAATCTTACATATCCTAAAAGGTTTCGATGATATACACATCCAGAAGTAGTTGACTGAAATAATGCGCGAAAAAAAAAACTGGTCCTATAAAACAATATCTCAGCACAATGCAAGATATCTTCACACAGGAAACTGATAAATGCCCAAATAGCATATACATGGAAGAAAAGCTTAAGTAGTAACAAGATGATGAACACCATATTCTAACACAAATGTGGGCACACGCACCCATTAATGGAAGCCTACCAGAAATTGCATGGAGCTTCAATGCATAAAACACCGGTTGGTATATTTCCAAAAGAATTGCATACAAATGGGAGAAAAAAATATTTATTGCAGCTAACAACTGGAGAACTAAATTAGAAAATATTTATAACTTAGTCTTGTCTACCACCTGATTTCTTGAAATTCAGAATGTGCCTCCGAATTTCTTCGACTTTAGCCCATCCACAATTCAAGG
Organism: Erythroxylum longipes; assembly: GCA_027563885.1. Taxonomy (NCBI): domain Eukaryota; kingdom Viridiplantae; phylum Streptophyta; class Magnoliopsida; order Malpighiales; family Erythroxylaceae; genus Erythroxylum; species Erythroxylum longipes. The sequence continues at coordinate 15,778,025 of JAOQMS010000007.1, forward strand.
ACTCAATGTGGAGATAAACACCAGAAATACGAGGATCATATGCAGCTTTAACAAGATTCTCGCAAATTTGAGGCAGAGATAGGGCCGAAGAGAACCTGCTCTTTAGTTGATCACTTATCTGACATTGAACCGCATCAAAACTCAGAAAAATTAGAGAATCAAACACTCTGTAAGTGATAAAGTGGCAGTTCCAACTGCAAAAGAAGTAGGGAGAAAAAGAAAGAAAAAAACCTGGCCTCGAAGTTTCATAGTCAAGACACTGCCTTTACGAACCCGTTCCCAAGGGAAGGCGACGAGCATTCGAAGCTTAACAAGAAAACGTTCCCAAGCTCCGAATTCTCTAAACTGAAAATCACCGCTTGGATAATCCCCATCAGAACTTCTCTCATCATTTTCGTTTTGTTTAGCTTCAGATTCTACACTCGCTTTCGCTTTCTCTTCTTCGGAGGTGGAGGAGTCGAAAGCCTGAAGAGAGAAGGTTCTGCGGTGAAGCAAGCACGGAACGGATAAAAAGGGAGAGGGAGAATTGGAGACAAGGACGCGGTGGTGGCGATGGTGGTGACGGAGGTCGGAGGAAAGGAGAGTGAAGGATAAGTGGGGCTTTGAGAGGACAGAAGCAATGGCGCGGGAGCGGAGAGGAGTGAAGTGAGGAGCATGAAGAAGCAGTAACTTCGACATGTCTGTTATTTAAATCAACGACTCAACTGAACAGGTGGAGTGAGAGAGAAAAGGAGAAGAAAAGAAGAGAAGAGAGTGGCAAAGTGGCAAAGCAAAGGCCCATCGATGACAAAAGGTCAAGTTTTGTGCACGTCATAAATAACCAAGTTCAATTGCTCAGCCTCAACTCAAACACGTAAACTTCTTTGAGTCGCTTTTAAATCTCGACATACAATAATACATAAATTAAATTGAGAGTTGAGACAGGAACTACGAATATGTAACTGAAGTTGAGAACTAACTTGGTGAACCAATTGTAAACTTCCGTGGGCTTTTGTCATTGGACCAAAGCTCCTTTATCTGCTCCTGGACATGCATTGGTTCTGGGCTAGCCCACTACCAAATGAAATAAATCCTTAATCAATGGTTTTAACTATTTAATTATATCTCTAGTATTCATTCAAATATTCGTTTTAACTTCAAGAAAATGTTAGGAGTTAATTGTCTGAAGATATTAATATTAGGCCTCGTCTACCCATTTTTACTTAAATTTTAATTATTTTTAAAAAATTATCTAAATAGATACTAAATTATTTATTTTATAATGTTCAAATGTCAATTGAATGCTCTTAAATACGAAGAATAAAATTTACTTTAATTGTTAGAAGCTGATTTGAAATTTTATGAAAAATAAAAAATTAAAAGAAACTAATACATTTTAATTGAAAATATAATATCTTTTAATTCTAATTTACTGTTTTAGTTAACTGTTTAGTATTTAAAAATAAATAAATGAATTACCATTCAAATAATAATAATAATAATAATAATAATAATAATAATAATAATAATCATCATCATCATCATCTAGTTTGAAATCCTCGCTTTGAAGTTTGATATTATGCAGACTTACTCCTACAAAGTAGAGCGACTGTTTTCGGTAGACCTACTTGCAAATGTGATAATGAAAAAGTGATGCAGGTTAAAAGAGTAGAAATGAAACTGATATGTTAAAAGAGTTGGTAAATTAACTAAGTAAATACATGAATAATAAAAATAAAACCAAAGAAGATACCTGATAAGGTGCCCAGATCTGCTAATACTGATAAGCTGCAAAGTACTACTCTTCATGTCTCTAGTTGTGCTAGGGGTCTTGCTCAGTAGCCTATGAGTATGACCATCATACAGTTCCAGACGACCTCGTGTGACCCTTCCCCATACACCTAAGTTGACAAGCCAAGTAGTATGACAGAAAAGACTTGTCCACGACTCGCAACTAGAATAGACAGATTGGACACTGGGGTTGGACTTCCTAAGTGGTAAAAACGTCGTGCGAGCTTTACAGTAAACGACTTCCAATAACTTACTCGACTGTTTTGGTGCACTTTAAAGGATATCCTTTACCCGTATTCTAGCACGCGAGAATTTTTTGTTTCTGGCTAATTCCTCAGTAAGGGCCAACTCTGTCATATCTTTCCCGATCACTTCCCTCCAGTTCTTGTATAGCCTTCCTTTTCTTCTCTTATAGTCACTAAGGGTTATTAACTCACATCGTCGCATCGGAGCATCAGGGCGCCTCCTGCTCAAATGCCCAAACCATCTAAGCCTGGTCTCTCTCAACTTGCCGGCAATACTAGCCACCTGTAGTCTGTTTCTCACCACACGATTCCAGACCTTATCTCTTCTAGTAATGTGACACATCCACCAAAGCATACACATATCTGCTACTAACAACTGTCTTGTATGTTTACATTTGGTAGGCCAACGTTCTGCCCCATATAACATGGTTGGCCGAATCACCATTCTATAAAATTTCCCTTTAAGCTTTACTGGATTCTTTTCACCACATAAAACCCCTGATGCGCTTCGTTATTTGACCCACCCGGATCTGATACGATGGACTATATCAACATCTATATTACCATCACTCTAAATGATGGACCCGAGGTATTTAAAACTCGATTTGTGCGGTATGATGTTAGTACCAATTACTAAGTCAGTACAAATATAAATAATATCTTATATAATCAAAATTTAAGAACTTTTTAAAGATTTTTTAAACCATTACTCGCATCATAAAATAATTCTTCTGGAAATTGAAAGCAAAATTGTGTTAAAAGCTTTTAAAGGGGTTAACAATTACAACTAGTAAAATCGCAAGTAAAAAATCAAGGACATACTCCTTAATCTTAGTACTAAAACCTATTTGAAGTAAACTAAAAAAAACTGAACATAAAGAAGAGAAATATACAATGATCACTCCCTAAGTTGCACTTCACTCCAAAAAATATCATAACATAAACAATTAACTCAATCACAAATAAGCTGCTAAAGTTCATTAGCTTAGAACTTTTGTCAAATCCCATTTAGTCTTTACTGATAAAGCAAACACACGTAAGAGGGGAGTGAATTGTATGTGACTTAAAAAAAATTGTAAGTTACTTTTAGTTCAAAAGGAAATGACATAAGCCTGTCTATAATTAAAACAGTAGGAGCCTGTTGTGCGATAGGACCCTATATAAGTGGAATGAGCCTGTTAAACGATAAAAAAATATGTTAACAATAGGAGCCTACTGAATGAAAAGTTCTTATAAAAACAATTTAAAATAGAAGGCATCTGTTAAAACTGAAACGAACCTCTTGCAAGTTGAAAAATAAAAGGAGCCTATTATAAAGTGAAGGAGTCTCTTACTAAAATAAATACACACATAATATAATGCAAAAATTTAAAAGTTAAGCGAAGAGAGAGGAGGACACAGTCAATTTATACTATTTCAACTTACAACTCAAGTCTACGTCCAGTCCCTAAGTATCCAACTTGAGTTTTTAACTATAAAAACCAAGTAGTAATTTGACGAGCCTCTTCAAGCTCATGAGTACATATTTTTTAAGGTTCTCCAACCTTCCATAGTTGAAGTATATAATAAGATTCTAAAAGCTCAAAGAAGAATAAAATGTAAAATAAAAAATAATTTCTCAAATAACAATTTCTCTCTTGAAAGAGTGATTTCATTTTCTAAGGCACAATAATAATGATATGACTCTCAAGAATATAGATACTGCTCAAGTGTTTCAAAAGTCTGTGTATGTTCGTTACTTCACAAGTGTTGTTTCTCTTCTTTAAATAGTCAATTTCTTCAACTAGCTATTGCTTCATCTTAATTCTAAGTTGACTTCGAATTTTCAATATCATCTCTATTGGAACAAAAATTTCAGAGCTAATTGTTTGAAATGGTAAGATCCTCCTGGATGTTAATAAGGAAAGTTTACTAATTGGTTCCTGCAAGAAAGGACCGTTATCTATACAAGGAAATATATCCAATTTGAAATTTGAAATATTATATAGTTATTATCAAAATCGTTAAACATTGTTTGCCTTTTATGGACCTCACAACTAATTATAATTTCCCTAATTTATCTCAAAGCCTTATAGACAAATGATGAGTTATTTATTAGAACATTTTGAAAAAATTGAAGATTCTATCTTTCCATACTGCATATATGGTGTAGTTGAAAGTAAGTCTAAATATGTAGACATTTCCTTTGACATAAAGCTCTAAATATTTTCCCACTCTAAGATCCTAAACTAATTTGTCTCAAAATAAAGAGTACTGCATTTGGTCCATATTTCCTCTACAAAGCTGAGTAAATTGACATTCATATAATAGATGAGAGTTCGTCTTATGTTCCAAATTACATAGGCAATTAAGGTCTATCCCCTTTAATCTCATCCTTAGTCTTTACTTAATTATTTATTGCTAGCTATAAGATGAATAAGACTTTATGTAGGTTGTGCTTTTACCAAACCAGATATAATGATTTGATCCTCTAAGGGGTTTCCAAAGCATATTCATGTAAGAATTGTAAGTAAACTTACTAGATTTGTGCCTTTGCCCAAATTATGAAATTAGAGTTTATTAAATTTGAATTGTATCTATACACTTTTTCTCTATTTGTAGAGAAACCTCTCAGGATACACTGCAATTGATCCCTTTGGATTATCCCCTTCACTTTTGTGTCATTTGACAATATGTATCTAATCGAATATGGTTCTAAAATCTTATATAAAGTGACTCATTACACCAATTATACCAAACCAAATGTTATGCTCGTTTCTAATTATAAAATACTCTTAGCTTATGGTATTTCTCATTCCCAGTATTTGATTAAGTGTCTAGGAGATACCACTTTTTCTTTTTATATTTTAGAAGTTTATAACCTTTAAATGATGAGAATATATCCATTCAACCCAAATCATTTCCTAATGATTGAATAATTTTCATTTCTGTTGATGACTAGCATTTGTTCCTATCATGGATTTTTTTTAATCCTATGTTCCCCATCTGTCTTTGGTGCACAAATGCTAAACCATTTCACTTTGGCTGTAGTTTCCTTGTTTGCATCACTAGACCATAAGCGATTGTTAATAATCCTTTTAATAAACTTGATTAGATCCTTTGGCATAATGATATAGGAACCCCAATAGCTGTACATATTGCCAAATACTGAGATTACAAGTTAAAGTCTATCAACATAGGATAAGAATTTATTATTTCAATAGTTGATTCTCCTATAAATTAAATTAAATAGTGACTTACATTTACTATAGGATGGCCTTTTGTAGGAATTACTATCGTAACGTATCTAAAAGAGGCTTACCTAGCTTGAAAACTTAAGATTTTGGTGAGTCCCTCTAATGTTTCCAAAGGTCTTATAGATATAAATATTATGCTTTTGCTACAATTTATGTCCAGACCTGACAACTTTTTGAAGTAGAGTAATAAGTATATAATTTGAATGGAATAGGCGTCAACCCCACATAGTATCATTAAGTCGTTAGTAAAAGCAAAATTGAACAATCTGAGTCCCTTACACTGACTATATTATTTGAATAACATTTGAATATATATTATAAGCGATGAGCTTAATAAGTATCTTAATACATAAAGTGAACATGTAAGGAGAGAAGGGGTCCACTTGTCTTTATCTTTTAGCCTTATTGAACACCCTTTTTTTTATCTCTCGATTTACTAAAACCCTATATGGTAATGCATTGTTGTATCCAAAATATAAACAACTCTATAAAACCTAAACACCGCAACACAATTCATAATGACTTCTGATCAAGTAAATTAATTGCCTTATAAAAGCCTATTTTTAATATACAATTCTTAATGAAAATCTTAATTATTATAATTTTTGAATAGATCTTGAACCAATAACACATTTTCTCCTATATTCCTTCCTCTAGTGAAGACACTTTGGCTAGGGTTAATTGTCATCTTTAAAGCTCTTTCCAGCCTTGCAACCATCATCTTTGATATGATTTTATAAACTAAAATTGCAACATGAAATCAACCTTAAGACTTGTAAGGATTTTGGATTAGAAGTCTTAGGAACTAGGTAAATGTAAGTCTTATTCACCTCTTTTAATATTATCTTATTAGAGAAAAATTCCAATATTGCTTCTAAAATTATCTCACTAACTGTTAAACCAAAGAAGAATCCAATTGATTTTTTGATGATAACAAAATATGAATATTACTAATGAGTTAATTATTTTGATGAAAAGAAATAAAAGAACAAAATGAAGTCATAAACTGAAGAAGATAGTTTATGATGTTAATAAAGAGAAGTTGAAGTTTACAACTGTCGAAATAAATATCAAACAAAGAACAAAAGAAGATCAAGACTTATCAATATCACTCTTTAGTTTTTAATGTTGATTGTAATCTCATTTAGTCATTTTGGTGTTCTAAAAGGCTCATCATTCATAAACATTTCATTTCATTTTATTGCATGAGTCTTTTCATTCATCTAGAGAGATTAAAAATTTTGGTTTTAATATAAAAGCCTTTTAATCTTTCAAATAAACTTTAGGTAACATTTTAGAAAATGTTTAAATCATTGCATTGAACAAATTGGATTTGAACATTTAAGTTGTTAAAATTATGTTTTTAGGTATATTGGTTGACCTATATGGGTTAGTGGTCAACCAATTTAAGTTAATGTTGTTAAATTTAATTTACTAATAGTTTATTATAGTATTGTTTAATGTACTAGTCCATCAGTCTCTCAACGGCTAGTGAATCTGTACATTTAATACGCAATGTTTGATCAGTATACTATACTAGTGGATCAATAATTTGTAAGTAGTCATTATAATGACTAGTTCTTAGCTCTAACAGCTAGTAGGGGGTCCTAAAATACTATAAATATGTTTTTTTTTTGTTATTTAGCATCAAGAAGCATTTAAGTGTGTTTTTACATACATTTCTAACTATTTTTCAATCATTTAAGCATCATTATTTCATATCTATATGAGTGAGTCTATTTAGAGTTAGCAAGTGACAAAGTGAGGTATTTTAAGTTTTAATATTTTGTTGGAGAATTATATGATTATATTTGAGGGATATCCAACTAGAACGAGGTTTCTTTTCGCTTTAAAAGAAGATTGTAAAAGGTTCCTCTTTTCTGAGAAATATTGTAAAAAATTATTTTTTTGCCTTAATTATAACATCCCGTTATCTCATGTCAAGGGATAGGACCCTAGAATATGGTCCATGAGAGATTATTGAGAGATTATAAAGTGCATTTTATGCTCATGCATAATATGACATGCACATACATGTGATTATTAAATTTTGCATATGAAAATAATTGTACATGCATTCGTTGACATTCTGGGTATAATTGTTATAAATGCGAATTTTGATCTAAATTGTGGTTTATATGTATTGAAAATTGACTTGGTGTGTATGGGTATTGATTTTTAAATTTGGTAAAATTTAGAAAATCCCTAAATTTTTGGGTAAATTTTGAACTAGGAAAAATGCCAAGTAACAGGACAATTGATAAATAACAGTATAATTAAAAGTCAGATGGCAATGAAAATTTTCATAAATGACATTTGGGTTCAATGAAATATGTCATTGAAATTTGGAGACAATTGGAGTAGAAATTGGAGTTAATTGGAATAATTAAATGAGAGAACCTAAGTGAACCTATAAGGAGATGATATGTGGCAAGTGACACATGTCACTTGCCAAGTCATGTCTTAAAACCCACGATTGCTTTATTAATTGGAAGACCATTTAATTTCTTTGTATCTTGTTTCTTCTTCTCTTCTTTTCATTAATCACTCTTCATCTTCTTCATTTTGTTCTCATCTCCACGACACTCTCTTCATCTCTACATCAAAGTAAACCTTATTCTTACCTTTCTTTGCTACCCTCATCTTCTTGTCTCCAAAACCTAACCTAATCCACCCTAGAAAGTTGATGATCGTGTGTATGTAGGATTAGGTTTCCTTGGTGTTTTTGAAGAAGCCTAAGAGTAAAGCAAGTAAGTTAAGCTTTAATCTTCATGGGTAGTGTTAAATAGAACATGTATGATGAGAAATTTGATGATTGATCATGGGTTTTCATATATGTGTTTTAACATGGGTGTTGTGTAAAAATAAAGAGATCATGCTCTAAATGGTAGTGAGTTAATGTTATTCATGAAATGAGAAGAAGTAGGATGATAGTTTGAGACAAAGTAGAGTGATAATGAAGTTAAATATGTGCTGGAATGTGCTAGATAGAGTGCTTTCACTAAACATGCATCTGTGTTTTGGCCATATCTTGATTTATAGGTGTCTAAATGGGACTATTTTTAATTTAGATTAAACTAGAGATATATGACTACAATTTTCCTGAAGGAAGTGAATTTTAATTCTATCTCTAAGGGTCTTGAATTTTGGTTTGAAGTTGAGAACTGTGAGTTGTCATGGTATAAGAACAGTCTGTAGTATGTTAGGTATAACTTGCATAATACTGAACCAAATTGCATGATTTTGATGTCATTAGAAACATAAGACATATATTAACAATAGTTTAGAAGACAGTGTTGTCTAAATACCTCATCTTCTAGGTCAAAATGATCATACAATACTGACCTAAAAAGTTGTCCTGTTGAAAACAGGAAAACTGTAGGATAAATGTGATAAAAGTTTCTGTCACGATGGGACACGATTGTGGGCAGGAATTTTACATGCTAATGTGTTGATTTTGCAATGGTCGAACCAATTAAAGATGAGGTATATACCTATGATGCTTTTTGACTCAATTGAGACTTAAATGGAACATAATTTTGATGTTAGAATAGTTGGTCAAATGTGTGATAAGTTGTGATTGATCTTGATATTATATTTTAAGGAAAATGATGTTTGATGTCAATGCATCTAATGTGGAATGTTTAGAGTGTTAAATGGAGACATAACATAAAGAATGAATTGTTTGATGCTTTGTGAATGACATATGCTATGGAAAGAGATAGGATTTCATGAATGATAGAATTAAGTTAAAATGGATGAACCAAATGAGTTGAATTTAATGGAGTTAATGTAATCAATATGGTAGATGTTTTATAATGAAATGAGGTAGTATTAGAGAATGTGAATTCGGGAAAATTTGGTGTGAAATGGATGTGAATATATATATGTTGAATTCGAGAGATAGAAGGAAGATAAGGCAGGGCACGATCGTGGCCCTCACCCCCACGATTATGGCCTGACAGAAAAAAGTTTCTGTCACGATTGTGGCCTTTCCCCCACGATTGTGGCCTAGCTAGAATGAGTTTCTATCATGATCGTGGTAGGAACACCACGATCGTGACCAAACTTATGAAGGTAAAGAGTTGTCCTCTGATTGTTATATGATCAAATCAATACTAGGGTGTTCCTATATGAGGTAAATAGGTTTAAATGAGATCTTGAATGAACCTAGTTGATGTTGAATGAAGTGATTAAAATGAGTGAAGAACATTAGAGATTAAAGAATAATTAAAAGGTGTTATTAGTTGATTTTTGAGATGTGTATTAAGGAAATATACCCGGGAATTTGTCATTGAACATGCATTATACATGACATATATACATGTGCTTGTGATAGAGTATTCATATGAATGTGCAAAGTAGTAATGGTAAATGTATATGTTTGCATATTATAGAAGAGCACATTGAGCAACCACTTCCAGACATTGTCAGGACTTCTAGGCAATAAGCTAACGGGAGTAAACTGTGAGTAACCTAGACGGTCTCACTCAATTAATTGTTGTGTTAGGTTATGTTTGAAATATCTTAATAATGTGAAATTGATTGTGTCGATTCCGGATAATGAAGGTCCGAGTTTTCTGATGAATGAATGTGATATTTGAAGTGCTCCTTGCATGTGAATGTGAAGAAATAAATGTCACTCAACAAATTTTGTTGAATGCCGGACTAAGGTTCGAAGATGATTGTGTTTTGACTGTGAATGTGACTGATTGAAAATAATGATTGAATGGATGTGTGAGATGCATTTCATTTCAAGAATGCATGAAAAATAAAGGCAGTTATGACTGGAGTCGCCAGTAAAAGAGCTTAAAACTTAGAATGTGATAAGAGCCCTTGGCTCAGTTGTGCATGTACCCGGTATCCGCTAAAGGATATGGGACATTATTCGATACAGCTCAGTATCCACTAAGGGATATGAGCTAAAAAAAAAAAGGTACTCGGTCACAACAAAGTAACAAATGAAACTGAATCATGTGAATTGCATTTACAATTGATATGTGTACTTTTGTACGAATGAAATGTTCGGTATAATTATCCCAAAAATGATATGTGATGCTTTATGGAAAAAATACAAAGATGTGAATTATATGTCTACTTATTTGATATGTTGCATGAATTGAGTGAACCATCGATGATGATTACCTCATCTGAGTTTGCAAAACTCATCCAAAATTGTACGTTGACATTTCCGGACCAAGGGAGGACTTTAGCTACTAAGAGACCGTATAAGAAGCGTAATTCTTGTACTTTTGTGAAGAAAATGGCTCACAGGTCGGTCAACTGAGATTGGAAGATTGGATAGATCTTTTTGTGTATTTCCTCTTTCATGTAGCTTATTTTGTATTAGGTTATGATGATGTACATGTACGGTTATTCGAAAGCTACAATGTATTATATTCGAATTTATGAAATGAAAAGGGGAAAATTTTGGTTCTTAAAATATTGTGACTTTCTTGATGATGTCTTATAAGAGAAAAAAATGATGATGCCATGTTAAGTGAATGTTGTGATTGAATGTAGCACGCCATTATCATAGTTTATGTACTGGAATGTCGTCAGGGTGTTCCAGTATGTACCCCATTGTAACGGGGCACGGGGCGCTACATTAATAGAAGAATTATAGTGGAATTTTAAGAAGAGTCTTATAAGTGAATGTAAGCAAGGGTGTTATCAAATTACTGTAAATTGGTTTATATTTTCTCTTTCCTATCTTTTTTCAATTATTGTTAAATTTTGTTATTGATTTATATTAAGCAATTTCTTCATCCTGATTTATATTTATTGTTGTTAAATTAAAGACAATCGATTTAAAAAATTGTTAAATTTTATAAGCACCTAATTTAAGGACTAACACTAACCATGTTTTGTTTCTTTTGAAAGAAAAAGGCATTAAAATCATAAGATCTAGGAGCTTTCTTTAATTGATACTAAATAAAGCAACTTCAATATCAGTTTTAGAAAATGGTCTATCAAGTTCATAGCTACTTTTGGGCTAAAGGTAGTCAAAATAAAGCTTTAAAGTTCCTGCAAAGCAAAAGTTATTAGTTGTACAACCTAGAAGGATCTTGAAGTAATTGAAAGTAAGTGTTTTAAGATCCTCTTGGTTACGAATGATGTTCCTATATTGATCATATAAAATGATGATTTTGTTTTAATTCTTGCTTACTATTATATCACTAAAAAAATTTGTGTTCATGGCTCCTTCATTAAGTTAAAGAATCCTGGATTTTTGTTTCAAAAGGAAATTATAGGCTTTTAATGCACGAATGTAATTTCTAAATGTTATTTTTCCTTTGCTTTTAGAATCTCATTGTCAAGTGATTTATAGAGCTCATTTTGAGTTTTATGTAGGGTCTCCCTAGCTTATTAGGTGACTACTTTTGTGTTAGGAAAATGGACCTTGTTGATTGAGTAGTTTGAGTTCTTCTTTAACCACTCTTAACTTTCTCATACATGTGCATGCCATGTAGTTCTTATATTGTCCTTGCATCCCTTTCTTGATATCCTCTCCATAGTTTCAAAGATTAAGGTGATAGTTATTAAACTTAAATGGAGCTTTGATATGTTTAATATTAAGAATATTAAGTATCTTAATAAAGGAATGGTCATAACTCACAAAATTGCGAAAGAATGCTAAACTTGAGTGGGAGTTAGACATTCAAACATCATTAACTAATGCTCAATCTAACGTTTTTTTAATCAATCAGTCATCACTTTGCTTATTATCCCAAGTAAAGAAATAACCTTTAAAGCTTGGATTCGAGACTCTAATTTGTTCTTTATAATTCCTTAAATCATCTTATAAATATTTTTGAATCAATCTCCTACTTTTAGTGCCTTAAGCAAACATTGCATTGTTGAGTTCATTCGCTAAGATTCATAGGTCCTACATAATAGCTTGGATATTCTTTAATGCTAGCTATAATGTATGCCTTTGAAACGTCAAATTGACAATGTAGATAATACACACTAATCTGGATTAGGATGTTATGGATGAAAATGTTTAAGTTAAAAAATTGATTAGTAAAATGAGCATAGTCAATATGAACTTATTATTATTAAAAAGAAACCATTATTATTCCATTTTAGAAGTGTTGATGGTTGGATGAAGAGCTTCAAAGTTTTTCAAGACCCATTAGTTGTCTATTTCGCTATCAACTTTTATTTGGTATCCAAAATTCTTATTAAAATAGATTTTTCTTTTAAAAATTTTTTTCTAACCATTTATTGCTTATTTGGTTTGTTGATCCCTCAAACATTCGAAACTAGAAATGACATTAAGAGGCAGGAAGATTCCAAAAACTTATCTGAGGCTTCTTCCTTTCCTATCTGACCTTTTCTTGGCTAAAAAAAATCACTATATTTTCCTTTAGAGGCAATTTGCTTTTATCCCTCACACTTAAGAGAAATTCCTATCAGTTTCTATATTAATGATCTCCTTATTTTGATTATAATGGTTTGCATAAATGATCTTTTTATATTTGGCAATTACATATATTAGTTGGTCAACAAATCTAGTCTCATTTCAAAAGTGACTCCTGAGGTATTTTGCCATCCATGATCTCCTTTATATTGCCTTTTGTAATGTTATAGGGATTTTATTCATTGTTGATGTTCAAATTCATATTTCCATTGGAGCTCCCAATTTTAGATTTTCCCCAAATAGTGATCCATCCTTTCTTAAGAGGCTTTGACAAATTCCATTAATAGGATATGGTTGCTTGGACTAGATCCATCTCACTTCATCATTTAATCTTTTGAGCTTCAAATTCTCAAGCAATACCATATCCCTTTTTACTTTAATACAAACTCTTGCATACTCAATCCTACTTAATTTAGCTCATTGTGTATCTAAGAAGATTGGCTTGTTTATTATACTGGCTAAATAATTTAACCATGCAATTGTCTAAAATTATAAGGGAATGTTATAAAAGTTTGCCCATATAGAGATGTTCAACTTTCTCTAGTTGTCTAGTGTTATTTTGACTTCATTTTTTACAACATTAAAGGATTTTTAGATATGTGCCAAGAGTCAAGTTCTAAGATCCTTTAAATGTTGGCTTTATAATTAAACTTAGAGAGGAAAATTCCTCATTATTGATAAAGTCTTCTCCAAGTCAAGTTTGCTCCATTTCTTCTTTGTCCAAAGTTATATTTAAGGAAAAGATGGCCTCTTATTTATAAAGTATCCTACCAATATAGTAGACTAATGAGATGCTCTTATTTGTAGGATCTCAATTGACAATGAGACTATATGACAGTCTTCTATTGCATATAAGAAATAGTTAAGGTTACAATAAATTTTTAGGTCACCTACTATAACACACCGGGTTCTCTTTTCTGGATTATAAGTGGTTAAACCTTCTACTCTTGAACAAAAGCCTATATTCCTATCTACGTTCCTATGGTTTGATAACATTAGACACTCATTTGCTCGTGGTTCAGGTAATGAGACTATAATAGAAGGGGCTTTTGGCAACGAATATTTTTTTCATTAAAAGCCCTAAATTCGTCACCAAAACTTTTTAGCGACAATAAAAATTTATCCCACAAATCATCACAAAATCACGGAAGCAAAATATTATTGACGACATTTTTATAAAATCATCGCAAATTATATTTGACTTCGATCTCGGATACGTCGCCAAAAAGATGGGAGACGATAAAACAAATCATCGCTAACGGTATTTTGGGACGCTTTCTTTTTATGGCTAAAAGTTATTAGTTATGTTACTGTAGATGTAGGTAATAATGTTTTGCAATCATTAAGTTTTCATAACAAAATATATTTAGCGACGGCTTTCAGAACGTAGATAAAAGTTATTGATGATGGTTTAGGGATTGTAGCTAAAAAGTTTTGGTGACTATTTTAAAATCATAGTCAAATCTTTTTAGCTACATTTTTATTTAATTTTTAAAAATTATTGGCGACATTTTCAGGAATGTAGCTAAAAAGTTTCATTGACGAATTTTGATTTTTATTAAGCATTACTATTAAAATTTTTTATTTATTTATAATATTGGTAAGATTTTTAATCCATCCTGTTGTTTGTAATATTTAGATTTTTTGATTTATAATTAATTAAATGAAAATAAAAATAAAAAGTCATTAAATGTTAATTACAAATGTTGACAAAAAACTTATGTATAAACTAACACTCATTTTCATCATCACTACTACTTAAATAATTTGAGCCAAGTATTTGTTTGACCATCTTTTCAAACTTGGCCAACTTTGTTTAGTTAGTCTAACTTTTGTTCATTACGTTCTAACTTTTCTTCATTACATTATAACTTAACCTTAAGCGACCGATTCTCCTCTTAAAGCGTCATTATATATGTTGGTCATAATGAGAATGAACCAATTAAGTTAGGGCCATACCCAAGACCGTTGATGTAGCCTAATTTTGTACCAAGGACGTTGTTGCAAATGTCATCTACATTTGGCTCATTTCCGTCATACAATGATCTTTGCAACAACTCCTGCATCTTATTCTAAAATTTAAAAAACAAAATCAATATTTGATTCAAATATTATTAGTTAGTATTACATAAATAAATAAACTTTAAAATTAAACAAAATTTTATACTTACATAATTATTCTGCACTTCTTCGGACGACCAGCCTCCACCTTCCTTGTAATGTGTCAGTTGGTAGAGTGTGATCCTATCACACTCTTCTCCATGTAGTTCCTTTTGATTATATTTTATGCAAAAAAGAATTGAAACAGAATAAATAATATTGTATTTACTGATATAATTATAACTTCTAAACAAAGAACTTACAAATTCATTTTGTACGACAATAAATGATTTGGAGCCTTGATTTTGAGGATTTTTCATTTTGCCTCTACTGACTTTGGCTTTCTCACACTTTTCCTAAATAAAGAAAAGAAATAGTCATTAAATTGTGCAAAATGATTAATTGAAGCAAATGTGAAGAGAAAGAAGACAAACCTTAATATTGGCAGAGGCCCAATAATCACACATTTGGTTCTAGTTTCTAGAGTCATCTATTCAAGAACATGTCTCCTTTCCTCCTTATCCTAAGGAAAAGATTTGTAGTATTTATGTAGTCCATAATGATGACCCTTGACCTTTTGTTTCAACAGTGAACTCATACAGCTTGAAACTTCAGGGTTCTCGATATCGACAATATTAAGCTTCATCTGTGAACAACAAGTAAAAGTGAAATTAATCTTTAAAAAAGTAAAAAATGCCTATAATTAAATAAATTGGAAAATTATTGAAACTTTGTCCAGAGCATTATGTAGCAAGTTGTCTTCCTTCAAATGCTTGGCATTAGGCAATTCAGTCCTGACAATGGCCCCTAACTTACTGGATAATTTTGCTGATTGGATCTTATCAACATGATGACCTTGTGAGTTGTCAATATGTATAGACAACTTATTAGTCATTGCATCATTTATGCATTGCAACTCAGAACCTTTGGTGATACCTTTCTTCAATCATCTTGATCAAGATCTTGACAATCATCATCATCATCATTAATTACATTATGATTTGACTCTTCATAACTATTATATTCAGCCAAAGTATCATCATTTTCATATAATTAATCTTCAAGATAGTCTTCATCTCTTTTTATGATAATATTGGCTTATACTTCATCTACTTGTACTATATTGGGATCAACATGTCTCTTATGGAATGATGAAATATTTGCATCTTTTATTCGAATGCCTTCATTATTCAACTCCAATTCAATCTCTTAATATACTTCATCACCATCCTTACTTATTAGACTATTATCCCTTTCAAAAAATTTGAAGATATTTCGATGTTGAAACTTTTGGACAACCTTCCAATTGTTGCCTAATATAGTATCGTTGAGGTATAAAACTTGCTTCATTTGACTTGCAAAGATAAAAAGGTCATTATCATACCATGTTTTACTAACATTGATGCTAGTAATATTCTCATTCACCTTGATGTCAGCAAGATTAAACCATTTGCACTTAATATTCCCATTCAGATTGATGCTAGTAATATTCCCATTCACCTTTATGCCAATTCCATCATCATCATCACCATCATCACTATAATTATTGTTAATATCATCCACACTTGTACCAACAATTCTACTACAACATGCTTCCTTACATTCATCATAATAAGCCATGAAGTATAGAATTTATCTATGCCTCGGATTAACAAGTGACTATATACCACATCTTGAATTTGAATATCAACATTTAAACAATCTTTGCATGCATAAGGAATACAACATTCATCACCTATTTGATCTTTTACAAATTGCATGAAACTCGTAGCTCCTTCTATGTATTCAATGGACCATTTCCAATGAGACATCCAACTTTTATCCATCTAGTTATACAACTAAAAGTAAATAACTGAATTATTAAATAAAATCCTCGTTTTATATAATATAATGATAAATCAATACAAATTACTACTTTTCAATTAATAAGTACAAGTTCGTATACTATGTTTGAATTCAAACAAATACTAAGGTATGTGTCATTGTTTACACCTGTGACTCGAGAAAGGAACTTCTCGCTGTGACTTCTAGGCTTGTGGAATATTTCACGATAAGCCTCATGGGAGCTGCATCACAAGTTTCCAGCCTATATACCATCCTATATACCAAACATAAATACTTAAACTATTAAAAGAGAACATAAAAACTCATCAATGATTTTAAAAATATTGCAAACAACATAAAAGTACAAAACCAGCACCTCCTTTGCATTCACACAAAACCCAAACCTAAATACTCGTACTATTAAAGCAAAACATATGGTAGAAATTAGTTGGACGACTTACCTAGATGGACGGACAACTACATGCTATAAAGAAGAAGGATGAAGTTAGATAATTATCGACTCTCTTAAACATAAAACATGGCTTGCAAAAAAGACAAATTTGTATGTAATATAATACACTTGTTCATAGAGTTGGGTCTTAGGAATTCAAATGTAAAAAATGCTTATAACTAAAGTTTTTAGACATATAACCAATAGCTTACCGTTAATAAAGTTTTAAAGACTTTATGGCAGTAATAGGCTCATAATAGTTTATGAGTAATGAAAACTTCAACGGAGAGTGAGAAGTCAGAGGACAATGATCTGAGAGAGACATTAGTGATTCAAAGTGAACTTTAGTCGAACATCTTATAGGCAGTAGTAAAACAAAGTTCTTAGCACATATTCACATTCAATCAACCCATTTAACACATATAACCCATATCGAAATATTCATTACTATCATCACTACACACATTCACCGCAGTCACATATTGAAAACACATATGGGTAGAACAAAAAACATAGAGGAATAGCACTCCAAATTCTATTAGACATTTAAACTTTTTCAATTAAGTATTAAAATTGCATTAGACATGTAAACTTTTTAAAAAGAAAATTTCATCTTCCAATGCATATACATATTATAAATCACTTGTTTCTAAGCTTTTATTTCATTTAATGACCATGTGTTTTCGTAGGAGCCAAATTTATGTTTTATAAAGTCTTTCATTGATTATCAAAGGAGAATTAAGAACATCAAATTTAACAATTCTTTATAATCTTTTTTGTAAATAATGATGAGGTATCCTTTAGTTCAAACACTCTATACCCATGTATGATTGTAGCTACTAGCAATCAATATAATTTGATATGAGAAGAGACATTGAAAAAGAATTAATTTTCTCAAATATTCATTGTCTAAGTTCACTTTAGCAAATGAAAGTTTAAATTGGAGGCCAAAATATCTCTAATGATAAGGATGGAATTGGTTTCACTTATAAAAGTGCATTATCCAATGCCAAGATAATTTTGATGTGGGACAAAAAAATTAGATGATTAGCATATGCCTAAATCATCCATGAGCATATAATATCCAATTATAGACATAAAAATTTTACTGTTCATACATCACCTTCTATGTCTTAAGCTAAAAGGAAATTTGTTACATTTATGTGTGGTTCATATTTTAAACCTAGAAGACATGATTCATAAGAAAAGAAATAGGTACAATTTTATATAAGACCACACCAAAAGAGCACGTAGTATATGTCTCTTTATTATCAAAATAACATAAAAATAAGCTCATAATTATCGTAACCTATTATTTAAGCACTTAGAAAATTTTCACAGTTCTTATAGGCCATATTTACACTAAAAGAGCATGTCATATACTAAATCATTTATTAGGCTTTATTATCTCACAAAAGAGCTTATTATCTCTCACATATATAAAGTAGAGCTCCCTAATTATTGTTACATCCCAAAAATACCAAAAAATGCATATATGTCACATTCTTATAGATCTCACTCATATGTTCATATACCTTCGAATTATACTATATAAGATGTCATTTTTGTGAAGATTATGGAAATATGTATAGAATTTACATCTCAACTTACATTTATCAAATTCAATTCCATTAATTTTTAGTCAACATAATGTGATATATATACACCAACACAAGCAGAACACTCCTAACAGTTAACACAATCATAACACGCAATTCATCAACACTTTACATACAAAAAATTCATCCCAAGATAACTACAAAAATCACATGTTTTTCTCTTTCATCACTAACATTAAGACATTCCAAACAAACTCCAATCACAAATAATCCAAACCAACATAAACAACTTAATAAAATCATCCTTAACCCATCCTGCATCCCACAATCAAAATGCATGAAAGGAAGCACAAAACAAACAAAAAAAAGCATCGATGACTTGCCTTGAAGAAAGAACAAAATGACGACGACTAGAGAAGACAGAAGCATGCAAATGCAGAAGACAGAAGGTCACGACTAGGGAGAGAACAAAGAAGAAAGCAGCAGGGGAGGAAAACTTAGAGTAGGAAATTTTTTTCTTGTTTTTCTTCGGGG
>JAOQMS010000007.1:15797269-15812299 GCA_027563885.1 Erythroxylum longipes
TATGATTAGACTCAAAATAGAGTAGACATTAATTCCATGCTCTATGTCTAATTGGAACATTAGTTGATGAAAGGATTAAATTATACGGAAAAATCAGGCACAGAAAGGTTAGTCAAAACCACTTTGACATTCATAAATATTTGGGTGGTCATGACGTGTTGCTAGACGCCAATCTTGATATATGATTATAAATTGTTTAATTAGAGAATTAAAGATAAATTTAAAAGAGTTTTAATTTATCTAATTCTAATTATGAATTAGAATTAGAATTTATAATTATTGCCAACATATTTAGGAACCTAATGGGTCTCACATATAGAATGGGTTGAAGGGAGCAAAGTTAATTTGATCAAGTTGGACTTGATTATAAGTTTGAGAAACTTTATGATTAAATATGAGATATTTAATAAATAAGGATCAATATAAGGTATTGAATCTTATATGGGCATAATTGGTATTTAATTAGAATTATTTGTAATTCTAATTAAAGTTTGATTGAAATTAGAATTTAATTTCAATTAAATTACTAAAACGTCCAAAGCTTATTATAAATAGGCTTGAGCTTTATGGAGCTAGCACTTCATGCTTAAGCCTCTCTGTGAAAGTCACAGAGTTCTCTCAACCTATTTTGTGGATACTGTTAGAGGCCGGACACTTGTGCGGCTACGATGGTTGAGACGGATCGGTTTCGGAAACGGTTCAAGGGATGCATTAAGATAAAGATCAAGCTTCGGAATAAGGTACGAATTAAATTTCGCTTTATTATGATTCGTGTTAATCATTTTATAGAATTAAATAGATCTTGGTTTTTGGGAAATCAAAAGTCACGAAAAAATTTCGTGATTATTCCGCTGCGGTCGGATCAGATTCGGACCCGGTTTCCCAGCAATAGCAACTTCAATCTCTTGAGCCGGTAATACATGCATCGGGTTGGATCGATATCTCCTAAACATACTTACATGGAACACATTGTGTATCTGAGCCATCTTAGGCGGTAAGGCTAACTTGTATGCCAATGGTCCTATCCTCTCAATGATCTCCTAAGGACCAATATATCTAGGGCTGAGCTTATGCTTTCTACCCAACCTTAGCATCCCTTACTAAGGTGATACTCTTAAAAGCACTCTATCTCCTACTTTGTACTCCCTATCCCTTTGGTGTTGATTCACATAATTCTTCTGTCTTTTTTAAACTGCTTTAATTCGACTACATATCAGTTTCACTTTATCCATAGTATCTTGTATCAGTTACGGGCCTTTTACCATTATCAGACCCTCATCATCCTAATACAGAGGCGAACGACACTTTCTACCATATAAAGTCTCATACGAAGCCATTTTGATACTATGGTGATAATGATTATTGTAAGCAAATTCAATCAAAGTTATATACTAATCCTATGCTCCTTGAAAATCCAATAAACATGCCCTTAGCATATCCTCAATAATTTTAATTTTCCTCTCACTTTGTCCGTTTGTTTGAGGATGAAATGTAGTACTGAAGTTCAACTTCATACCCAGAGCTGACTGTAAACTCTTCCAGAATCTCAAAGTAAATCTAGGATTCCTATCCGATACAATGGACATTAGAATCCCATAAAACCGCACTACTTCGTTCACATACCTCGGGCTAACTGGACGAGTGAGTTATTCTCTCTCATTTGTAAAAAATGGGTCGACTTTGTTAATTAGTCCACCACGACCCATACAACAACATATTGCCTCAGAGTCCTTGGAAATCCTATAGTGAAATCCATCATAATTCGTTTCCATTTCCACTATGGAATAGATAATGAATGTAGCTTCTCATTTGGAGCCTGATGCTTAGCCTTAAATCTGCTGGCAAGTTAAACACTTAGCAACATATTCCTTTACATGCTTCTTCATCCCTGGCCACTAGAAATGCTGCTTCAGCATGTTATACATCTTGATGGTACCAGGATGCATAGCATAAGCGGCTATATATGCTTCCTTCAAGATCTCTTTTCTTAATTCATCCACATCGGGTACACATAACCTCTGCCTCACCACAGTGTCTCATTTCTCAGTTTAAACTCAAAATTCAGGTTCACCTTTAACTTCTTAATAAGGTTCACCATTTTAGGATCTTTACTCTGAACTTTTCTAATTCTGTCATGCAATATTGGTCTTAGTCTCAGTGTAGCTATCAATGCCTCATTTTGCTCTAATTTCAATTCAACACTCGATGCTCTCAATTGAACTAGACTCGGTAACCTAGATATTTGAATCTGAGCCACATTACTATCTGATTTTTTTACTCAAAGCATCAGCTACTACATTAGCTTTTTCCGAGTGATACTTAATCGTGTAGTTATAGTCTTTTAGAAGTTCTATCCATCTCCTCTGTCTTATATTCAATTCTTTTTGACTCAATAAATACTTAAAACTCTTATAATCAGTATATATCTGGAGCGTGTCTTCATATAAATATTGTCTCCATATCTTTAGAGCAAAAACCACTGCAATAAGCTCTAAATCATGTACCGGATAATTAATTTTGTGAGACCTTAAGTGTCTCAATGCATATCCTATTACTTTGCCATACTGTATCAATACACATCCTAATCCTTGATGCGAAGCATCACTATACACCTCATAACCTCTAGGTCCCAATGGAATAGTCAACACTGGTGCTATAGTTAGCTCATCGAAACTCCTCTGACATTTATTATTCCATTTGAAAGGCAAATTCTTCCTTATAAGTTTTGTCAAAGGGGCTATAATTAATGAGAACCCCTCAACAAACCTTTGGTAGTATCTAGCTAATCTTAGGAAACTCCAGATCTCAGACACATTCTTCAGAGTTTCCAACTTCATTACTGTCTCTATCTTCTTTGGATCCACTTGTATGCCTTGTCTAGTTACTAAGTGACCCAGAAGTACTACTTGATCCAGCAAAAATTCACATTTATTGAATTTGTCATTTAACTATTTTCTCTCATGATCTGCAAGAATAACCTCAAGTGCTCAGCATGTTCCTCTTTGCTCTTCAAATACACCAAAATGTCATCGATAAATAATATCACAAAATGATCCAGGTAAGGTTGAAACACCTTATTCATCAAAACCATAAATGTAGCTGGGCATTAGTTAATCCAAACAACATTAATAAAAATTCAAAATGTCTATACCTGCTCCTGAACGCACTTTTCGGTACATCAGCCTCTGCTATCTTCAACTGATAATACCAAGATCTCAAATCCAACTTAGTGAACACCCGAGCTCCTTACAACTGATAAAAAAATCATCAATTCTAGGAAATGGGTACTTGTTTTTCACTATTACCTGACTTCGTTGCCTATAATCGATGGATAGTCTAAGAGTTCCATCTTTCTTCTTCACAAACATTATTGGAGCTCCCTATAGTGATACACTGGGTCTAATGAAACCCTTTTCCAATAAGTCCTGCAACTGAGCCTTCAGTTCCACAGGTGCAATCCTAAGTGGAGGAATAAATATAGGAGTAGCACCTAGAACTAAGTCGATCGTAAACTCTGTTTCCCTTTTTGGAGATAAACTAGATAACTCAATGGGAAACACATCTAAGAATTCCCTAAAAATAGGAATGTCCTACATTGCTTAGTTTAAATTTTGATTTCATTGGCTAGATAAGCCTCACATCCACCTTTGATCAATCTCACTGCACTCATGAATGAGATCAGTCTGGCTAGGACTGCTTGACTAACACCTCAGAATACTGCTCTCAGTTGATTAGGAGATTCTAGTATTACCTCCTTAGTATAGCAGTTCATTATAGCCTTATGAGCAGTGAGCTAATCCATGCCTAGAATAATATCTGTCTCCCTTAACTGTAATACAATCAAATCTACTTCCAATTCTGCCTGACCAATTCGAATCAAACACCTTTTACAAACTTCTCCTATTATTGTATTACTACCTATCCATGTACTCACCTTTAAACCATGTTTCAATAATTCTCTATCACAATGCAACCTAGATGCCAGATACGGTCTAATAAAAGAATATGTAGATCTAGGATTTAGTAATGCAAAAGCTTCATAAGCAAAGATATGCAACACACCTGGAATGACATCTGGAGAATTCTGAGCCTCCTGTCTGGTCATTGCATAAACTCTGACCTCAGACTGCAGTTGGTTGCTCCGCACCTCAATCCTGACATTAGGACTCCTATAACTCATTTGGCCTCTACCACGGCCTCTCTGTCTAGACCCACTAGCTCGGCTCTACTAGATAGTTGATTCAGTTACCACTTCCCTCTCCTTCTAGACTGTACTCCACTAACAACGGGATAGTCTCTGATCTAATGATCAAAAAAGCCATATCGAAGGCAAGCTCCAGATAATTTCTAGCATTTGCCATTGTGCTTTTTCCCATAATGTTCACAATTAGGTAGTTATCCCAATACTACACCTCTTCCATTATTGCTCGATTGTATAAAACTACCCCTCTATGTGAACCCCGACTGTAATGATTTAGCCAGTGGTTGAAAAGATTTGTTCTGGCACTTACTAAACCTTCTGCCAGAACCTCCTTAAGATTCACTAGGCCTCTTCATTCTAGACTCTTGTCTGTATTCCCCTTGATCATCTCTTAACAATTGCTCTATTCGAATCGAGGCTGCTCTTAACTCATAGAAACTGCTCAAGTTCGTAATAGTTAGCCTCGTCCGAATTTCCATATTCAACCCATCTTTGAACCTTCTACACTTCTTTTCCTCTGTAGGAATCAAGGTAGTAGCATACCCCATTAGCTTATTAACTTTATCTTATACTCTGCCACTTAGAGATTGCCCTGCTTTAAATCCAAAAATTCTTTCATCTTTTTGTCTAGGTAGATCTTTGGCATGTAATTCTCCTTGAAGAACTTCAGAAAGTCTTCCCACTTTAAGCTACAAGGACTGGTGGTATTACGTGGAATAATTTTACACTATAGTAAGGAAATTGCATAGTCGAACTTCTCGTCCAACTCGCAGTCTATCTGATTGTAGACTCCCTCAGTTCTCTATAGCCATCCTTCAGCCTCTGTAGGGGTCTGTACTTTCATAGAAGTCCATAGCCCCCTTCTTTCTCAATTTACTGTACCTCCTTTCCCTTCTCTCAGGAATTCTCAGAGGCATTCTCTCAGGTTGAGATATTAAAGACTCTCTATTAGCTCCTACTGATTCTAGGTCAATTGATTGTCCCACTTGATCACCTATGGCAGATG
The DNA here is from genome assembly GCA_027563885.1 of Erythroxylum longipes. Classification (NCBI taxonomy): domain Eukaryota; kingdom Viridiplantae; phylum Streptophyta; class Magnoliopsida; order Malpighiales; family Erythroxylaceae; genus Erythroxylum; species Erythroxylum longipes. The sequence goes on from JAOQMS010000007.1 coordinate 15,802,477, forward strand.
ACCTATAATAGACAATAACTTTGATTACTATCTCCATTTATCACGATATTTCATGTCTAATGTTCCCATATGTCCCTATGGATGCCAAAACATGCTCTGATACTAAAAATTGTAGCACCTCACTCCCATCCGACATGTGCCCATACGTCTATCAGACATTCAAGAAAATGTTCCGTGGAAGCAGTGCGCTAGAGCAATCAAATCACTTATCATGGCATCATAATTAAAACACAATTACTTTATATCTACAACTCATGGCATCATAATTAAAACACAATTACTCAATATCTACAACTCAATTCCTTATTTTCCTTTTATAAAACATAATGTACATTGTAGCATCACATACATCATCCATATATATATACATGATCAAAAACTTATCAGAGTCTACGGCTCTGTTTACAAAATATACTACATGAATGAGGAACTATACAAAAAATCTATCTATCACTTATGTCTTAGCTGATCGACCTTTGAGCCATTTCTTCTATCCAAAGAAACAAGAACTATTCTTCTTCTAGAGAGTCTTAGTAGTTAAGTCTTCTCTCTCGTACCTGAAAAGCCACGTTACAATTTTGATGACTTTTGCGAACTCAGTAAGCTACCCATCATCAATGGCTCACCCATACCAAACACAGAATAGTTAATAATTCACATTCAATTTAAAGATAAGTAATAACATATACTACACATCACTTCACCAATCATCATGTAGCATCAAATATCACTTTTTTCACTTATTTCACATTTCACATTTCACATTTAGAACAATTCGAGCAATTTATTTCAATCATTTAAAACATACATATCAAATATATATGCAATGCTTATGAGATTCACTTTTAATTATTACTTTGTTGTGACCGAGTGCCTTTTTCACTGTCCTGTATTTATTGTGAATACCAGGCTCATTAATAACTATCCTGTATTTATTGGGGATACCGGGCTCATTATTCAAAGTGAGCTAGAGGCTTTTACTACATTATGAGCTTTAAGCTCTTTTTCACTAGTGACTCTGATCACAACTACCTTTATCTTATCATGCTATCATATAATGAATGCATCCCATCACATAAGTTCAATCAGTCACTTTGTTTCAGTATGCACGTTCACTTTCAAATCTCATTGGACCTAATTCCGACATTCAACAAATATGTTAAGTACACTTATTTATGTCAAATTCACATACAATGAGCACTTCCAATATGATTTTCATACATCAAATGCCTTGAACAATTAATGTCTGGAATCAACATTTTCACATCAATAATAATTCAACATTTAACACTTAAGCAAAGATAAACAATAATAGTGAGAACATTTAGGTTACTCATAGTATGCTTCAAATAGCTCTTGCCTCGATGTCCTGGCAATGTCTGGATGCTGTCGCTCTATTTGCTCATCTATATCATGCAATACATACACATTTATACATTGCTAACTTGTACAATCACATTAATATTCAATCATGCACATATGTATATATGTTATGTATAATGCATGCTCAATGACAATCTTGGGCATGCATAATCTTAATCTAGTGTCTTAATCATTCAAACATTTTCATTTGTATATGTCTAGCTTACTCTTAGTTTTATACCTCAATTGTACAAGATTATAAGATCACAAAATATCCAATTTATCATTCCCCTTTACTTAACACACATGATTCATCTTCTTTGAATCACTTTAGCCTTCATAGGATCACTTTCATTCTTATAATATCTCCAAATTTGTAGATTTTAACACTTGATATTTAGCAATCCATTCTTGATTTATAACCTCTTTCATTACCCTAAACATATAACTCATTTAATCACTTAATCCATCATTAAACTAAGTTCATTTCAAGCCTCATTCAAGCCTAAATACATCATAGGAAAGTACCTAATCATTTGTTGTTTCAAACCTCATATAAAAGAAGCATAATTCATGCAACAACCATTCCCATGATTGTGGATGACTTCCCACGATCGTGGGTTTCATTAATAGAAAGTTTCAACCCCTTTCATACATTCCCACGATTGTGGATGTATTCCCATGGTTGTGGGTTGCTCACGTTTGAAAATTCCAGTATTCTTCTTCCTATTTTCCATCTTTTCCAACTCCTTTAAGTTACATCCAAAACATCTTATGCTTAGTTTATCATTTCTAGCTTAGTTCCTCATCATTTGCTCTTCATTCTCACCTCCATTTTAACTTAATATCAATCACAAACAAATTATACTCTATGGTTGATCAGAAACATAAAAATAGAACATTCTTATATATATATTCATCATCAACGTTTCAGCACACATTTTACTCCATTATCGCCTTCATTTCATTTCTAAACTATCACCTTAATTTCTTCTCATTTCAAGATACTACACTACTCCTTTCCTTTATCTAGAAACTCATTTTAGTATACCTAATGACAACTATCACCTTAATTTCTTCTCATTTCAAGATACTACACTACTCCTTTCCTTTAGCTATAAACTCATTTTAGTATACCTAATAACAATAACCAAACGTTCATATGATTATAAAATAAAAACAGAACATGAATATCTCATCTCTTTATAAATTGTTTGCATTCTTTTAACACCAATTTAAGGATCATTCTATCTAAAAAACATCTCTACAACAACTTATGAATTATTAATCATCATTTATGTAAACAAGATATGAATATACCTATGTTTCTTATTAATGTTTCAGAAAATACTCTTCACCATTTTATGATCATTAACCCCTAACTATCATCATAAAAGTTTCTATTTAACAAACCATGAAGAATAATGTTTTACACTTACTTGTTTAACTTCAAGGTCTTCAAATCACACTTAACGCTAGCTTCCAAACATCATACAATCATCAACATAGAGGTGGAGTATGTTAGGTATTTTAATGACAAAAATGAAGAAGACAACAAAAATGGAAGTAGCAAGTGAAGGATGAGAGCAAGATTCAACATTGATAGGGTGAGAAGAGAGTGTCGTGATATGGAGAAGATTGAAGAAGATGAAGAAGAGAGAGATTTACAAAGAGATGAGAGCAAATAATAAAGTGAAAGACAAATTAAAGAGAAGATGGCCTTTCATTTAGGGAGAGTGCCATGGGGGTGGATACATGGCATAGAAAATGACACTTGTCACTTGCCACTTGTCCACTTCCTATGGATCTTCACTTGGTCCTCTTTAATAACTAGTCAAATTGTCTCCAATTTCTAATCCAATTATCTCCCAATTTTCTATGACTCTTATCATTAAATCCTAATGTCACTCATCAATAATTTCTACTGCTATATGACAATTTTACTACCATAAATCAGTTGTCTCGTCACTTGGAAATTTTCCTAGTCCAAAATACCGAAAATTTCAGAAATTTCTAAATCTTCGCCAAAAATTCGAAATCAATACTTATACTCACCAAATCAATTTTCAAGACATATAATCCATAATTCATATCACGCTCATTTAAAAATCAATTATACCCGGAAGATGTCAATTGAGTGCATGACCAGTCATTGTCATGTGTGGAAAAATCAAATTCACGTGTATGTATGCTATATTATGTATAAGCATGAAATGCACTTCCGAACTTCCTAATAATATCTCTCATATACAATCATTTAGGGTTATTTTTGGATCAAAAACAAAAATATACCAGGTTTGGTTAAACAGTAGATTTCAAAAACTTTTTCTGAAGTTAAAAAATTGCAGAAGCGTAACACCAAATCAACATGTTTTAATCCATACATGATATGGTATAAGGAAAATAAAAAAATAAGAACAAGATGAGAATTTTTACAGACCCCTTGCTACAGCTTTGATTCCTCACTGATGTGACTTTAACCAATCTAATCTACCACTTGTTCTCTTTGGACAATTTGGTTATCAAGTTCCTTTGATGGGAAAGGAGAAGAAAAATTGGAAGTCTTTTCTTTGTTATATTTGGCTAGATAAAAAAAGAACAATGAGACCTTCTCATTTTCTTTTCTATAACCGATTAGTTTTTAAGAACAAAAAGAGACCTTCTCTTTTGCTATGTTCAACTAGTTTGGAGAGAATGAGAAGAGCCAAAAAAATCACGGAACCTGCAATTCTTTTTTAATAAAAAAGAATGCTCAAAACATGCTGCACGTTTCTATCTTTGCAAAAGGAATGAGTTGCCGCCCCTCCACTACAATCCTTGAATGTTATCCACATTAAAAACAAGCATTCATTCTTTTTAATGAAACATACCAAATGTATTGGAAGAGAGCTGTGAGAGCTGCACGTTTCCTTTACAAAGTGCTTTAAAAACTAGCCACTAAAACCATGGAATAAAAAACATTACCAAAATCCTTAGGAGAGAAAGGAGAGAGCAATAAAAATGCACTACTTCAATCTTTAATAAGAAGAATGTTAAAAGACTTTACATTAACGCCGACTAACACACTTCATTCTTTGACCAACTTTTAAACCATTTAATGAAAAAAAGAAGTATGATCAACTTTGTTTTTTTAATTAAATTTTAATTCAATTAATCTAATTAATTAAATCTAAATCTAGCCCAATATTAAAAGTTTCTTTGGGCTTATAATTAACAATTAATTAGTGTAAGCCTAACATTTAATTATAGGCTTAAAGCTAATTTAATCAACTCTTAACTAAATTGTTTCGGTCTTATTGGCCTGAATCCAATTCCTCCACTTCTTTCCAAACTGTCTCATTTTCTTTATCATAACCTCCATTCATTTTTCTCACTTTCCTTTATAACCTTCCTAGAAGTCAAGTGGGGAATCTAATTAGACTAAAATAATACAAGCTCCAATAAGCTCGGAATTAATTTAATCTCATTAGAATTAATTCTGACTTATTAACCAAATGTCATTCCACTAAAGGCAATTGGTTGAACTCTTGAATTATTTAAAATTATGAGAAAATATGTTTCAAATTTATTAATTCAATGTCCAATCGCAAACTCTATTATGAACTATATTATAGCCATCTGCACAATAAAGGGTAAAATTACCATTTTGCCGTTATATTGGTTTTTCCTTTTAGATATCCCGTTTCACTCTACATGGTGATTAAAATGCAAGATCTAATCTTATTGTTAAGATTTGATGGGTAGTTAATCATCAAATTACTGACGCCAGTTTAATCACCAATCTCTGTAAAACATCTAGAAGTGATGATATCAGTATAAACTCTTTATTTGAGTGAATGTTCCCTGATGCATGTTTCGATTAATAATTCCAACACACAGACACTAGATTGATAACCTATAAAAATCCATTATGATCATATCAAAAATTATAACGAAACACATATAAGTTCACCACTCATCAAGATTGTGGTTCGTAATAAACGAATGCTAAGGTGTATGTTTTAAAATTAATGTAACAACCTATTTTATTCTGTAAAACATACGCGATTCCAGATTCATTTAATATTGCCATTACCGATAGTCAACTATTATCATGATTTGAAACTCATCATTCCCTTGACGTAAACTCCTTTACTTATATGGAGGTAAATCGCAGCACTACAGTCTCAACTATAATCAAGCAACCAATATGATTATTCGACTATGAATCAATTAATTTAGATTCTAATAATATATATGTTTCCCATACATTTCTATGTATATGTATATTACTTACAAAAAAACCTTTGGTACCTTATGACTAGTTATATTATGCTCGATCTTTTTTGTTTTATTAATAATAAATATTTTCATTACAATATTGTAACTAGAAGAAAATTAAGTTATATGTAACTACACTTGGTTTCCAGGGCACTATATTTCCTTTGAAAGGTTAAAAGAATTCGAAGCTGAAGTTGAGAAGCAGCTTGGTAAGCTATTAAAACAACTTTCATCGGATCGAGGTGGTGAGTACTTATCTAGAGAGTTTAAACAATTCCTAATTGACAATGGAATTGTTTTCAACTTGTCAGCTCCTAGAACACCTCAACTAAATGGTGTAGTTGAGAGGAGGAATAGGACTCTATTGGAAATGGTAAGATCAATGATGTCCTACGCTAGCCTTCTTGAATCATTTTGGAGATTTACCATACAAACGGAAACTTATCTTCTTAACTTTGCTCCATCCAAATTGGTGCCTAAAACACCAAGGGAGTTGTGGACTAGACGAGTGCCTTCATTGCGGCACTTGAGGACTTGGGGCTAGCCATAAGGCCTGAATCCACAAAGATGGAACCAAGGTCAGAAGTATGTTTGTTTGTAGGATATCTTGAGGGTACATAGGGGTACTATTTTTAATGTCCTCAGGATAGGAAGGTATTTGTGTCGACAAATGCGACCTTCTTGGAGGAAGAATTTGTGAGAAATCACAAAGGAAGAAGTGAAATAGTACTTAAGGAGTTAGCTATTTTATCCAAACCAAGAGTTGATACAGATATAACAGAATAAGATGTCAAAATGAATTCAAAAGTTGAATCGAAAAAGCAGCCTGAACGTCAAGTAATGCCTAGACATAGTGGGAGGGTTGTGAGACAACTAGATTGGTATCTATGTTTAGGAGAAGGTATAATTGGCATCTTAGACCAAGAAATAACAGATCTCATTACTTATACATTGGCTATTAATGACATTGGTGCAGCAAAGTGGCTCAAGATAATGGAATCAGAAATAGATTCCATATACGCCAACAAAGTCTGGATCCTTGTAGATCTGCCACTAGGTGTAAAAGCAATAGGGTGTAAATGGATCTTTAAGAGGAAGAAAGGATCATATGGAAAGGTAGAGACCTTTAAAGCTAGATTGGTAGCTAAGAATTGTACTCAAAAAGAGGGGATAGACTATGAGGGGAATTTTGCTTCGGTTGCCATGCTTAAGTCCATCATAATTCTTTTGGCCATAACAACCTATTTCGATTATGAAATATGGCAAATGGACGTCAAGACCACATTTCTTAATGGGGATCTTAAGGAGGCCATTTATATGGCCCAACCAGAAGGATTCGTTGAGCCTAGTAATAAGCATACGGTATGTAAGTTGCAAAGGTCCATTTATGGACTTAAGCAAACATTTAGGTCTTGGAACATTAGGTTTGATAAGGCTATCAAAACCTATAGGTTTATACAAAACCTAGATGAGCCTTGTGTCTATAAAAGGATATAAGAAGGTAAGGTTACTTTCCTAATTCTATACGTCGATGACATTTTTCTAATTGGGAATGATGTAGTAATGTTATCTACGGTCAAGGGATGGCTGAACAAATAGTTCTCAATGAAGGATTTAGGAGAGGCTAGCTATGTTCTAGGGATCAAGCTTATAAGGAATCGTAAGAACAAGCATATAGCCTTGTATCAACTGACCTACATTGAGAACATGCTCAATAAGTTTACCATGCAGGATTCCAAAAGGGGTTTCACACCTACTAGACGTGGAATCAAACTTTCAAAGGAGCAAACACCTAAGACCTAATAGGAGGTCAAACACACGCGCAACATTCCATATGCTTCGTCAATTGGAAGTTTAATGTATACTATGCTTTACACTAGACTGGATATCTATTACACAGTGGGACTGGTAAGCAGATTCCAGTCCAATCCTGGAATGGAGCATTGGATTGGGGTCAAGTTCCTACCGAAGTATCTTCGTAGGATGAAAAATATAATGTTTGTTTAATCTGGAAGTGACCTTATTCCGATGGGATATACAGATTCTGATTTCCAATCAAATGTTGATTCAAGGAAATCAACTTCTGGTTCTATATTTACTTTGGGAGGTGGAGCTGTAGGTTGGAGGAGTGTCAAGCAATCATATGCTGTTGATTCGACTTTGGAGGCTGAGTATATTACTGCTTATGAAGTAATAAAGGAAGTAGTCTGGCTCCGCAAGTTCCTAAAAGATTTGGAGGTAGTTCCTGAGGCAGAAAAAGCCATTACACTTTATTATGATAATAGTGGGGCAATGGCTAATTCTAAAGAAGCTTAGAAACACAAAGCTACTAAACACATTGAGAGAAACTATCATCTCACAAGAGAGATAATACAACGTGGTGAGGTGAATGTGGTAAAGATTCCTATAGAACAAAACCTTGTTGTTTCGTTCATGAAGACGCTATCACAAAAGAGCTTCGAGGGTTACCTAGAAGGCATGGGAATGAGGGATATGTCAAACTTGCTTTACTACAAGTGGAAGATTGTTAAGGTTATGTAAATATAGTGCCCTGGAAACCAAGTGTATTTACATATAACTTAATTTTCTTCCAGTTATAATATTGTAAAGAAAATATTTATTATTAATAAAATAAAAGAGTTTGGTTTTATTTTTCTGAGCATAATATAACTAGTCATAAGGAACTAAAGGTTTTTTTGTAAGTAATATACATATACATAGAAATGTATGAGAAACATATATATTATTAGAATCTAAATTAATTGATTCACATTCGGATAATCATATTGGTTGCTTGATTATAGTTTAGACTGTAGTGTTGCGATTTACCTCCATGTAAGTAAAGGAGTTTACTTCAAGGGAATGATGACTTTCAAATCATGATAATAGTTGACTATCGGTAATGACAATGGAATCGCGTATGTTTTAAAGACTAAAATATGTTGTTACATTAATTTTAAAACATACACCTTAGCAATCGTTTATTACAAACCACAATCTTGATGAGTGGTGAACTTATATGTGTTTCGTTATAATTTTTGATATGATCGGAATGGATTTTTATAGGGTATCAATCTAGTGTCTGTGTGTTGGAATTATTAATTGAAACATGCATCATGGAACATTCACCCAAATAAAGAGTTTATAGTGATATCATCACTTCTAGATGTTTTACAGAGATTGGTGATTAAACTGGCGCCAGTTGTTTGATGGATTAACTACCCATAAAGTCTTAACACCAAGATTAGATCTTGCTTGTTAATCATCATGTAGAGTGAAACGAGATATCTAGAAAGAAAAACCAATATAAGGGCAAAACAGAAATTTTACCCTTTATTGTGCCAATGGCTATAATATAGTTCACGATAGAGTTTGCGATCGGACATTGAATTAATAAATTTGAAACATGTTTTCTCATAATTTTAAATAATTCAAGATTTTAGCCAATTGCCTTTAGTGGAATGACATTTGGTTAATAAGTCGGAATTAATTCTAATGAGAATAAATTAATTTCAAGCTTATTGGAGCTTGTATTATTTAAATCCAATTAGATTCCCCACTTGACTTTTAGGAAGGTTATCAAGGAAAGTAAGAAAAATAAACGGAGGTTACCAGAAAGAAAATGAGACAGTTTGGAGAGAAGTGGAGGAATTGGATTTAGGCCAATAAGACCGAAACAATTTAATTAAAATCCTTATATAGATTAAGGCTTTAGTGAGCCTTTCATAGGATCTGTAGAGAACAATCCCTATTTAATTACCGCATTACAAATAAAATCTTTATTCTCATATACTGAAATAAAAATTTCAAAATATAAGGAATAACCAGATTTTGTTAAACAAAAATAGAAACCATGTTCCTTATAACCATTGGGATATAATATACATCCTCTAAATATAACCTATAACCACTAGGAAAGTCTAAGATAACTACTCCCACTGCTTCTGCTGAAACATAGGATCCATCCGCTATCTTGACTTGAAACTGGCATTTCGGCAGTCTTTTCCTTTGCTGGAACCCCTGTATGGAATTGCAAACATGGTTAGTGGCTCCTGAATCTAATATCTAAGAATTAGATGAATCTAATATATTTATAGTTTCTAACAAACTTAGAAAATGTCGGCCCCATGAAAATTTTTTCCATTAATTTAAGCATAATAGCTTAGGGAGTGAATGCATGAGAAGAAATTGAGGGTATTTT
>JAOQMS010000007.1:15821715-15855365 GCA_027563885.1 Erythroxylum longipes
GCATTCATTGTCTCTGTTGCCTTTCTTCACCATCATTAACACATTGAAAATAGTCAACAACTAATCTAAGCAAACAATTCTTCAAGCATTCATTGTCTCTGTTGCCTTTCTTCACCATCATTAACACATTGAAAATAGTCAACAACTAATCTAAGCAAACAACTCAACAACTAATCCTAAGTTTGACCCCTCTTCATCGCATTTGACAAACTCAATGACAGACGTAAAATAAACCCATAACAAATCCAAGTTCTTACTAGGTTGAGTAGCACCATAGGGAGAAGATAGTGGACAATAGTGTGTTAACAGAGAAACCCACAGAAAAGATGATGACGAAGAGAGCATAAATGGAGAAAATTTAGTCAGGAGAGAGGAGGAAGAAACAGGTGAGGAGGCGGGGTAAGAGGATTCGGGATAAATGTTTTCAGATGTTGGGACGACGTCGTTTGTGTCATCTCACTTAAAATTTTTTTATATTTATTACATTTGATGACGAAATTCAGATTCGTCATGAATGCCCAACTTTTGCCTACCACATTATAGATTCGTTACCAATGTAAGGAAAATGACTAGCGACGAATATATATTTCATCACCAAATGTTAAAATATTGCTAAGAAAATCGAATAGCGTCGAAAAATGTAAAACATTTTGCTACCAAATTGAAAAATAATCGCCATTACTATGTACCTTTTACGACGATCAGAAGTTTTGTTGCAAATGACTCCTATTTCGCTATCAATTATACAAAATGTTGCAAAAATTCAAGCATTTTCCTTTTTGATTTTCTATTTTGATTAACATAAGTGAGTTTTTCCTATTACAAATAACAAAATGAAAATTTTGTCTCTTACTTACATATGGATTTCTTCTTGATTTGATTATTTTTTGGGAATTACTAATCTATTTTTTTAATTTGGTGGATAAACAAAATAAAATAAATAAAATTTGCAAATTTTTTTATCTTCAACAGAGTTATTAGCTAAATTAATAAGGATTGCAAACCACATTTCATTTAAACCAAATTCATCACTAACATTACAACATATACCCTTTAGCCCTTAATCTACCATTAACCTTATTATTTGTATAAAAAGATATATGCAATTGTTCTTCATTTGCTTAAATTTTTGGAATGACTAATCTTTAAATATAATTTTTTAGAAATTGTTTTCTAATTATATTACAATATCTTGTTAAATTATTATAATTTAGTTATTCAAAAATACAAAAGTTAAATTGTATAATTTTTTGAAAAACATTTTTTGAAATTATAATAATGAAATTGTATAATTTTCAAAAATACGTTTTTTGAAATTATCACACATAATTTTTGGATTCTGGATGAAAGAGATATGGCCTTTACACGATAACGTCACGGGTGCTAGTAAAGGCTGCAGTGCCATCCTTAACATAAATTGTGCCCTGATTTCAACGATTAAACTGTATTGATGTAGGCCTAATCAGACAAAGTTGTCTTCATAAACGTTGTACTTTATCCTCTTAGCTTTCCAATGGTATAAAGTTTGAAAATGTTGAACATCATAATTGAGAGATATGATTTTTACAACTTGAGTGACACATCAGGAGTGCACGATCGTGCAGAAAGAACCCTTCAATCATAGGAGTGCACGGTGACAGAACCCTTCACTTATAGGAGTGCTCATGATCGTGACAGAACCCTTCACTTATAGGAGTACATGATACAAGGAAAACGATTAGCGGCAAATATGTATTTCATCGTCAAATGTTAAATGATTGCTAATATTACAGAATAGCGTCGCAAAATGTAAATTTTGCTACTAAATTGAGAAATCATCGCCAATACTATGTACCTTTTGCGACGATCAGAATTTTTGTCACCAGTGACTCCTATTTCGCTACCAATTATACAAAATGTCGCAAAAACCCAAGAATTTTCCTTCTTAATTATCTCTTTTGATTAACATATATGAGTTTTTCCTATTATATGAGTTTTTCCTATTACCAATAACAAAATGAAAATTTTGTCTTTTACACTTACATATGGAATTCTTTTTCTTGATTTGCTTAATTTTTGGGAATTACTAATCTATATTTTTAATTTGGTGGATAAACAAAATAAAATAGGGAAATGAATTCAATTTTAAATTCAAATTATGTTTTATTTGTAATAGGAAAATAAATTTATCAAAAATTATTTATGAACCCGCGGGCTTTGGCGATGAATCATGTATTAGTCGCTACATCTAACGTTTGTCAACCAAATACAATAGATCGTAGCAAATTAATTAATACTACTTCTAAACAACTACAGTAAACAATAAACAACATCGTTTACCTAAACAAGAAAAATGATGTTGTTTTGTATTAGGTTTTTAAAGACAAAAACATAAAAGGCTACTCCATTCTCGTTCAAGCCGTCAACATTTCTCCAAATGCTCTCTTTTGTTTCTTCATCTGTATTGTGGTCATCACTGTCCAAGAACCATCTTCTACTGAATTGGTATTATTCTTTTCTTCTATTTTCATTAACGAAATTGTGCTAAGTTTAACTTATACCTTTAGGTGTTTATTGTGAGTTCTTATTTATGCATTTGATGTATGAGCTGTGTTTATGGTTGTGTTTTAAAGATGATTTACTATCTATCTTTGTTATTTGTTTATGTCTGTCTACCTTTGTTATTTGTTATGGTTATGTTTTATTTGTTATATCTTTGAAGCATTTTGTGGATAATACTATATTTCTATAAATCAATAACATAGTCATGTCTATTTTACTTTAAATTGTCAATTTTGCTTATAATACAAACCACACAATAGATTTTTGAAATTTTAGTAAGGGTAACTTTCATATCATTAGGCACACTAAAGATGTATAAGTGATAAACTGGACTACATTTACTTATAATTGAAATTAGAGTTGAACATATCATCATTTAATTCTAAATTGACATTTGCAGATTAATCAAGGAATGTTGACATGGAGACCAGTTCTGAATGGCCCTAATTCATTTCGTTGGGAGGAATGCGAAATTGTACCTACTGAAACAATAAACAATGCCGAAAAAATATTTACTTAATACACTAATCATCGTTTGCCTTCTATGGTCGATCTTCTGCTTCAAGGTGCTTAGTATCATCCGAACAATGTCACTTTCATTATTGTGTATATCTCATTTCCTTTTATGAAGCTATTATATATATTCACATTTAATGATATATACTACATGTTGTTTTATGCTGGTGACATGTATGCCCATGAAGGCAGGAGCGATGTCACAACAGTCCGTATAGGATTAGGGAAATCGGTTGTTTTGGAAAATTTGTCAATTCCATAGGCTTCGTTTGCTCATTCACGTATGCATGTCACTCCAATCTTGGTTCGTTTAATGATTTATTAATCTGACAATATCTAAGTTTTATATTGATTGTATTTAGGAAACCCGTTTTGTACTGGCAGTTTATCTGGCAAACTTATCTTCCATACTAAATCTAGTGACTCATTCACTGTATCCTCTACAAGTTTAGCTATAGCGAAAAAGATGTTGTGAGAGGGTGTGAAAAATGCTACATCGCAGGGAAGTACTATTACTGTTTCAATTGGTGCCTTCGAACATGTAAGGACCCTTCTCGGGAATACAGACATCGGAGACTCATTTACCTTTACCGACTCTCATGTCACTTGGAATCCAAATAAATAATTATATCATTGTCATTTATCGATGCAATCAACAAGACTCAGCTTTAAAGTTGATTTATTGTTGTATCTGTAAGAATTTGTCAAATAACCTCTTTACTAGTTAGGGGTCAAGCTGCGTAATATTGAATGTGGATTGTTGTTGTTCTGGTTCTATGTTTGTACGAATTGTTAAACTTCTAATTTAAAGTTTGTACTACTCCATATATCATATTATTATATTGATAAAAGTATTTAAATTTTTAATAACTAATTTTTGCAATATTAGTAAATATTAATGATCAATTATTACTACTGTTTAATACTTAAAATTATGTTGGGTGTTTTTTCAATAATACATTGTAAATATTCAATACAAATCTTCAATAAAACGTATCTTAACTATGATAGATTATAAATAAGGTAGTTTAAAATTTTTGAAAAATGTCAACCATTTGGTGACGATTTTCAGAAATCGTCACTAAATGTCCAAATGTGTAACTATTTGCGACGATTTACAAATTTCTTCGCCAAATATAGAGCTTTTAGTGGCGCTTAAAAATATCATCACTAAATGCCAACTTTTAGCAACAATGTCAAAATCGTAGCAAAAAGCCAAACGTTTCTTTATTGACTATTTTGCATAATCGTCGCCCATTGTGACTTTTTGGTGACGATTTCCAAGATTAGTCATCAAATGTTTGATAAACTATGGTGACGATTTATAGAAAGCGTCACCATAAGTATATTTAGCGACGAATATTTGAAATCGTCACCCATTGTGCATCATTTTGTAACGATTCTTCTTGATTGTCACTAAATGTTTAGCATTTTGCGACGATTTCTGTTATTCGTCATAAAATGTTTTCCCTTTTGTCACGCTTTTCTATTTGGTCGCTAAATTCTTACTTTTAACAATGATTTTGTAAAATCGTCGCGAATTGTGACTTTTAGCAACGATTTTTTTAACGTCGTGAAAGAAAATGTCGCTAAATGTACTGTTTGTTGTAGTGTTTAGTCTCAAAAAGTTTACTTTTCACCAAGACCATGACTTTGTGCAACGAATTTTGAAATTGTCTCCAAAAGTCCATATTTAACGACAATTTTCAATTTTTCACCAAAGAAAAAACATAGCTAATGGTCTGTTCTGTTTTAGTGTGAGATAAAAAGGGAACAATTTAAGGGAAAATGAGGTTTGATGTTTAAGGTTAAAATAGATACAAGTAAGGGGGATTTAATTCAAATTAAAAGGAAGAGAGGATGTAGGAAAAGTGAGAAATGAAGTTGAAAGAATGGCTGATCTTGTTGATGAGGCATTAGGATTAGGCTATCTATTGGTTTTATTTCCTTGAGAGAAAAGAAATTTAGAAAGGTAGTTGACTAGAAAAGGAGTGAAGATTCATTTTCTATCAAGAAGGGAGAGTTTCTTACGCTTCCATTTTATAACAAGTTAATAATTATAAAATAATTAGAATTGTATAAAAATAATTACATTTAAAATGCTTTACTCCTATAAAATTTTTACTCATATTTATTATAAATGATATCCAATTTTCAATTTAATATTTTTGAATATAATTTAAAAATGATAAAATTTTCTGTAATTTTTACTATTTAAATTTAAAATTCTAATTTCAATACTAAATTACGAAATGAAGACTAAGGAGTCCATATAGGATTACGTTGGAGTGGCATCATTGTGTGATAATTTTAATTTCTTTGTTTATTTATTATCCAAAATTTAATATAAAATTCTAATTTTAATTTTCCAACTCTATTTTTAAAAATATGAAAAATATAATTACTTTTTAAAATTTTAAATTCTTAGAATATCAATAGTGAATTTAAAATTTATTTTTTTTAGCTTTTACTAAATTACTAGATATTGATATAATTTGACACATTAAAATTATGATTTTAATTGCAAGAATTGAAATTGAAATAGTAATTTTTAATTTAGGAATCAATAAAACTGAACATTAAAAAAGTTAATTACATGGTCATCAATTTAGTAGTCATCATGGTTATCGACGAGTAAGTAAATAATTAATAATATTATTTATATTAAGTATGACTATCACGAAAGCCATCAAAATTCCACTTTTTTCTTAAAAGGAAATTCTGCCTATTGCAACAAAGCACGTATGGTGGAACACCGACCGCATACATGTTAGGGCTAGAGAGTAAGAAAACTGCAGTCGTCAAATCTTTTCCACAGAAGCTCTCAAGATCTCACTTTGAGTCTTCGTAGCCTTAAGTAAACTAATATGCCTCCTTGATGTTACACATTCATAACTTTCGTCACATACAACTTCCACAGACAGAAGCATTTAGAATTGGGACCTCAAGTTCCCTATTCCCCAAGCTCCTAATGAGGGCTGCCTTTCCTTGCCTTCCAATTTCGCACATACAGCTGGGGAGCCTATTTGTCGATCATTATCTTATTCACACAGCTTTTGGTGCTTAAAGAGATCTACTTAGGAAAATTAATCACGTACGTTGCATTGAGAATGACTTCAAGTTCTTGCGAATCGAATTTTCATTATTTGCAAATCAACCGTAAAGAAATAGGTGTTGGAGTAGAATTTAAAACTTTCAAATATTGGAAGTTCTTACAATACTCATTCCTGAACATGTATACTGATGAACTTTAGATAATTAACCAGCGAGTAATTATCATCAGCGAGTAATTAACATGTATACAGGTTGGTTGGGAAGTAACTATATCAGAAACCAATTACATTTTGTTGGTTTCATCAGGGAAATATTCTCCAGAGTACAAATCATTCACCGACTTTCCTCTTCTGTTACACATTTCAGGCGGACTTTGGAGACTGTTACATTTAAGAATATCCCCCATAAGGCACAGCAAGCCGAGCTCTATATGAAATCCAGGACATGTGATTCGTCTTGTAGGAACTAGATCGAAGTCGTTTTCCAAATGAAAACGACCTGCTCACACCCATGGGATTGTGATGCTTTATGTCCCCCACTAATGGAATAGAGAGTTTGAAGCATGAAAACGAAATGGGAAAAGATAGAATTGAACAAGTGGTCACATGCATGCCCTGTACTACTGGGTCTGCAGCTGCTTGTTTACACTTGCTATTGTCTTCAGCTGCGTGTATCTACTATGACTGCAAGATCAAAGCTAGCTGTATATGCTTGGAAGTTATCCCTTCAATGAACTTGTGATTAATTATATCTCCAATTACAGTTATAACTAATGTCACCAACTAGCTAGTCGTTATCAGCTATAACCAGTAAGTGGTAGCTCCCAAAATACCCCTCACATGGTTAATTATAGCTCTCCATATATGACATACTATTTGACGGGTTGTTTAAACAATACTCTTCTCTTGTATCAGACATTATCTCCTAGGAAGATTAAAACTGCAGAGAGCTGAAAGGGGCACAAAAGTCTGCAGTTGCAGACGAGGTGGGGTTCTAAACAGACTATTTATCATGTGGTAAGGGATTCAACTCTCACTAAATAATTTATCATTTTTAAGAATTCATCTAATATACAATAAACTGATAGAGAAAAGACGACTACCAAAAATATATTGCAGTTGGACTCTCAAGAGCTTGAATTTCCATGCAACGATCATTATTATATATATATAAGTTGGGCCAACAGGCTGTAGAGTTTTGTCAAAATCCTAAGCCAAATTACCAAAGTCTCCGTCACGCCGCGTGCATGGCAATATTGCCCCACCACGTCTACCAGGTTCTAGCTGTTTGTCCGTATTACTAACCGCTAGTAGATGTTTTATGGACTTCTTTCTCGATTCATCCATGAACTTAGATTTTGTTCCCTTTCAACTTATCATTATTTGTCATAAAAACTTTCCTCTTCTCTTTTTTCTCTTTTGCCTGTCTAGTGTCTTGGAAAACTGGTAATCCTATAGTTATTGCTAAAACCATAATCAATTAATCAGAGCAGCATTTTGCTGACAAAGAAAATGAGTCACTAGAGTTGGTTTAACCCTTGGCTATTCTTTTTGCAGCTGAAACCTGCAGAATTCCACCAATACAACTCAGGAGGACTTGGGCTGTTCATTGCGCATAAAGTTGTGTAGCATTTCCTGAAGATCCATCGGTTCTTAACCAGTTTATCTATATAAATCAGAACTTGCATAAATTTATGCATTTAAAATCTGAGCATCTAACTCTTGGTGCTTGGAATAGGACAAATAACATTATGTTTCTCTGTCCCTGAAGAGATATATGTAAGGAGGTCTTTAGGTAGTAAATGCTAAGAGCACTAGTACAGTCTCAATCTGACTTTGCTAGTACGGATGCGTTATGTCACACTTTCTAGTGAAGCCTTCCTAGCATAATGTAGTGTTGTTATTACCATACGTCCGTTGAGTGATTCGCTAGGCAACTCTGGCTGTTCACTGTCGTTTCTCTGATATCGTTTAGGTCCTTCTGCATTTACTTGCTTCCACATGCCATGGTATGTGTTCATTGCCAAAACTTGATGAACAGAGAGTTACTATGTTCCTTTAACTAGGCATTACAGATGCATAACCGATTAAATGAGTATGAATTACTGTGGTAATAATGGTTAAGAAAGAAGAACTTTTGCCAAGAATACCAGTACCATGGCATCATCTATACTAAAAATAGCAGATTGTCATTGAACACCCTATAATCATACAGGAGAAAAATAACAACTATTTGTAGCAGATACTGCCAAGTCCAGGCATGAGACTGAGTACAATCATGCTGCTATTGTCTAAAAACATTTTTAGTTAGGCACTTTCTCTGTGTATACCAAATATATAAGTTCACATCTAATATTGGTAGGAAGTTGATATCATTACATTTCATGATTGAACTCATACATCCGAAAGTTCAAAACAGATAGCTAGCTAGCACAATCAAAGGTTTAAGTTCCTTTGAACCTTTCTTTTTTTTTTTTTTGGGTGGTATCTGGACTACATAATCATTCCATGCTTAGACACTGAAAAACAAGAAATGAACAGCAACACATAAACTTTTACATTCTTTTCCCCATCCTGTTGTTCTTTCTTACCTTGGAACCATTCTGAGTAGCGGGATTGACCCTTTTTGCTACTTCCACCATCTCATCGCTTCTCCTACCTTTAGCCTTTTCCTTGAAAACCATCGATTTCTTAGCTTTCCTTTCAAGGCTATTGCCTTCAACCTCAGCTTCTTCGTGCTTGAAATGAGCCGTGCCTTGGTGACTTGGGCCAGAAGAAGCATCAGAAGCCATAGAATCGTCACTTTCATCTGCGTGATTGTAGTTTCTATGATTCCCTTCATTTTTGTTGGCTGCTTCATCACTGCATGCATCAACTTCATCACCATATATTGGGGAACCAATGTACATAGTCCAACCTGATTCACAGCTGTTACACTCTTCTTTGCTTCCAAAGATTTTGGAAGACTCCATAGCCGTTTGCAAGAGAAGGAAAAATTAGTAGAGAAGTTGAGTATACTTGTGGAGAGCTACTAACAGGAGAACTTTGGCGTCTTAAATAGGCACGTAAGAGGTTGTATTAAGACTCCTACAACCAGCAGCTTACGGTCTTTAAATATCTGACCCAGAATGGTTTTCTTCGCACAAAGAACAGATATGCTCATCTCACATGCATGTTGAAAGCTGCCTGCTTTATCTTAAATGCCTAGGATAAGTCTCGCCACCTGAAAATCTAAAATAACACCCATTAATTCTCCGTCTTTAAATTGCAGAAGACAGCTAGAAGCTGTCAAAGAGTGGAATTCTATCTTTACAAAAGGCATAAGTAACTAAGTTTCTTATATTTGAAAGGACGTGAGTTGTTACATTTAGACATTGGGTTCCACAAGTAAACCTCTTATCTATCTTTACTGCTCTGAACCTAGCCATTAATAAAAGGGATGCATATAAATGCAAGGGGCAGATTGGCTCAGTCCACAAAACTAGAGAGAATATAACACCCGTTTTTTAAATAGGCCTACAAAGAGGACATCTCACTGCCTCATTTAGCTTTCACAACTATATAAATATTTGTCTTGTCTTTAAGGATTGGCAGGCTTTAATTCACCTGTGTAAAATTGCTATAGAAAACAACTGAAGTTAGAATTTTTAGATTTGTTTACATATATTTGGTGAGAGGGAATTTCTCAAAGTAGCTTTCTGTTCCTGTTTTCCTGTCCTCCTTCAATTTGCTTGCAACTGTCCTCCTCAACTTAGAAGAATCATCGCCTTTGGTGGTACATGGATGACATGTTGCATTGCCTTTGTTAGATTTCATATGTCCATCTCTATCACAGTACAAAGTGAAACTTTTATATCAGCGGAGGCTTTAGGCAACGTAGGAGACATCAAGGTCTGCTATAGTGAAACCAAAGCATTACTCCTAATCTGACTATCAACTCCAAATTAATGAAAGGTTTACACCAACTGTTGTAGGAATTTAAAAAAAAAAAACTACTGATGGACGGTAAGGGTAAAAGCACAGTGAAAAGACAGATATCTTCCAAGTATAAATTTACCTGTTGGGCATTCATTCAATGGATATTGAAATGACTGTTTGCTTCCGTTCTGGTTAAAGAGCATGTGGTTTCTGAATGCACACAACTTCAACACTTATTTCATCTTGGCTTTTGATTACTTAAAGAGAACTATGGTTGCTTCTGTTTAAGCAATATATGTGTCATTCTGTGAGGGAGTACTCGCAGTCTTGCTGTCATTTTTGACAATTTCACTTCATCATGCTCCCAGGTAACGACAAATTGCTACACCTTACAACTTTCATCCTCATTTTTTGGTGTTAGTTGACTTTTGTTGATCTTTCTTTTTCATTGTCACCTAAACTGAAAATTTATTATTAAATTGTTATTTTTTATTTATAAATGACGAAGTGGAAATACAAACTCAACTCCAGCAAACTAGAATTTTTAAATCAAATTAAAGATTGTTTATTTTTATAATTAAAAATTCTGTAACTACTAATTCAAATATATTAAATAAAAATTTAAAAACAAGTAATATTTCACAATTATATATTATTTTAAATAAATTAAGAAATCAAAATGAAACGTTATATAACATTTTACTGCCTAGGCTTCTAACACGAAAATTTAAAGAGTTCAAAGGAGTCTAACGCTAGACTGAAGTAGAAGAGATTCTCTGAGAAATCAGCCAACCACTTGAGGCACAAATGAACAGACAAAACCTCACTTATCAACCATTTGGCTACCGACACAACTAAGCGTTTTTCTTATCGAATAGGAAAGTACAAACTTTAAGCTATGTAATAAAAAATTCAAACCTTGATTCACAATTCAATTATTCCTTCTAGCTATTGGGTTAAGTAGTGATTGAAAGGTAAGTACAATGACGGATCAAAGTTTTCTTTCATAGCATTTCCTAGTGAAGATGATATAAAGAGAGGTTATGTGTTTTGCCCTGTTTTGGCATTGACTATTGGGTTCTATATGCTTGCTTATATAGAAGTTACTAGTATCGGAGATGTAGTTAGGCATCAGTCAATTGTTTTTATATATAAATAATTAAGAAAAATGAATGCAAACGAAATTAAATATGAAATAGACCCTAATATTCACACTGTTTGTATGTTTATTAAAGAGAAAAAAATTCATAGGAAAATCAAAGGCCCCTGATGTTGCAAGAAGCGGTGAAAGCACATGACATGCCTTCATTGCTCTGTTTGTAGCTGAGACTAATCCATTTTTATGGGACGCTATGCCCCCACCACCAACACAATTGATAACTTGTTTTTCCAAAATTAGAATTTTTAATTATCACTGGGTCGCAAGATTCAATAAAAAACAAGAGCTCGTTTACTTAGAAGCCTGGTTTAATGATTGAATACTTAAAAGGATAATAATGCTTAAAAGACATGGTGGGTTCGCAGTGACAATTGACGATTCCAAGATCTGGGACCAGCTGCGTTTTGGAGAACAAAAAGAACTTAAGAAAGAGTTCAAAAGGAGCAGGGCCTGGGTTGAGGACTCACATGTCCCCGTAGTCGTGAGCATGGAATTGGCTGTTCCCCACTCATAAATCCTTCTCCATGACTTATATGGCATTGGCAGTACCAGACAGGGTTTGGCCCATCAATTATTCTTTGCTGCTTTCTCTTTTGCAATATACATATATACGTCACTCTTCACCATTCTCTTGACCCCACGTGAGGGTCGAAGACATGCATGGCTTTATTGCAAATGGGACAATTTTTCCTAAGCTGGACACGTCCCTCTCTCTCTCCCTCTCTCTCTCTCCGTGTGTGCGCGCGCCTAAAGTTGCTTATATCACCCCATTTTTATTAACATTACGTGATGGATGAACGGATGCTCCTCCCTTACTTCTCGTATTCTAATATCAAAGTTACTCCCCTTGGCTTTTAATTCCGTCCAAACCTCATGCTTTTTATTAACCTACAAAACTATAATACATAATCTATGTGAGATTATAGTTCATCTAAAATTTTTCTTAAGATCGTGATCTCAAAATTATCTCGTACATCAATTTTAAAATTATGATTTAAGAAATATCAACTTGTAATATCGGTAGCAATCGAAAACTGAGCCTAAGCATCCATTCTACGCCTTGTTCTTTTGCTCAAATCTAATTATTAAAGTTCATCCTAAAACTTTATGGTACACGGACAAGAATCCAAAAAGGCGATTCTTACTACCGAATTTGATTTGCAATAATGCATCGTATCAAAGAAAAAGTAGCCTCCACGCCTTAAAACGTGAAGAATTGACATTTCAAAGAGTTCCTACGGATATGTGAATCAATTTATTACGAAATTGAACCAAATTCTCTGTACTCACTATTATCCTACATATTTATATGGCTAAGATTGCATAGAACAGAATAGGTACACCGTAGTGGGTACAGAGGATCTCAATTGCTATTTGTCATATTGAAATCATAATTACAGCAATTAATTATTATTATTTAGGTATATTATAAATCAAACTAGATCAAGTTAATATTCACATGTTCACATGTTTTGCCGTTAATACTAATAATTTCAAAGAACTTAGGCAATGTTTAGTTGGGTGGTTATTAATGGAATGAAATGTAATATAATATTATTCTATCGTTTGAGAAAAAAATTTATAATGAAATAAAATAGAATATGATGAAAGGGAAGAGTTTCACGTTACATCATATTTCATCTTATACAGTAAAAATAAGTTACCTCTAATTTGGGAGGTTTAGGATGAAATGTAAAATGATAAATAACATTTCACTATGTTACATTATGAACCTTTCTTTCAAATAACATTTCACTATATTATATTATGAACCCTTCCATCTCTCATAAACAACAAGTTTATAATATTACATCTATTTATATTCCATTCCATTGTAAATCATTCCATTCCATTTCATCTCATTAAAAACCTTACTAACCAAACATAGTCTTAAAAAGAATCACAAAGAACTTACCTGATCTGTGAATCAAATTCCTGAGCTCAAATAGTTTCTCCAGCCCCTAAGTACACCACCTCCGTGGAAAACAAAAATCATATTCTTGATGGCTCCAATTGAGCAAAAACAACAACATCCTAGCTTGTGCAATATCTCTAACTAATCTCATGTAGTTGCTAAGTGCCCAACCTAGATTTAGGATGTGCTTGGTTCATTTGAAAAAATGGTAGTAAGAATTATAATGAATATAGTGAATAATGGAAATAGATATTGAAGAATATACAGTATTGCCCCAAAAGAAGATATACAAATATTGTTCATCCAATCATAATATATTATCAATCATCTTTATTCATTCATTACTCATTTCTTTCTTCACCCCCTTAGACTATGATTAAAGACTTCTTTTCCTATTAACTAGGACACAATTGGACCAAACAAATTCCTTAAACTCATTCCCATACACATTGAATATATTCAGCCCAAATTGATTTAGGAGCGTATAAGGAGAATTCCAATTAATTATGCATCCAGCTTTTTTCTCTCGTTAAAATCCTACGAAATTGTTCCATTAAGGTAAACGGTTGGAAATGAGCTGCACTTCTATTAGTGTCAGTTTAGTACATATGAGAATACACGGTGATGCCCCCGAAGGTTGTAAAAATGACTAATTCAGTTCCTATTGAATTGGAAAGTATAATGCCCAGGTATTTACTAAACTAGAGGAGACTAGATGAATATGTTTGGCTTGGGGACTCATCTAACGGTTTTATCAACATTTTAAATGAACAAATCTTTAAAGGAAGAGGTTAGGTGAAGGATTGGCGAGGAGTGGTGTGGAGTAAAAATGTGATGCCCAAAGGTCTCGTTCTTTATGTGGTTGTTGGTGAAGCAAAGAGTTGCCACCTTTGACAGCAAAGAGTTGCCACCTTTGACAAAAATAAAGTTATTTGTGCTAACAACACGTGTTTATGCAGGGAAGAACCTGAATTACCAGAACACTTGTTCTTCAAGTGTAGAATAACATGAAGAAATGGAGATAATGGATGTAAAGATGGCAATAGGGTCTAGCCCAAACAGGCCTGGGTTGATCGAACTTTGGGCCCAATTTTTCAAAAAATTTTGTTTGAGCTCAAGCCCGAGCTAGGCATAAGGCCCAACCGGTAATAACAAAATAACATCATTTTCATATTTTATTTAAAAAACCGAGGTAGTTTGGTCCCGACTTGGCCTATTGTCGTCCTTATTTGGATGTTGTCACTATTACGAAATCAAGGCAGAATCGATTCTCACGCGCAGCAGAATAATTACAAAATTTTTTCATATAATTTTTCGAAACTCAAAATCACATAAAATTTTATAACATTATTGACACATAAAATATAATAAAGTATGAATCTTAATTTATACGTTATTCTAAAACTTGATATATTTTTTTCCGTTTCTCTCAAATCGAATTTGAATTGGTTTATCTCAACTACCGTAACCGTATAAGTGTCCACTCTCTAACGATGTCTACATAAAATGTTAAGGGAACTTTGCAATTATTATAGAGAGACTTAGGCAAGGAGTGTTAACTTCCTTAGAGTCTAAGTCTATTTACAATAAGTTTTTAGATATTTTAATGATTTAATTGAAATTAAATTTTAATTTCAATCAGACCTGAACTAGAATTACAATTAATTCTAATTAAATACTAATTATGTCCAAATAAGATCCAATATCTTATATTGATCTTTATTTATTAAATATGTCATATTTGATCCTAAAGTTTCTCAAACTTTACAATAAAATCTAACTTGATTAAAAAATCCTCTCTCTCTTTAACATGTTCTTTACGTGTGACCCATTAGGTCTTAAAAATATTAACAATGTTTATAAATTATAACCTTAAATTACATTTAAGATTAGATGAATTACATTCTTTTAATTTATCTTTAGTTCTCTAACTAAATAATTTACATATATAAATCAAAATTGGCATCTAGCAGCGTATCATAACCATCAAGATATTTAAGAATGTCAAAGTAGTTTTGATTAACCTTTTTATACATGATTTTTTTGTATAATTCAAACATTTCATCATACAATATTCTGATTAAGTATAAGGCTCAATGTCTACTCTTTCATATCCATTAGTAATTAATTCAATTAATGACATTTGAAAAAAAATTTCAATGTGTCATTCCACCTTGACTGAAGATTTCTCAAATCAATATTATTCAACAACAATGGAACATTCTCCTTAATCACTTTAGGGTGATGAATCCTATATTGATCACTCAACTTCCTTTATACAGTTCATGCTATATCCAATGACTACCGATTGAGCTACCTTTGACTAGAATAGGTCATAAGTAGTATTAAAATACAACAACCCCTATATGGAATAATTTTGGAGATCTCAAGTTAAAAGATTATTTATACAGTCATTATAATAAGAATTTTCATAGATATACAAGTAATGCTCTAAATAAATTTCTCATATAAGGTCAATTTAGTAAATTTGTTCTTTAATAAGTACTTACGCTTTTGTTTAAGTATCTTAATATCATATACTCATAAGCATGAATTAGAAATACATATAATCTAACAAATACCTCTAATTACAGTCCATATTTATGCTTTTAGTAGGCTAAATTTGAGAGAAACAATTATGTTAAGGTATTATACCTTTTAACTCTACTCCATGCAGCCTCTTGCATCATGCTATCATGGTATTGACATACATCTCACATGATTCCATTGAAGTTTACGAGATATTAATCAACTCAAAATGTCATTACATTTTATCATCTCTATGATTTTGACATATTTTTAAAATTTTGTCACTGAATCCTTAATAGGGATTAATAACGAAATTGTATACTGGGAATATAATTTTTTTACTTAACTTTGAAAAATCTTCTTAAACATAACCTACATCTAAGAAATTAAGTTTACTAACTTAGTATTAACTACACTAAATAAGGTAAATTCCACTTAGAATAAAATATAAATGTAAGAAAAGCAAGTAATTAATTATATGTCATAACTACCAAATAAGATCAAGATTTTAATTATACATTACTCTCACTATTTTTATTTGAAATAATAGCCTTTACGACAACTCAAAAAGATTAACCTAATCTCTTTAGTGAGTTAGGATCTCATTCAAAATTAGTTGAACTAATTAAATTAAATTAAGTAGATAACAACTTTATTAATCATATCTCATTTCACTTCTAGATCCGTTAAGTGGCAACTATTTCTAAAATATATATTATATTTTATTCCTAACCCTACTTATAAATTCATGTGATCATGAGTTTGCTCATCCAAATCACATAAATTTAGTTAATTAGGACCTATTGTTATAATATTAAACATAATCAGGCTGAAGTGGTCTTGAATTTGTTCAACAAGTTTAACAATAAATAGGACTCTAGTTTTTTATAAGGAGGGATTTAATTTTAAATAGTTCATCAAATACAAAATTGTATGTAAAATATCATACATATAAAACATACAATTTAACATAATATATCAAACATATATTAAAACATGCAATTTATGCGCAAATAATCAAATATAATGTGATCATAAGTTTCCTCATCCAAATAACACAAATTTAGTTAATTAGGACCCACTGTTAGAAGACTAAACATATTCAGGTTAAAGCGACCTTAAGTTTGTTCAACAAACCTAACAATAAACAAAACTCTAGTTTATTCTTATAATAAGGAATTTAATTTTAAATAGCCTCATCAAACACAAAATTGCATGAAAAATATTATACATATAAAATATACAATTAACATGCATAATATATCAAACATATATTAAAACATACAATTCATGCACAAATGATAAAATTATATGCATAAAGTATCAAGTTTATTTTGAATATAGTTTTTGATCTTTATAATGTAAAATACTATTTTAAACTATTTGAAAATTTTAATTAGATTAAACACGTTGATTCTTAAATAAATTAAATTACTATCACAAATAGGAATTTGATTTGTGTTTTGAAATAATTTTCAAATTCAGTTGAAAATTATTTTCAATTATCTTGACTCATTTAATTAAATTTGATTGTAAACATTTCAATTAAAATATGCATCTTGCTTATTATAGAAAAATTCCTTTTCAAAATTTTATAAATAAGACATTTTAGTCTAATTAAAAAACTATTTGTAATGTAACTAGAAATTGCTTTTCTTTTAAGAAAATTATTTTTTAATATTAAAGGAAACCACTTTCAAAATTGAATAAAAGCACTTTTAAATTTAATCAAGAAAGTTCTTTATATTATTTATATAGAGATTGCTTTCTTAATTACTTAAAAATTTATTTCTTAATTAGTTAAAAAGGTTTTCCTTAATAAATTAGAAAATTATCTTAAAAATATTGAAAAAGTTCAATTTTCTCAATTAATAAATGAAAACACCCTTTTGAATTTAATCAAGAAAAATATCTTTCTAATAAATCAAGAAAATAATTATTTATAAATAAAGAAATAATTCTACATAAATAGAAGAATAATTCTCCAAATAAAAATAAAAATAATTAAATTAAATTAAATTGAAATAAATAAAATTAACTAAGAAACACCATTCTTAATTATTTAAGAAAATACTTTTCTTAATTTTAAGAAATCCAATTCATTAATTTCAATCTAATTGAAAATAATTGATTCTAATTTTAAAAAGTACAAATTTAAAATTTAATTAAGAATTAATATAATTATTAACTTTAAAAAAATAAAGAAAAATAATTACTTTATTTTTGCAATTGAATTAAAAATTTTGAAACTCTTTTAAATCTTATGATACCTTAATTTTAAAATACCATATTTTAAATTAGGAATACAATAATCATCCAAGTTTTAGATTAATCCTATTACCAAATCGTATTCATTAGTTAAGAATATCTTATTCCTATATAGTCTAAAACAGTGGCCAAACAAACTTATTATAGGCTATGAAATCACTTATTTCTAACCTAGAATAACCTAATCTTGAGGTTATTCTATGTTGTTAGCATTACGTGATGGATGAACGGATGCTCCTCCCTTACTTCTCATCTCCTATCAACGTTACTCTCCTTAGCTTTTAATCCTGTCCAAACCTCGAGCTTTTATCAATTTACGTAACTATAATATACAATCTATGTGAGAACAACATTTAATCCTCCAAAATAAAATATTTCATCTTATGAATTCCCACCTTGACTACTAAAATAATAGTAGTTATGGGGCCATAATCTCTACCATGGCTACATATTAGGTTTGGGAGATCAATCAATTAAAAATTGATATTTTTAATATTATATATATTATTAATTTGTCACTAGATTTATCAAATCCTCCAGAGTTATTTCTGGTTAACTTTACAATATTATTTACCTTTGATTTATTTTTTTTCCGAATTTTCCTCTATTTATAGAAGAATATCAGTGGCAATTTAAAACTGAGACTACGCCTCAAATCTACGCCTTGTTCTTTACTTCTTTTGCTCAAATCTAATTATTAAAGTTCATCCGAAAACTTTATGGTACACGGACAAGAATCCAAAAAGGCGATTCTTACTACCGAAATTGATTTGTAATAGTGCATTATATCGAAGAAAAAGTAGTCTCCACGCCTTCAAACGTGAAGAATTGACATACCAAAGACATCCGAATCAATTTATTAAGAAACTAAAGTATTTGTTGTAAGTTTTTCAGTTCTTGATTATTCAAACAATAAGGATATAAATCACACATGGATTATAAATCATACATAAATCATTCGTACCTATTAAGATCTTGAATATAATAATAACCACATAGATAAAGCGAATAAATCACTTATATTGAGCATAATTCATCATGATGTAGAAAAAGCTTTTACCGATTACGAACTGGTTTCTTTCTCTTGACCCTCTTTCTGTACGATAGCTTGGTGGATAGCTCATTGTACAAATACTTACTCTTTCTGCATATGTGTTTTGTTTGTACTTAATTAGGGTAGAGAGAGGACTAGTTTATATACACTTCATTATTGACATTAAATCTTGTACGTCCATCAAGTACTAAATTAATGGTTAAAATTTAATATACTATTAAAATAAGAAAACCCTAAACCAAGTTTAATATGGGCTTATAAAAAATTTGGGTCATAACATCAGGCCATATTTCTTACATTCTCCACTTGACCAGATGTTTCATCATTACATTTAATAGTATAACATAAGGCTAGCAAGAATTAAATCTTATAAACCGTTAACATCATAAGCACCTCAACACAACAAATCACATAATGTGGGTTATGACGGTCATACACAAAATAGTCGTATACTCCCTTCCATATACCACTACATTAAGAACTTATTATGTTTAGGTTCATAAGTTATATATAAACAACAACATACAGTCCACATACTTGTTATGAAAATACATACAAATTTCTTATTCAAACAATCATGTATACATAAACATAATGAATAAGAAATATAAAATTCAGAAACATATTATTATTGAGCTCAAGAGTGTTAAAACATCATCATCAAACATTATTATCAATCATCAATACAACTAAGACCCATCCTAAGCACATGTTCTTTGAATGTCTTTGGTTGTAAACCCTTAGTTAGAGGATCTGCTACCATGAGATTCGTCCTAATATATTCTATATGCACTCTTTGTTTCTGAATCTCTTCTTTAACAAAAACAAAAATACTTTAATTCCATGTGTTTTGTGCCTCTGGAGTATTTGACATTTTTAAAGGAGAAAACTGTTGCAGAATTATCACAATAAATTTTCAGCAGCTTGTTTATTGTGTTGACAACCCCAAGCCCTGAAATAAAGTTCCGTAGCCATAATGCATGAATTGTAGCCTCATAAAAAGCTACAAATTCTGCTTCCATAGTGGATGAAGCAATGACAAACTGTTTGGCACTTTTCTATGAGATTGCTTCTTCAGCTAATAGGAACAAATAGCCAAATGTTGACTTTCGACTATCAACACACCCTGCAAAATTTGAATTTGAATATCCAATCACTTCTAAATGATTAGACCTCTTATAAATGAGTATGCAATCCTATGTTCCTTGAAGATATCTCATCACTTTCTTTGCAGCCTTCCAATGATCACTGCCAGGATTACTTTGATATATACGCATTATCCCTATTGTAAAATTGATGTCGGGTCTAGTATAGGTTTGTAGGTACATCAAACTGCCTACAACAAAAGAATATGGAATTGTTTCCATTTCCTTATATTCCACATCATTATTTGGACATTGCATAAGACTAAACTTATCTCCTTTTTGAATAGGGACTATACCTGTTGAGCACTTGCTTATGTTAAATTTCCCAAGAATTTTCTCAATATAGGCTTTCTAAGACAATCCTAATAAACCTTCTGATCTCTTACGAAATATTAAAATTCCAATCACATAGGATGCCTCTCCCATATCTTTCATTTAAAAATTATTAGAAAGAAATTATTTAGTCTTATGCAATAAACCCAAGTCATTAGTAGTAAGCAAAATGTCATCAACATACAAAATTAGAAATATAAACTTACTGTTACTAATCTTCCAGTAAATACACCGATCAACAGTGATTTCCTCAAAACTGAAAGAAGTAATGGTATTATTGAACTTAATATACCATTGCCCGGAAGCTTGTTTAAGTCTATATATTGACTTCTTCATTTTACACACCATACTTTCTTTACCTTCAATGGAAAAAAGGTTGTTTTCACATCCATCTAATGTAGCTCTACATCAAATTGAGCCATTAAAGCTAAAATTATTCTCAATGAATCTTTCATTGAGACAGGTAAAAAAGTCTCCTTATAATCAATGCCATCTTTTTGAGTGTAACCTTTCGCAACAAGTCTAGCTTTATATCTTTCAACATTACCGTTCGAGTTGCATTTGGTCTTAAAGACCCATTTATAGCCAACTCGTTTAGAACCTTCTAGCAAGTTGACAAGATCCCAGACATTGTTTTGAGCCATTGTGTAGTATCCCGTTTTTTCATACTAAGGGTTAGAACCCTAGATTTCTATATATGATAAAGATCATTGAGAAAATAGGAAATGCATTACATTTACATGCATATCAATAGCATAAGCATACACACACTTGATTATTGATGTTTGCACACATTACAGTGATTGTTCATACACTCCTTTGACATATTCCAGGATATAAATGATTTTTAAATGATTATGATGTTGACATGAATAGTGAGTTTTAAGTCTTGAATTTTCAATTGGTGAGTATAATTATTGATTTAGAATTTTTGGTGAAATTTGATAAATTTATGAGATTTATGGCATTTTTGGACTAGGAAAAATGCCAAGTAGTAGGAAAAATTGATTAATGGTAGTGGAAATAAATGACGTATGGAAATAGAAATTATTGATAAATGGCATTAGGATTTAATGTCTAGTGATATAGAAAATTGGGAGACAATTGGATTAGAAATTGGGTGACAAATGGACTAGTTATTAGAAAGGGCCAAATGGTGACAATATGGTAGTTGAATTAACATGTATTGAAGTTATAAAATTGTATATCAATTCTGTAAATTTTGGAGTGTAAATTAGGTTATTAGGTATGTTAAATTCATGGGAGAAATGAAGGAAGAAAAGTAGGTCAAGATCATGGCCTTCAGTGCACAATAGTGGCCTGTGCAAATTTTGGTTCTGTCACGATCGTGGCAGAATCCCCACAATCGTGGCCAGTTCCACGAGCTTTTGTCACGTTCGTGGGAAGGACCACCACAATCGTAGGTAGGTAGAAAGGAAGGAATGTTGTCTTTTAGGTGATGTTTGTGACAATTAATTCTAAGATACTTTCTTATGATGTATTTTGGCTTGAATAAGGCCCTGAATGAACCTAGTTTGATGATGGATTAGGTGATTAAAGTAAGTAAGGTGTATTAGGTATAAATGAATGATTGAATCATGATGTTAAATGATTATGAGAAGTGATTTAAGGAAATATACTTGGAATAGTCAAATTGACCATCCATTATATATAACACATATAAATATGTGTATGATTGAGTATTAATGTGATTGTGCAAATTAGTAATGTGTAAGTGTTCATGTGTTGCATGATATAGAAGCACAAATATAGCGACCACATCTAGACATTGCTGGACATTGAGGCAATAGCTATTTGGAGCATACTGTGAGTAACCTAGATGTTCTCACTAAGATTGTTTATTTTTGCTTAAATTTTAATCATTGCATTATTATTGATGCGAATGTGCTAATTCCGAACATAGATAGTCTGAGGCATTTATAAATGTGAACTGCATTGGAAATGCTCATTGAATGTGAATTTGAAGAAATAAGTGTTCTCAACAAATATGTTGAATGCCGGACTAATGTCCGCTGAAAAAGTGAAAAGTGAATGTGTTTACTAAATGAAGATTGATTGAATATTTGTGAATTGATGCATTTCAATACATGATATGTATGATCAGATAAAGGTAGTTGTGTTTGGAGTGGCTAGCAAAAAAGAGCTTAAAGCTCAAAATTTGTATAAGAGCCACAAGCTCACTAGTAAAATGAGCCCGGTATCCTTAACGAATACGGAACAATTATTAATGAGTCCTGTATCTACAACAGATACGGGACAGTTAAAAAGGCACTCGGTCACAACAATTAACAATGAAAGTGTAGTCTTATGAGCAATTGCATATACAACTTGGCATGTGTATTATATGATTTATTGAAGTTAATTGTCTGAACTATTCTAAACTGAAATGTGAAATAATGTGCAAAATGTGATTATGTGGACTGTGTGTAAATTGAAATGTGATTTGTCCTATGATTGATATAAGTGAGCACATTAGTGATGGCTTGCTCACTGAGTTCGCAAAACTCATCCAAATTGCAAAGTGACTTTTCAGGTACAAGAGAGGAGATTTAGCTTATAAGAAGTTTTAGAAGAAGTCAAGTTCTTGCTTTTGGATATCAAGAAATTGCTCAAAGGTCAGTCAGTTGAGATTTTGGAGCTTAGTTAGAATCTTTTGTATAGTTCTCATATCATGTAGAACATGTAGTGAGAGTAGTAAACTCTTATGTATTTTTGACACTGTATATTTATGAATGTATGAAGGGATACAGTGTATTATGTTTTATAATGAAATGAGGAAATTGATCTTTAGATATTGTGTTATTCTGTATGATGCTATATAAAGAAATGTGACTACTCTAGTGTGCCGCTTTCACCGGGCATGTGCCCGAATGTCCTTACGATGTACAGGTACGTACTAGGTGGAAGTGGGATGTTGTACATTGATTTCAACTTTTCTGTCATAGTATCAATCCATCTTTTAGACTTATCACTACATATGACTTGTGAAAACGAAGCAGGATCATTACAATGTCACAATCATAATCTGACTCTTGTAAAAAAATCACATAATCATTAGAAATAACTGACCTTCTAACCCAAACAGGTTTATTTAAAGCAATACCAACTAGTTCATTTGCATGAGCTAGCGGTTAGTTAGGTTCTTCATGGGGTGCTTCCTCATTATTTAAATGTTGTTATTAATTATTTTGATCTTCTAAAGCAGGAACAACATTTGTTGTAGTTGTGGGTTTAAGAACATTTATGAGTAATGGAACATCAACCCTTATTTCATTAATATCTAGAACTTGATTTTCAACACTCCCACTGTGTAGCACCCCACTCCCATAGGGCATATTCCCGAAGATACCATCAGTATTCGAGAACAAACTCTACGAGTGTGGAGCACTAGAACGGTCAGTCACACTCAGTACTCATTGTAAATATATTCTTTTAACCACCACATGCATTTTTCGAAAAACCAATAATCATTAACGACCCATTTTATTTATAACACTTTCAATCACAATTGTTACAAACAATATACACATTACAGAATTTCAATAATCATTAGGGCCCTTTTCAAATTTGAAACATTTTTAGTCATAAAGTCATCACTCATCAGAATAATTCACATACAATGGTACAATATTTATGGAATGCTTTTTTTAAGACAAAAATGATAGAAATATGTATGTAGACGCCAACTGATCCCGACCTCTATCTCTTACTCAGAAGTAGCAGTTACACTCCAGTTGATTTAACTAGGTGTCTCCTCTGAGCCTGAAAATATGTTGCAAATTAGGGTGAGCTTTATGAAATCAGTTGAGTAACCATCCTCGATGGCTCACTCAATCACATAATACATCAATTCTGTAATAAAATAATTCACATCATTTCACAAATCATCATGTTGAATCACATACACTTTATATTCACTTAATGTCATATTTCACTTTCAGAAATCATTCAAACAGTTCATTTCAATCATATAATCATACTTATCATATACATATGCAATGCACATGATTCAGTTTCATTTATTACTTTGTTGTGACTGAGTGCCTCTTTTTTTCCTAGCTTATATCCCTTAGTGGATACCGAGCTATATCAAATAATGTCCCATATCCCTTAGTGGATACTGGGCACATGCAAAACTAAGCCAAGGGCTCTTATCACGTTATGAGCTTTAAGCTCTTTTACTGGCGAATCCGGTCACAATTGCCTTTACCTTTCATGCATTCCTAAAATGAATGCATATCACACATCCATTCAATCATTGTTTTAAGTCACTCACATTTACAGTCAGTAACATTTACAGTCAAAACACAATCATCTTCGGACTTTAGTCTGGCATTCAATAAAATTTGTTGAGTAATATTTACTTCTTCACATTCACATACAAGGAGCACTTCAAATATCACATTCATTCACCAGAAACCTCGGACCTTCATTTTTCGGAATCAACACAATCAATTTCACATTCATAAAATATTTCAAACATAATATAAAACAACAATTAATTGAGTGAGACCGTCTAGGTTACTTACAGTACGCTCCAGATTAGCATTAGCTTCCATGATTTGGAAACATCTGGATGTGGACGCTCTATCTCATTTAAACTTACTTACATCGTATGGAAGAACCCTAGTATTGATTGGTTCAAACATCACTCAAAAGACCACTCTTTTTCTCTTTAGGTCTGGCAATGATTGTGGTGTCCCTACCACAATCGTGATAGAACCTTATTTTATCAGGCCACGATAATGCTATAAGGGCCACGATCGTGCCCTACACTTTTCTTCCTTCATCCACATAAATTTAACACTTATACCAACATCAATTCTACTCCCAATTTTCCCGAATTAATATGCATTAATGCAATTTCATTCCATGCTAATTACATTACCCATTTATTACATTAAACTCTCTAATCCTCTACTCATTTGATTTAACCTTCCAAACTTAATCTCATCATTCATGAAATCCAATCTCCTTTCATACTGTGTCTTATTCATAATACATCAAACAACTCATTCATTATGTTATGTCCTCATTTAACACTCTAAACATTTCACATTTAGATGCATTACCTTCTAACATCCTTTTCCTTAAAGGTATAGCTTTAAGATCAATCAAAACTTATTACACATTTAACCAACTTTTCCAACATCACTTATGCTCCTTTTTAAGTCCCAATTAAGCCTAAAAATATCATA
Source organism: Erythroxylum longipes (assembly GCA_027563885.1). Lineage (NCBI taxonomy): Eukaryota > Viridiplantae > Streptophyta > Magnoliopsida > Malpighiales > Erythroxylaceae > Erythroxylum > Erythroxylum longipes. The sequence continues at coordinate 15,847,366 of JAOQMS010000007.1, forward strand.
ATTATATACCTCATCCTTAATTGGTTCAACCATTTAATAATCAAAAAATTACCAAAAAACATCACTGCCACGATCATGACAGGGACAAATATCCCATTTTTCCTGCAATTTTTCCAGTTTTTCTCAAGATAGATTTTCAGGTCAGTTTTGTATGACCAATATGACCTAGACAGTAAGGTATTTAGGCAACAAATTCTTCTAAATCAATGTTCCTATATGTATTAGGTTTCTAATGACATCCAATTCATGCATTTTGGATTTGTATTCTGCAAGTTAAACCCAAAATACTATAGACTGTTCTCATGGCATGACAACTCAATGTTCTTAAATTCAAGCCAACTTTCAAAGCCCTTAGAGACAAAATTACAATTAAATTCCTTCATGAAAATTGTACCCACATATCTCTAGTTTAATATAAATCAAAACTCATCCCATTTGGATTTATATAAATCAGGATATGGCCAAAATATAGATACATGTTTAGTAAAACACTCCATCCAACCTATTCTAGCACACATTTAACTTCATTTTTATCCTTATTCATCTCTTTTGCTTAGTCTATCATTTCTAGCTTATGTCCTCATTATTTCCTCTTCATTACTACTTCCACTTCAACTTAATATCATTCACAAATCTATGAGTGCTCATATACACCAAAATAGAACACAAATATATTCACATTCTTCTTTCAACCCCATTTTAGGACTCATTCTAACTCTAAATCATGTCTACATCAATTTATGAATCATAAATCATCATAAACATAAAATAAGTACATCCATATGCTCATTTATTCACTCAAAATTCATATATATAAATTACCATTTTATGCTCATTTAACCCTAATCAATCATCAATAAGTTTCATTTAACAAACCAAGAAGAGCAATAACATAATACTTACTTGTTTAACTTCAAGCTCTTCAAAAAATCACCTAACCCTAACTTTCCCATATATCATACGAGCATCAACTCTCATGGAGGAATGGGTTGGGTCTTCTTATAGGAAGGTGAAGAAGACAAAGAAAATAGAAGTAAATGATGGATGAGAGAAAAAGGCAACAATAATGAAGCTTGGTGAAGCAAAAAAGTGAAGAAGAAGAAGAAGGAATAAAGAAGATGAAGGTAGGAGAGACTTACGAAGAAACAAAAGTAATTGACAAGTGAAAGACCAAAAAGTTGGTCTTTCAATTAACAAAAATGTTGGTTTAACAAGTGGTGTGGCAAGTGACACATGTCACTTGCCACATGTCACTTGCCACATGTCACTTTCTTATGGTCTCTCCTTGATCTTTTATTTAATTAGTCAATTTGTCTGCAATTTCTAATTCAATTTAATATCAATTTTCAATGATATGTTTCATTAAATCCCAATGTCATTCATAAAAATTTCTATTACCATTTCTATTACCATCTGACACTTATTTCTGTCACTATTCATCAATTGTCTCGCTACTTGACATTTTTCTTAGTCCAAAAATACCTTTAATTTTCAGAAAATTCTCAAAATTTCCCAAAAATTCTAAATCACTAATTAAACACACCAACTTAATTTCAAGACACATAATCTATAATTCACATTAAAACAATCATTTATACCCGGAAAGGTCAAATGAGTGCAATGAACAAATTATTGTAATATGTGCAATGATCAAATTCACGTGTGTGTATACTAATATTGTGCATGAGTATGAAATGCATTTTTCTAATCTCTCAATAAAATTTCTCATATATGGTATTCCTGGGCTCTAACCTTTAGTATAGGAACGGGATGTTACAATTCTCCCCCCTTAATAAATTTTGTCCTCGAAATTCTTATTCGATTGATCAAATTGATGGGGGTATTTTCTCATAATCTCTTTCTTTTCCTATGTAACTTATCCACTTGATTGTTTTCTTCCAAGTGATTATAGTCGATGGAATCACTAGGCCTTTCAATTTATTATTCAGTTATCTTTCTCTCTTAACTGATTCCTCAATATATCTCTTATTACTCGCAAGTTTCACTTCCTATATCGATAATACATTTATCGGATCAGACCAATATCTCTTAAACATACTCATGTAACACAATGTGGATCTAATATATCTTTGTTACTAATACTAACTTAAGTCAATGGTCCTATGCTCTCAATAACTTCATACGGACCAATACAATTTAGCTAAGCTACCCTCTTTAACCAACTTTAGCACACCTTACCAAGGTGGTTCTTTTAGAAACACTTTATCTATCTCTCTATATTCCACATATTAGGTGTTGATCCACCTAACTTGTTTATCTTTCTTGAATCACTTAATTTCTAGTACAGTTCAATTTCACTTATCAACAGATCTTGAATCAATTCTAGCCTTTAACCATTTTAGGCCTTATTCATCCCAATATAAAGGCGGACGACTCATTTTGTTGTATAACGCCTTATATAATTTCAAATTCAACCTCTCAATTATACAGTGTATAGTCATACTAAGACTACAGTGACAATGATTGTTACTATCAAATTCAATCAGGACTATATATTGATCACAAGTTCTTAGGAACTCCAAAATATAAGCTCTAAGTATATTTCCGATAGTTAAAACTGTTGGCAACTCAATCATGCAGTTATACATTCGGTCACTTACTTCTTTATTCTTGGCTGTTAAATACTGCTTCAGCGTATTCTTATTAGAATTTATGCTTTCTCTATTAATCTCTTTGCTCAATCATACTTATTAGGTACACATACTTTTTACTACAACCACGTAATATCATTTTTCCAATTCAACTCAAAATTCGAATTCATTTCCAATTCCTCAGTAAGATTCACAAATTTTGAATCCTCACTTAGGGCTTTTCTAATCCTGTCATTCAAAACTAGTCTTAAATTCTATGGAGCTAATAATACTTTGTTTTGCCCCAATTTCAATTCAATCATTCTAGGCTCTTCATTACACTAGATTTGGCAACTTCAATATCTAAATTTGTGCTACACTGCTATTGAATTTTCTGTTTAATGCATTAGATTACCACACTAGCTTTACTGGGAAATACTTATTTTTACATCATAATGTCTCCAAGTTCTCGAAGCAATTGCTATTGCAGCAATTTCTAAATCATGTATCAAATAATCAACTCATGAAACTTCAATTGTCTTGATGGATACAAAATCACTTTATTATGCTGCATTGGATTATATCCTAATCTCTAATGTGAAACATCGTTATATATTACAAAATCTCTAAATCTAGATGGAATAACTAACATTCGGTGTAATCAGTTGGTGTTTTAATTCCTCAAAATTCTTCTTGCATTTACTAGTCTATCTGAATGACACATTTTTCCTCTGAAGTTTCTCACTTCATCATTACCTCTACTTTCTTTGGGTCTACCAATATGCCATGTTCAGATATTATATAACCCAACATATTACTTAATCAAGCTAAGATTCACTCTTATTGAACTTGGAATATCATTGCTTTTCCTTCATGATAAGTAAGGCTAATCTTAGTGTCCAAATTGTTCTTCTCAACCTTTCGAATACATTCCGTATATCATCCTTAATCACAGTCACTAATCAATCCAAATAAAATTGGAAAACTTTATTTATTAATGTCATGACTACTGTCTGGGCACTTGTTAACCCCCTATAGGTATCACGATTAACTCGAGTGCCCATCACTAATTCTTGAAATTCTTAAATAATTAATTTCTCAAATGAGGTAATATTATTACATGTTTTTCTTAGTCTCTCGATTGACTTCTTTTCTCAATTGACTCTCTCCATTCATTCGATTTCCCGGTTTCCTTATCGATTTATTCTAATGTCTGTCCATTCATGATAGTTGCTCCATATATTTCAATTTATTCATACGACTCAGTTTTCTAAACATAACCATCAAACTGAACTTGTATCTTCTGAATATGCTAGTATAAAGTACATTGTGAACCTAAGTTCCTTTAGCAATAACAATAGTAATATCTCCAATTCAAGAATCCAATAACATAGTTGGATACTTTACAATAGATACAACATACGCACTCTTTGTAATATATTCTTTTTTTGCAATTAAGTCTTATATCTATCTAACTCTAATATTCACTTCTAATTTGTTCAATAATCATTCATTCTTAGAAGTAAACCATTTGGTCTATTTGACCTAATTCGGTGAAAGTCTTCTTCGAAAGAAGATTTCTTTCTACTATCATCTATACTATTCACGTAATCTTTATCAATCAAGTATATTCATCATTGCTTTCTAGTCATTCTTAATGCCCCAATAAGATCGATTTCAACTATTCATAACATCTCAATAAGATCAATTTCTATCATACTTTATATGATCAGAGTACTCTTTATAATAAAGCTCAGTGAGGCAATATACATATCCATTTACTCATATACTTTTGGTACTTATCATCAAGATCATTACATCTTATCTAGAGATGTAATTCTGACAATTAACCAATTAATAACTTATGTTAAGGATACTTTAATCTCAATTGATTCTGGATAACACTTCTCCTTTTGCGCCTATCAAACTCGTGGATCTGGCCACGATTGTGGGGACTCTGCCACGATCGTGACAGAACCAATTAATCTCAGCCACGATCGTGCCTTTCTTCTTTTTCCTCAAATTCATCACTCATAGTAACATCATTTACACTCTAAATCTATCCCTAATTGATCATCACAAACACTTTCATATGTTGCTGTGATTCATCTTAAAATTTTAACTATGGGGATTAAAACTTAACAACATTTAATAAGTCATGGATCACTTTCTATTTCATATCCAAATATATGACACATATGTGCTTAATAACATTATTTGTCCAGGTAATCACATTATCCAACATACATTCACAATAACAATTCAACTTAACCTTAAGGGATTTTACTTATCTCGTTATCATTCATCTCATCTTCCCATTATTCTTTATTACATCTTAAATACGTATGTTCACAATTAATTCAGAATTATAGACACATAATCATTCTAAAATTCTGATCTTAATTCCATTGACATAATCACGTATTAAATCATAACTCTTATCATATTAATCAAACAACCATTTCAAGTCTAATTTCAACCTATCTAGGTTATAGAAAGAATTTGATTTTCTTTCAACCTTACTTGTACGCTTTAATTCTTGTCATTTATACTCATATCTCTACTTCTCTTAGTCAACCCACAAAATGTATATTCACATCAAAATCAATACATAGATACATAATCACAACATAATTATGATATCATACTCTACAGTCACAATTATAAATGCTCTGAACCATTATCTATCATATCAAACCATGTACTATTTTTCATTTCTAGATATCTGCAAAATTCCATTTTCTCTCATTCAAACAGATCATCAATCTTCTCATTACTTCTAACAACTTAATTCTTAACGAATGCTTATACGTATGACTTATGTATAACGTGTCTAAAATGCATGTACATTGACATATATTTTGAAAAATGCCCATGTAAGATACTAAGCCTGGGCTCTGATACCAAATCTGTAGCACCCCGCTCCCATAGGGCATATTCTCGAAGATACCATCGGTATTCGAGAACACACTCTACGAGGGTGGAGCACTAGAACGGTCAGTCACACTCAGTACTCATTGCAAATATTTTTTTTAACCATCCCATGAATTTTTCAAAAAACCAATAATCATTAATGGCCTATTTTATTTATAACACTTTCAATCACAATTGTGACAAACAATATACACATTACAGAATTTCAATAATCATTAGGGCCCTTTTCAAAATTGAAACATTTTCAGTCATAAAGTCATTACTCATCAGAATTATTCACATACAATGGTACAATATTTACGGAATACTTTATTTAAGACAAAAATGACAGAAATACGTATGCAGACGCCAACTGATCTTGACATCTATCTCTTACTCAGAAGCAGCAGTTAGACTCCAGTTGAATTAATTGAGTGTCTCCCTTGATCTTGAAAAATATGTTACAAATTGGGGTGAGCTTTGCGAACTCAGTTGAGTAACCATTATCGATGGCTCACTCAATCACATAACACATCAATTCATGTAATCATATAATTCACATCACTTCATAAATCATCATGTTGAATCACATACACTTTATATTCACTTAATGTCATATTTCACATTCAAAAATCATTCAAATAGTTCATTTCAATCATATAATCATACTTATCACAATCATATGCAATGCACATGATTCAGTTTCATTTATTACTTTGTTGTGACCGAGTGCCTCTTTTTTTTTCTAGCTCATATCCCTTGGTGTATACCGAGATGTATCAAATAATGTCCCATATCCCTTAGTGGATACCGGGTACATGCACAACTGAGCCAAGGGCTCTTATCACGTTATGAGCTTTATGCTCTTTTACTAGTGACTTCGGTCACAACTGCCTTTTTCTTTCATGCATTCCTGAAATGCAATGCATCTCACACATCCATTCAATCATTGTTTTCAATCAGTCACATTCACAGTCAAAACACAATCATCTTCGGACCTTAGTCTGGCATTCGACAAAATTTGTTGAGTAACAAATTTGTTGAGTAATCTTTACTTCTTCACATTCACATACAAGGAGCACTTCAAATATCACATTCATTCATCAGAAACCTCGGACCTTGATTTTTCAAAATTAATACAATCAATTTCACATTCATAAGATATTTCAAACATAATCCAACACAACAATTAATTAAGTGAGATCGTCTAGGTTACTCACAGTATGTTCGAGATTAGCATTAGCTTCCATGATTCGGAAACGTCTAGATGTGGACGCTCTATCCTGTATATCAATATTATGTAATAAACATATTGCACACACATTATTAATTGCATAATCACATAAACATTTAATTATACATATATGTATAAGTGTAATTTATAATACATGCTCATATTGACAGTCTTGGGTATATTTCCTTTATTCAGAACTCATAATCATTTAATAACACCTTTCAATCATTCTTTAATACCAATGCACTTTACTCATTTCAATCACCTCATTTCTCACCAACTAGGGTCATTCAAGATCTCATTTAAACTTACATCATATGGAAGCAACCTAGTATTGATTGGTTCAAACAGACAGAAGCATTTTCTGGCCAGGCCATGATCGTGGTGTCCCTGCCACGATTATGATAGAACTTTATTTTATCAGGCCACGATCATGCTGTAAGGCCCACGATCGTGCCCTGCACTTTTCTTCCTTCATCCATATGAATTTAAAACTTATACCAACATCAATTCTAATTACATTACCCATTTATTACATTAAACTAGCTAATCCTCTACTCATTTGATTCAACATTTCAAACTTAATCTCATCATTTATGAAATCCAATCTCCTTACATACTATGTCTTATTCATAATGCATCAAACAATTCATTCATTATGTTATGTCTTCATTTAACACTCTAAACATTTCACATTTAGATGCATTACCTTCTAACATCCTTTTCCTTTAAGGTATAACATCAAGATCAATAAAAAATTATTACACATTTAACTAACTTTTCCAACTTCACTTATGCTCCTTTTTAAGTCCCAATTAAGCCCAAAAACATCATAATTATATACCTCATCTGTGACACCCTAATACCCCCTAGGAGGATATTGCAAGTGCCATATACACAAAACACATTGAACACTAGGCATTTCAAAACATACAAAACACTTTATACCTACATTGTCAGAATCTCAACAAACATACATCGTAAATCAAAATTTCCGAAAGTAGCCTGAATTAAGGTTATTGCAACCCATCAAAATAAAAATCCATGAGTTATAGACATCAGATACAAGTCTAAAAACAATCTCAAAATACATATGAACAAAACAAAAAAAAGATCAAACTCCTTTGGCCATCGCAGTTGTCTTGTCCCAGTTTTTACGTCCCTCTTTCAGAACCTACATAGGGGAAATCCACCGTGCTAAGCATATAGCTTAGTGAGTAATAACTAATCTATGGATAAACTGAAAACTTATCATATTGAAT
>JAOQMS010000007.1:15860729-15897450 GCA_027563885.1 Erythroxylum longipes
CCAAAATTTCGAAATAACAACTATTATCACCAAATAAATTTGTAACACATTTAATCCAACATTCTTACTTTAATAACTAAAAAAAAAAAATCAGTTATACTCGGAACATGTCATGAATGCATGTATAATATTGGTGTGAGTCCAAAAAGGCATATGCACAAATAAGAAAAAACTAAATTATGCCAAGAATACCATGCATTGAAATTCCTTAATATTCTAACCCCTAATATGAGGTGTTACATCATCCTTAATTGGTTCAACCATTGAATAATCACAACATTACCAAAAAAAATCACTGCTTTTTCCAGTTTTTTTCAAGACAGATTTTTAAGTCAGTTTTGTATGACCATTATAACCTACAAAATGAGTTATTTAGGCAACAACTTCTTCTAAAAAAATGTTACTATATGTCTTAAGTTTCTAATTACATAAAATTCATGAATTTTTGATCTTTATTCTGTAAGTTACACCCAAACTACTACAGACTATTCTCATAGCATGACAACTCACTGTTCTTAACTTCAAGCCAACTTTCAAGACCCTTAAGGGCAAAGTTGCAATTAAATTCCTTCATGAAAATTGTATCCATATATATCTAGTTTAATATAAATCAAAACTCATCCCATTTGGATTTATACAAATCAAGATATGCCCAAAATATAGATACTTGTTCAGTAAAGCACTCCATCCAACCTATTCCAGCACACATTTAACTTCATTTTTATCCTTATTCATCTCTTTTGCTTAGTCTAGCTCATGTCCTCATTATTTACTCTTCATTCCTACTTCCAATTCAACTTAATATCATTCGCAAACCAATCCAAATCTATGAGTGATCATATACACCAAAATAGAACACAAACATATTCACTTTCACAATTAATTTTCTACATTTCTTTCAACCCCATTTTAGGACTCATTCTAACTCTAAATCATCTCTACATCAATTTATGAATCATAAATCATCATAAACACAAAATAATTACATCCATATCCTCATTTCTTCACTCACAATTCACATATATACATTACCATTTTATGCTCATTTAACCCTAATCAATCTTTAATAAGTTTCATTTAACAAACCAAAAAGAGCAATAACATAATACTTACTTGTTTAACTTCAAGCTCTTCAAAAACTCACCTAATCCTAACTTTCCCATGTATCATACGAGCATCAACTCTCATGGAGGAATGGGTTGGGTCTTCTTGTAGGAAGGTGAAGAAGACAAAGAAAATATAAGTAAATGATGGATGAGAGCAAGAGGTAATATTAATGAAGCTTGGTGTAGCAAAAAAGTGAAGAAAAAGAAGAAGGAATAAAGAAGATGAAGGTAGGAGAGACTTACAAAGAAAGAGAAGCAATTTACAGGTGAAAGACCAAAAAGTTGGTCTTTCAATTAACAAAAATGTGGGTTTACCAAGTTGTGTGGTAAGTGACACATGTCACTTGCCACATGTCACTTTCTTATGGACTCTCCTTGGTCTTTTATTTAACTAGTCAATTTGTCCCTAATTTCTAATCCAATTTACTCCCAATTTTCAATAACCTGTGTCATTAAATCCCAATGTCATTCATAAAAATTTCTACTACCGTCTGACACTTATTTCTGCCACTATTCATTAATTGTCTCGCCACTTGAAAATTTTCCTAGTCCAAAAATACCCTTCATTTTCAAAAATTTCTCAAAATTTTCCAAAAATTCTAAATCACTAATTAAACACACCAACTTAATTTTCAAGACACATAATCTATAATTCACATGAAAACAATCATTTATACCCAGAAATGTCAAATGAGTGCAATGATCAAATTCACGTGTGTATATACTAATATTGTGCATGAGTTTGAAATGCATTTTATAATCTCTCAATAATATTTCTTATATACGGTATTCTTGGGCTCTAACCCTTAGTATAGGAATGGGATGTTACACACTGACCTCATCATTCTCTAAAAATTTGGCATTGGTTGTTTCAATAATTCTAAACTATGATTCAGACAGTAAAATATGTACCCTTTGGATTTCTCTAGGTAACCAATAAAGTAACCACTAACTGTTCAAGAATCCAATTTACTTTCATGTGGATTATAGATACGTGCTTTTGCTGGACAACCCCAAACATGTGGGTGTCTTAAACTAGGTTTCCTTCCAGTCTACACCTCGAAAGGAGTTTTAGGAACTACCTTACTAGGAACCCTATTTAACAGATACATAGCAGTTTTAATTGCATACATCCACAAACCTTTAGGTAATGAAGAATTACTCATCATACTCGTAACCATATACATTAATGTTCTATTTCGCCTCTCTACCACACCGTTTTGTTGCGATTTTCCTAGCATAGTTTACTGTGCACATATGCCATGATTTTAAAGGAAGTTAGCAAACAGACCAAGACACTATCCAGATTCATCATACTTTCCATAATACTCAACATCTCTATCAGATCTTATAATTTTCACTTTTCTATCTAATTACCTGTTAACCTCCTTTACAAAAACCTCAAGGGTATTTACAATTTGAGATTTTTTATGCAGCAAATAGATATATCCATACCCTGAAAAATCATCTACAAAGGTGATGAAGTATTTTTCTCCATTAAAGGACGAAATGTCAAAAGGTCCACAAATGTCGGTATGCATTATTTCAAAAAGCTGACTACTTTTCTTTGCTCCTTTCTTACTATGTTTGGTTTGTTTGGCCTTAATGCATTCCACACATAAGCCAAGATCAGAAAAATCTAGATTAGGTAGATCTCATTCTTTACTAATCTTTCTAACATTTCTTTGGATATATGACCCAATGTTTATGCCAAAAGTAAGCGAAATATTCATTCACCAAACTATATTTTATTCCAACATTATGATTGACAATAAATAGGAATTCAGAAGAAAAAAAACATCATCAAGTTTCAATTTATATAAACCATCTATAAGCATTCCATAACTAATAAAGGAATTACTCTTATACAAATTGAAACAACCATGTCCACCCTTAAAGGTATATCCATTAGCATCAAGTCTAGAAATACAAATTAAATTTCTAGAAATTGAAGGTACGTAAAGAGTGTTCATTAAATCCAAGTGATGCCCAATATCTAATGTCAGCTTATAAGTCCATACACATTCAATTGAGGTCTTCATTCGATTTCTAATAAACAGAAAGTTGCTAGTTGGGATTATGGTTTGGATTGTAAGGAATCCTTGCATAATATTGGAAACATGAGTAGTGGCACCAGAATCAAACCACCAATTATTATAAGGAACTTCAAATAAGTTTGATTCAAAGCATAACAAAACATAATATTACCTTTCTTTTCAAATCAAACCTTACGTTTTCGACAATCTTTCTGATAACGTCCTTCTTTCTTACAGAAGTGGCATTTATCTAACTTTGTCCCTTCCTTTAAGGATCAGCAATATGTGGAACTTTAGCAGGTCCTTTCTTCTTAAAATTCTTGGCCTTTGCTTTGAATTTCTTTCCAGCTCTTTAACCCACTAGGTTAATATAATGAACTCCTTGTTTCTTTAATCTTGCTTCCTCCTGAATAAGCTTACTGGACAATTCATCAATATTCCAATTATCATTCAATGTGTTATAATTGATGTGGAACGGTCCATATTCAGAAGGAAGTGAGTTCATGATAAACTACAATAAAAAGGAGTCTTCCACAGCCATACCCAGTGTCTTAAGTCTTGCCGTGATATTTGTCATATCAAGGGCATGTTGCTGCATACCCTTTGACCCATCAAACTTTGTAGTCGTGAATTCATCCATAAGTGTCTCTACAAGTGCCTTATCGGTAGAACGAAACTTATCTTCCATAAGCTTAAGAAAATCTTTAGAATTCTGATTTTCAGTGCTAAGAAGAGTAGACTGAATGTTATTGGCAATCGTCATTCGCATAAAGTTCAAACATAGCTTGTTAGACCTTGTCCATGTCTTATAGTGTGCCTTTTTAGCCTTTGTACTAGTATCATTAAGGTCAGAAGGCTTATAATCTAATAACATCAAGTCAAGATCCAAAGCACCTAAATAGAAAGTGACTTGTTTGCTCCATTCAAAGAAATTCACACCAGTGAACAAGGTAATAAAAGAAGCTTAAGAGTGAAGGCTAATAACTGCAAACACATAAACGCTCACTAAGTAACAGATTCAGAAAGAAGCATATAAATTAAATATATTGTAGGTTTCCTTTGGGTAAAGACAACAATATATATCATCACCATCATTAAAATGCTATTTAAACTTTATAAGAAAATTAAATAAACTTCGTCAAATACATCTAGCATCTTTGGATAACTATAGATATATGACAAGAGTATATCAAATTTATCCTTTATATTTATTGGTTATAGAACATTGATTTACCTTTGGGTAAAGTCCTTAATTTCTATCAACTAATAAAATTTCCATAATAGCATTTCATAAAAATACATAAATTATATGACCACACATTCAAAACTAATTTGGTCACTTTGCTGACTAACAAATTAATTTTAATCATACTGTCATATATAAAAAATAATAATGATAATCATAATCATAAGATGAAACTAAAATTAAAATTTTATTATTTGTCAAAATATTATTACTATGACCAAGAGATAAGAAATCCAAAATTTAAAATAATTCATCCTTCATCAAAATTTTTTTAGAACTGTAATTTTCTATTCAAAACTCTAATTCCATAATTTATTAAGAAGAAGCTATATACAGTAATTTTCCATAATTGAAAAATTACCCGTTACCCATTCTTAAATAAAAAATTTTCTTATCCATTCTTAAACCAAAGATTTTCTTAGCATTCTAATTTGCTTCACGACATATTCATCATCCTAAAAGATGTTAAAGAAAGTAAGTGTAGTAAACCAAAGAAAGCAACTTTACAGATGTGGGCCTACTCTCATTATTGTCAAACTTCTTTAATTCTCTCCAAGAAAAGTTCTTCAGTGGAAATGAGAAAAACTATTTGCTTATTTAAGCCAAATCCCAAAATTAGAGAAATAAAGAAGTGCACAGACAGTTACAAGCAAACCTAGAGAAAGAAATCAAGAGACACACAAGCGCATGCTGAGATCTGCCAACGACGCAATTTTCTTTTAATAGGGAAAAATATTCTTTATACAAAATCCTAAAATCATAATTTTTTATAAGCATCATAATTGAAACAATGACCAAATCAATAATCTAAGGATTATTATCTATTAAAAAACCTAAGGCTCTGATACCACAGGTAAGTTTTTCGGTTCCTGATTATTCAAACATTAAAGATATATATCATACATGAATCATAGATCATACATAAATCAATCGTACCTATTAAGATCTTGAATATAATAATAACCACGTAAAAGAATCGAATAAATCACTTACCTTGAGTAGAATTTGTCATGATGTAGAGAAGAAAGCTTCTACCAATTATGAACTAGTTTCTCTCTCTTAACCCTCTTTCTGTACGATAGGTTGATGGATAGCTCAATGCACAAATACTTACTCTTTCTTTATTTGTGTTTTGTATGTACTTAATTAGGGTAGAGAGAGGACTAGTTTATATACACTTCTTTATTGACATTAAATCCTGTACTTCCATAAAGTACTAAATTAACGGTTAAGATTTAATATAATATTAAACTAAGAAAACCCTAAACATAGTTTAATATAGGCTTATAGAAAATTTATGCCACAATATCAGGCCATATTTCTTATATTTGTCATATCAAAATCATAATTAGTGAAATTAATTATTATTATTATTTAGGTATATTATAAATAAAATTAGATCCAATCATCTTCACATGAGAATACTTGGTGATGCCCTCGAAGGCTGTAAAAATGACTAATTCAGATAGATGGTGTAATGTTCTTATTGAATTGGAAAGTATAATGCCCAGATATTTGCCAAACTAGAGGAGACTAGATGATAATGTTTGGGTTGGGGACTCATATAATATATTTATCAACATTTCGAACAAAGAAATCTTCAAAGGAAGAGGTTAGGTGAAGTATTAGCGATGACTGATGTGGAGTAAAAATATGATGCCTAAGGTCTCATTCTTTATTTGGTTGTCGGTGAAGCAAAGAGTTTCCACCCTTGATAAAAATAAGTTATTTGTACTAACAACACGTGTTTTTTATGCAAGGAAGAACCTGAATTAGCGGAACACTTATTCTTCTCGCATAGAATAATATGAAGATATGTAGGAGGTACGGGACAGATCTTCTATTCCCTCTACCCTATTTCCTCTGTTCCAAAGCCTTCTTAGCTATCTAATTTCTTTTTATTTATTACAATGAAGGGATGAAAACACTTTGGGAATAGGAGGAATAGGGATTACGGAACAAAAGATTTGGGGTAGGGGGTAATTGGACATAATGATGGCAATATTACCTCAGCTGGGCTACCCTAACTTGGCCTAAAGTTAATAGGTCCGGCTTAGGTTAATTGGGCCTTAGGCCTAATTTTTTTTAAAATTCTGTCCAAGCCTAAGGCCCAACGGTAATAAAAAATGACATCATTTTGATATTTTATTAAAAAATAATAACTACCCTAAGCCTAGTTAGGCCAAGCTAGGCTCGACCCATTATCATCCCTGTTTAAATGTTATCGCTATTACAAAATCGAGGCAGGATCCATTCCCACAAATAACATAATAATAATGAAATTTTTTCATATAATTTTTTGAAAGTCAAAATCACTTAAAATTTTATAACTTTATTAACACATAAAATATAATAAAGTATGAATTTTAATTCGTACCTTATTCTAAAACTTGATCTTTTCTCTTGTCATCTCTCTTTAATTGTTTTTTAATTGATTCATTTCAACTATCGTAGCTGCGCAAGTGTCCAATCTTTAATGATATCTATATAACATGTTGAGAGAATTCTGTAACTATTGCAGAGAGACTTAAGCAAGGAGTGTTAGCTCCGAGTCTAGGCCTATTTATAATAGGATTTGTACTTGTTAATAATTTAATTGAAATTAAATTTTAATGTTAATCAAACTTTAATTAAAATCATAATTAATTATGAATTAAATACCAATTATGTCTAAATATGATCCAATGTCTTATATTAATCCTTATTTATTAAATATTTCATATTTAACCATAAAGTTTCTTAAATTTTACAATCAAATCTAACTTAATTAAAACATCTTTTCTCTCTTCAACCTGTTCTTTTTGTGTAGCCCATTAGGTTCCTATATATGTTGAAAATGGATAAAAATTATAATCCTAAATTATATTTAGGATTAGATAATTTAAACTCTTTTAATTCATCTGTAATTCTCTAATTAAATGATTTGTATCTATAGATCAAGATTGGAATCTAACAACCCATCATAACCATTCAGATAATTAAGAATGTCAAAGTGGTTTTTACTAACCTATATATGCATGATTTTCCTGTATAATTTAATTATTTCATCATACAATGCTCCGATTGGATAGAGAGCTTAATGTCTACTCTACTTGAGTCCATTCATATTAGAACACCATCATTGGTAATTGATTCAATTAATAATATTTGAAAAACTATTTTCAAAGTGTCATTCCAACTTGGTCAAGGATTTCCTAAATCAATAGTAATCGAAAATGATAGAACATTCTCCTTAATCAATTTAGAGTGATGAATCTTATATTGATGACTCGATTTCCTTCATATAGTTCATGTTATATCCAATGACTACCGACTGAGTTACCTTTGACTAGAATAGGTCATAGGTAGTATCAAATCATAACAATCCCTATATGGGATAATTTTGGAGATCTCAAATTAAAGGATCACTTATACAATATCACAATAAGAATTCCCATAGACATATGAGCAATATTTCAAATGAATTTCTCATTGAGCGTCAATTTAATAAATTTGTTCTTTAACAAGAACTCTCACATTTAGTTAAGTATCTCTATACTATAGTCTATGAGATCAATTACTTCCTTTGTAAAGAAAAAACATAAAATATATTAATCTTTTTACATTATATTAATGTTTAGTCTTAATAGAATAATAACTAGGAATATAAGTTTACGAGATATTAGTCAGCTCAAAATGTCATTACATTTTATCATCTATATGATTTTGACATAACTCTAAAATTTTTTCATCGAATCCTCAATAAGGATTAATAAAAAAATTGCATAATGGATGTACAACTTTTCTATCTAACTTTGAGAACTCTTCTCAAACATAACCTATGTCCAAGAAAACTAGTTTATTAACTCAGTATCAAATATAATAAATAAGATAAATTCCACTCAGAATAAAATCAAAGTGTAAGAAAAGCAAGTAATTAGTTATTTGTCATAACTACCAAATAAGATTAAGGCTTTAGTTATACATTACTCTCACTATTTTATTTGAAATAATAGCCCTCACTACTTACTATAATCTCTCTAGTGGGATAAGATCTCATTTAGATTTAGTTGATCTTAAGTTTTGTCAACAAACTAGCTAAATTTAAATTAGGTAGGTAACAATTTTATTAATCATATCTCAAGTGACTCCTAAATCTGTTAAGTGATAACTCTTGCCAAAACATATCTTATATGTTATTCCTAATCCTACTTTTAGATTCATATGATCATGAGTTTGATAATCCAAATCACATAAGTTTAGTTAATTAGGACATACTATTATAAGACTAAACATATTCAAGTTAAAGTAGTTTTGAGTTTGTTCAACAAGCGTAACAATAAACAGAACTCTAGTTTATTCTTATAATGAGGGATTTAATTTTAAATAGTCTCATCAAACACAAAATTGTATGTAAAATATCATACATATAAAACATACAATTTAACAAGCATAATATATCGTGATCTCCAATTTATAATCCTCCTATGCCTTCATTAAGTTTGCTATTTGATGTTGCAACTATTTGATTTGTGCCTCTAAAATATCGAACTGAGATCAGTAAGAAGTGACCTCTTCCTCCCCTTGACAAATCAGCCCTATGAGTGCCGACACTCTGTTAACACACTCAGTCAAATTGTTGCCTCCTATCATATTGATATTTTGGCTTTAACACTAGTTATTACAAAGATTTTTCTATACACCAAACTTACAATGAATTTGCACTTACTCCTTTGTACGGTAATCTCACTTGGGTCTATTTAAGCAAGACTTAACCGTCCCATATGATCATTAACTGATAACAACTTAATCTCAAATGCCTCATGACTCTAGAAGTATTTAACTCTCATACCCAGGTAATAATACTATAAAAGTGTTAAATAATCATAGGCAACAATAAATGCATAAGAGCTATGGTAAAAACCAACCTTTATTACTTCCCTAAAACTATACAAAGGAATGCTCTCTCTCAATGTGTTCCCTTCCCTTTTATCTTTGTTTTTAGGAGAAAAGCTCAACTAAGCTATTTATAGACATCTCTGACTTTACAATTTAAAATCCTAATTAAATTTAACTAACTAGATCACCTCTATCCTAATCATATTACTTCCAACTAACCAATTGGATGAAACCCTCATCCAAATAGGTCTCTTTCTAATAGGATTTAGCTACATCATAACTAATAAGATAAGAGATTCCATTTAACTAGGAATGATACATCCATATCCATAAAGAACTCTACCATCTTCAAATGATCCTCCCGTATGATCTTTATCTTTTAGAGTTGATGTATATCTACTGTGATCTTATTTGCCACATCAAAGAGATAACGTCTATCTTTATCCACTGTTGATGAGTCATCTAAGCCCAAAGCCTTCCATAGCACCCTGGTCTTGGTCCAATGATTATCCATGTTAAGTTTATTAGTCATGGTCCATCTATTTGACAGTACATTAAGTCGTTAGAGGTCTTACATATCTTCCTCATATATGTGATCCAGCTAACCTTTAACCCAAGGTCCATCTTAAGCTATTTTTTGGTCTCATATTTGAATCTTGCATCTCATTGAAGATTTCTTCCAATGTACACCAACACATGCCATCTCATTGACAATGCCTATTTTCGTTTACTAGTCACAATTCTTTTCCTTGTTTTGTTGTCTCAAGTGTCAAACATTGGTCAAGGCTCGCTAATGCTTGCACGATTCCTCTGTTAGAACTTAGGGGTCTAATAAACTACCCTATAAGAAGAAATCGATTCCCTTATTGAAATAATCTGTGGGCACTCCTTCGAATGTGGTTTCCTACACATCTCCAACATATCACATTCCCTCTCCGTCGAGTTTGAGTTTGCTTTTATTTAGACACTTTTTCACAATGTCCATTGTGCCCAAGATAGCATAATCATTGATATAGACTTCTTCTATCGAGTCATCCTCTCCTTCTCCTTGATCCTTCGTGACCATAGAATTCATTTGCTCTTTACTCACCTTCTATTTTGGGCATTCACAAGAAAAATAGGGCCCTTCATAAGTGAAACAAACAATATCTTGTTTTGTTTATTTCTTGTACTTACATTGAGAAGATTCACATACCTTCTCTTTTCCTTTCTCTGAGTCATACCATGTCCCACCTTTCTTCTTTCTCTTATTGCTAGCTCGAATTGGTGGTGACATTTGGAGATTTACCAAGGCATTTGTAGCCACTATCGCCCTTAAGAGATCTTGCACGTTCTGCCTTCAAAGCTCCATTTGTGCCCAATCTTGAAAGCGACTTATGAAGTTGAACAACTTATCCTTCTCAGACATGTTCCACACATCCAACATTAAAGACATGAATTTTCAAACATACTCCCATCTCGAGCTATCTTGCTTTAATTTCTTCACGAGTTATAAAGTGTTGTTGTGGAGGAACTAGTTCGTTAGCTCCTTCTTCATCATCTCCCAAGTGTCAATGGTAGGTCTACCCCTACTGATGTTGTTAGAGATTCTCGTTCTCCACCATAACCTTCTATCCTCCACCATATATATAGCCATGATTGACACCTTCTCTAAGTCAGACACGCTGTAAAGTATCATTCTATCTTCCACTAGAAAAATTTTGAGCTCATTAGCACTCCGTTTTCCATCGAATACCTGGGGCTCTCGTACTTTCACCTAAGTGCTTCCAGCACCCTTAACATCCTATGTTGTAATGACACACTTTAGGATCGTGATCTCTAATCTAGAATCCTTTTGTGCCTTCATTAAGTCAACTCACGACCCTCAAAGTGTATAACTCTCACACTCAATTAAGAATACTATGAAAGTATTAAATAATCATAGGTAACAATAAACATACAAGAGCTACAGTAAAAACCAATCTTTATTATTACCCCAAAACTGTACAAAGGAATGATCTCTCTTAATGTGTTCCCTTCCAACCTATCTCTGTTTTTAGGAACAAAACTCAAATAAGAAATTTATAGGCACCTTTGCCTTTATAATTTAGAATCTTAATTGAATTGAACTAACTAGATCACCTCTATCTTATTCAAATTACTTCACACTAACCAATTAGATGACACCCTCATCCAAATAGGTCTCTATCTAATTATATTTAGCTACCTCACAACTAACAAGATAAAAGATTACATTTAACTTGGAATGATACATCCATATCTATGAAGAGCTCTACTATCTTTGGATGATTCTCCTATATGATCTTTATTTTTTATAGTTGATGTATATCTACTCTGATCTTATCCACCACATCATTCAAGATCTCCCCTTAATCTCTATCCATTAATGATGAGTCATCCAAACTCAAAACCTTTCATTGCACATTGGTCCTAATTTAATGCTTATCCATGTTAAGTTCATTAGTTATGGTCTGTCTATTTGAGCACACATTAAGTTCTTAGAGCTCTCACATGTCTCCCTAATACATGTGATCTAGCTAACTTTTAACCCAAGGTCCATCTTAAGTTATCTTTTGGTATCACATCTAAATCTTGTATCTCGTCGAAGATTTCTGCCAATGTGCACCAACACATGCCATTTCATCAACAATGCCCATTTTCCTTACCTACTGGTAAGTCTTTGCCTTGTTCCGTCATCCCGAGTGTCAAACATTGGTCAAGGCTTGCCAGTTCCTGCACTATTCCTCTATTAGGACTTAAGGGTCTAATGCCAGGTGTATAAGGCATTAATCTAATACCTTTTTCAGATTTAATTTGAAATTAATCAATTTTAATTTTATAGTTCATAAGATGTGCAAATTTTGCAAAAACTAATATGAACTATTCAAATTTAATTATTTAGGGTTAATTTTCAATTGCAAAGTTAAATAAATAATAACCAAATATATTTAATCAAGTTATATAATTAAATTAGATTTTGATTCCATTGTTAGAAAATCAGGATGGGATCCAATATCACATGCAACAAAATAATTACGAAACTTTTTTTAAAATTTTCTAAAATCTAAGATTATTTAAAATTTCATAACATGATTAACACACATAAAATGTAATAAAGCATGAATTTTAATTTTTACCTTATTTTGAAGCTTGATCCTTTTTCTTGTTGTTTTTCTTGTTGTTTTTCTTGAACTATTTCTAAAATTGGCTTATCTCAACCACCATAGCCACATAAGTGTTTGACCTCTAACAATATCTTCAGAACATGTTGAGAGAACTCTACAACTATTGTAAAAAGGGTTAGACAATGATTGCTAGCTCCGTTTGAGTCCAAGCCTATTTATAATATTTTTTCATATTGATCCTTATTTTTTAAATATCTCATATTTAATCATAAAGTTTCGTGAACTTTATAATCAAGTCCAATTTTATTAAAACATATTTTCTCTCTTCCACTTGTCCTTTGTTTATGATTTAGATTCCCAAATATGTTGGCAGTGAATGTAAATTATAACCCTAAATCATATTTAGGATTAGATAAATTAAACTCCTTTAATTTATCACCAATTATCTAATGAAACAATTTATATTTATAGTTCAATATTGGCATCTGGCAGAGCATTATGACTACTTAAATATTTAGGAACGTCAAAGTGGTTTTGACTAACCTTTCTATGCATTATTTTTTCTTATAATTCAATCCTTTCATCGTACGATATTCTAAAATATAGAGCATGAAATTAATGTCTACTTCATTTGAGTCCAATCATGTTAGTTCACCACCATTGGTAATTAATTCAATTAATAATACTTAAAAGCTATTTTCAAAGTACCATTCTCCTTTGCCAAGGATCGCTCGAATCAATACTAATCGAAACAATAGAACATTCTCTCTAATAACTTTAAAGTGATGAATCCTATATTGATCACTTAACTACCTCCATATAGTTCATGCTATATCAATGTCTATCGATTGAGCTACCTTTGACTAGAATAGGTCATAAGTAGTATGAAAACAAAACAATCCCCATATGAGATAACTTTAGAGATGTCAAGTCAAAGGATCACTTATACAATCAATACAATGAGTTTGTTTAATATCTTCATACTTTAGTTTATAAAATTGACTACTTCTTTCATAAGGAAGAAACTTAATAGGGGCTTGTGTTTTTACGCTCTTTTAGTGTCCAATTTTAATAGAACAATGACTAGAAATAATTTAGGGATACTACATAAATGCAATATAGATCTTAAAATTATGATCTCATTATAATTTCATTTGCAATGTATATTTATCCCATAGACTTTTCCATATACATCTAAATATGTAGAAGAAAAAGAATACCTTTAAATAATTATGTTATTAACTACAGCTAACTGATTTGTTTTAAGTCATATACCAACAGCCACATAGATAAACTTGGCCTTAGCTATACAAAGTTCTTAAGCTAGTTGCAGAGGGACAAGAGTTTTTCTGGTAGGGATAGGGCAGTGGTTGAAGTGGAATTTAGTTATTATATATTCTTCATATAGAAAAAGAAGAATTCCATGTTCTTTAGAGGAGTAGTGATCAGTGTGGATCTAATAAGGAAGGAGCTCTTATCATTGATTAAGGAGTAACTTATAGTGAATAAGGAAACTGAAAGTTAGAATGATATTGTTACTCAAGAATGGAGGCTAAATGAAGCAAGTCGATAGGGAAGCATTTCAATTGATGTGGCAATTACAAGCTTTATAATATGCAAGATTTAAGAAGCTCATTCATTATGTCTACTCGATATAAGAGCTATCTGAATTGATCAGAGGGATCGTTAGCCTCTCACAAACTTCAAAAGCTTAAAACCCATAAAAGTCTTGGCTTCTGCTAGTGTAATGTATTTATTTAAATGTTCATTGTCTCCTTGTAACTTAACTCCTCAACAAGCTTAGATTTTGCTAAAGTATTAAAAGGCGATAAGTTGAGTGTTGCTCTCCCTTATAGACCTTTTTCTATCTCAATATATTATTTATTTACCTTCTTAAAAGATTATTAAAGTAATAAAGCACCCAGGGAAAACTACAACTTATTCAAAATCAATGATATACCGATTCTTACAACTTTTCTACACTAAAGATGTTTACAATGGGTCCATTTTTCCCATTCTGATACTGAACATGAATGCTCTTTGTTATTATAATGTTAGCTCTTTTACATAAAATTTAACAAATCATCCATTATAGTAGAAGGAGGAATCATATTTTAGTTAACTTTAATGTTATTTTACATTTTAATCATTTGATATGAGATCTCACATAAGAGATGAATATCATAATTTTATTTCGAGAAAGACATGGGATGTCAAATCTTTTATAATCATACAAAAAAGATTATTAATAAATGTTTTAATTAGCTATCAATGGCATATAATTATCTTAAACTCAAATTGGAGTTTTTCTTTGGTTAGTCTAGGCTTAGGGACATGCAAATGATACTAGAGTAAAGCTTCTACCAATACGATGTTGGGCTAAAAAATGAGAATAGAGAGTTGGACCATTAATAAGGTTATAAGAAATGGGCGAGTTTGTATGATGTTAGACTAGGAAAAAAAGGATGAGGAGTGGTGTCCCCAATAGAGCCGTGGTAATAGGTACTTTTAATATGGTTATAATCTCATCCTACATTAGAAGAGGAGGGGAGATTAGAGGTTGTGGATAAGACTTGGATGAAGTCTTCAAGGATTTAAGAAAGTGAGATTGTAAGATCCCACATAAGAGTTAAATATCACAGTCTCATATAAAAAAAGATGAGAGGTCAAAATCTTTTAGAAACTTATAAAAAATGTTATAGTTGTAGTTTACATTACGTTTTGGTAGGTGTTTTAGTGTGTTATAGGTGTTGATTAGATGATTTTTGCATGTTTAGGCTTAGAATTATGTCAATATGATTGTATGTTTATGTTTTTGAGTGTTTTGTGGTTTAAAGCATGATGTTACCCTTTAATTTTGTACACTTTAGAGACGTTAATGGGCTGGTTTAGCTTGTGGCCCGGCCTATTGCTCGATGGGCCACAGGCGGGTTGGGCCAACCAGGCCTGCCATGTTTTTAAAAGAAAAACTTCCAAAATGAATTCATTTTGGAAGTAACGATTGGGCCACGGGTCAGCTTGGGCGACCCGACCTTAGCCTGTTTGGGCCAAAATTGGGCCGAGCCTGGTTGACCGAGCCCTTTTTGACATCTCTAATACACTTTACTTGTTTTGATGTGTTTATTAATATATGAACTCAGATGAAGATGACTGGAGCAAGTGGGAGAAAGATTGGACAAAAGATCATGATCGTGAGAGAAAAGCTTCACACTAAGTCACAATCATGACACACATGTCTGTGACAGAAGGTAAATTTCACTAAGTTATGATCATGACGCCCCTGTCATGATCGTGACAGGTGCTCGCCATACACGAGGATCTCCTTCTGTTTTGATACTTAGAGGGTCTTTTTGGACAAATTGACAAGGATCAAACCTAATCTTTATCCTAAATGACCTATGAACTATATAAGAACATTACAAGACCCAAAAGAGACCTAGACTCCATTTTGACAAATTGAGAAAGAATATAAGGAAGATCAAAAAGGAGAGAAGAGAAGAGCAGCATCTGCAGCTGCAGTCCAACAAGTTCTTTTTTTCTTTCTCTTGTTTATTTATTACCATCTTGATGTATGACTTAGGATTAAGAATGTTGGATATGTTAATGATGTCCTAATTTCATTGTGGGATTTATTCTTAAATCATTTTATGACTTGATGGCTTTTGATGTTAATGAAATGTTTGGGTATTATGATATTTATGGTTGTGTGTACTTTAATGATAAATCGAGAGATTGAATCAATAATAATATGATTAGGTTGGTTAATGAGAGTTAACAACCCAATAGGTCACATAAATATCAAATCAATAATCATACAAAGAGAGGCCTTATGTGGGCACCCGATTATCTAATAGATCATTTAAGAACTAATTGAAGATGTAGGCTATTTTTGTTAATTGAGAGATTTCAAAATTAGAATTTTATAATCAATTCGGGATTATTAATTAGGTTTAAATGATTAGATCTTGAGAGAGAATAATCAACCCTTCAAAAATCTAGGATTGATACCGATTGAATAAAAAGTGGTTAAGGTAGCAAAATGACGATAGAATGAATCCTGTGTTCTCATAATTGATTGATCTTGTTTTATTGCAATATCTCATTTGTTAAGTGGTTAGTGATCTATTTGATTTAATTGTAATAATTTCGGAATTTTAATTTCATTCAACTCATGCTCGATTGCTTAATTTTCTAGTTATTTTTATTTTCATTTAATTCACGTTTTTACAATCTTAAACAAAGTTAGGATTCAATTAGTTTTAGCTAATTCCTTATGGGATCGACACCTTAATTACTACAAGTTATGATTCATATAGTTACAAAATATTGAGGGTTTTACATTAGATAAAACTAGTTCAATAAGTTTTTGGTGCCGTTGCTGAAGAATTAGTTTAGATTTATTTAAATTCCTTTATTCTAAGGAATTTTTTTTCCCTTTCTTGTGTCCGTGCTACTGCTTCAACATAAGAGTTACTCAGAGTTCAAAAAGGACTACAGAAACTTTAGCACTTGATATCACCTGATAGGAATGAGCAATTCGAAGAGCAAGACGTCAAGAAGAAGAAATAAAAAAAATGGTGGAAGAATTCAATCAATGATACCAACAATGAACCTTTATAGATTTCATGAGACTAGGATTCAACGCTGCAAATCAAGGCATCACTCGACCATCGGTGCAAGCACCAGTATTTGAGATGAAACTAGCTTTGCTGAAGATGCTGTAAAATAATGTGTAGTTTTACGAGTTAACTAATAAGGATCCTAACCTCCATTTAGTGAATTTTCTAGAAATATATGATACCTTCCGATATCATGGAGTTTCGGAAGATGCTATTAGGATGGGGCTCTTTCCCTTCACTCTTAGGGACAGAGCCAAGGCATGGTATCATTCGTTAAGCCTGACAAACATCACAACTTGGGAGTAGTTGGTGCGTGCTTTTTTGGATAAGTACTTCCCTCTAACAAAGATGACAAAGTTAATAAAGGAAATTACAAATTTCCAACAAAGTGATGGGGAGTCACTTTATGAAGCATAGGAATGGTATAAGGATTTGCAAAGGAGGCGTCCTCACTATAACCTACCCAAAGTATTCCTTCTACAAACCTTTTACAATGGAGTTATTTCGCCTAAAAGAGGCACCATTGATGCAGCACTGGAGGATCTCTAATGAGAAAGATAGTTGAGGAAGTGGAGGATTTATTAAAAGATATGGTAGGTAATAGATGTCTTTGGATGCTAGACAGAAGCAGATAACAAACAACCTTCCATGAGCATAAGGGAGCCATTGTTGTCAACTCGATAACGGAAATGCAAGAAAAAATTGATAGCTTAACCTGACAACTTAACAAAACGTTTGGGTATTGTGATATTTATGATTATGCATAATTCGATAACAAATAAGGGAGCCATTGTTGTTAACTTGATAACAGAAATGCAAGTAAAAATTCATAGCTTAACCTAATAACTTAACAAAATGTTTGGGTATTGTGATATTTATAATTGTGCATACTTCGATAACAAATCGAGAGATTGAATCGATAGTAATATGATTAGGTTGGGTAATGAGAGTTAACAAGCTAATAAGTCACATAAATATCAAATCAATAATCATACAAAGAGAGATCTTGTATGAGGACCCAATTATCTAATGGACTACTTAAGAACTAATTAAAGATGTAGGCTATTTTTGTTAATTGAAAGATTGCAAAATTAAAATTTTGGAACCAATTAGGGATTATTAATTAGCGTTAAATGATTATATCTTGACAGAGAATAAGATCGATATTAAGTAAATCAAAAGTGGTTAAGGTAACAAAATGAAGATAAAATGAATCATATGTTGTCACAATTGATTGGCCTTGTTTTACTGAGATATCTCATTTATTAAGTGGTTAGTGTTCTATTTAATTTAATTATGTTAATTTCAAAATTTTAATTTCCCTCAACTTATACTCAATTACTTAATTTTCTAGTTATTTTTATTTTTGTTTAATTCACGTTTTTACAAACCCAAACAAAGTTAGGATTCAATTAGTTTTAGCTAATTTCTTATAAGATCGACACCTTAATTAATACAAGTTATGATTCATATACTTGCAGAATATTGGGGGTTTTACATTAGATAAAACTTGCTTAACAAAATGAACTACTAATTAACTTCTTAACTAATTATTCTTAACCTTGTAGTTCTTTTAAACTTGAATTGAATTTTTTTAACTAGTATGAATTTAGAGTATTACAAACCTTTTATTCAATTCTTATACTTATTAATCACTCTATATTAAGACTTATGTTAATGTGTTTAATGTAAATTTTACGTTTAATCAACAAAATATAAGTTAGTATCTAATTTGGAATGATGCATTTGCTTAACTTGGATACTGATACATATGAAAATGTATCGGTAGGTTAAAGCCTAAAAATAGTTCCACTAAGCCAAGAACTTCCAAAGATTCCGCAAGATGAAAACACGTGTCATAACCTCATGCACATATAAGTCACTAGAAAATTTATTACTATTATTAAGAATGAGGTATTTTTTATTTATCTACTTATCTCATTAAAATATTATACTTTCTTTCCTAGCTCTCACTTAATTATTAAAACTAAATGTTGGAAAATATTTTTGCATTTAGTTTTGTAAGTTTATGAGAAGAGTATATCAAGACCAGTAACAAACACTCAAGTCTAGACCTAAGCCTGAAGAATACCTAGAAAATATTTTTTGTCATTTGACTCTCATTGTGATTTGTTAATATAATAAAGCATAAGATTAATGATCACAAATTAACATCTTACTATCTTAACAACAAATGGAACAAATACATCCTCCTCCTCCTCCTTCTTCACAACTACCCTCAAACCCACCCCTCCCACCTATAAATGCCTTTACCCTTTGATTTTGCTAACCTTTCAATAATAATTGAGAAATTTCAATAATATTTTTTTAAATAATCATAGCTCTTTAATCTAGACCCATGCATATAAAAACATATAAAATCATGTCAAAGCCTTTCCAAGGTACTCAATAAACAAAATTATTACTAGATGAGGCATACCATATTATACCCCTAAGTAGAGAAAGATTTGCAATTCAGAACAATACCATAGTCCCACCCACAACACATTATTATAGACATGTTTCACCCAAGATATTGTAAGAAAAAAAATCAAGAGCCAATTTATGTTGATTTTCACAGCCTTTTCACCATATCCATATTATTTGAGCCACTAATATTGAAATCCAAGTTGTCACCATGATATCCCTATAATGGCATGATATATCTGTAAGATCTTACCATAAGATTAGAAGAAATGATGGATCTACATAGGGCATCAAAATAAATAAAGTGTGGAGCTTTCTTGTATACTTTTACAAGTCAAATAAGGGATTGGTACCAAACATGCATGATAGGTTCAGTAACTGGCTTCACATAATTAAATAATTAATTAAGACTAACTTTGCCATTAATTGTTGCATACATTGTGACCCAATAACTTTTTAAGATAATTCAAAAATCAAGATAAACCCTTAAAGATTACACTAGACCATTCAATATAGAAGATACGTAAAGACATAATATAAATACCTCCATTACAGCTTGTGCTTTTGAGGAAGGGTTTAAATGTCATCAACCCTTATGAAAATCATTAAAGATGGAAAGGAAATATACCTTTAAGGATGTGTAAGAATGGACTAGAAGCTATATTGATTTGGAGGAAGTTGATTTATTTATATATCATCTGAATAGGTCTATAACATAGATAACATCTAGGACGTGGAGAGAGTATATACTACACTTTAAAGGAAAACAAAATGATAGGTGTATAGGAAGAGCATAATCACAAAAATTCCACAAAAGGAAAGCTTGTATAGAGGACAATAATGTGATATATTCAATCTAAACATAAAATAGTACTAAAAGGAAATCACTAAGGCAAGTGGAAATATTGTTTTTATAGTATAAATTAGGTGAATATGAGTGTTGATCCTATAAGAACAACAATTACTAGTACTAACCATTTTTTTATTATCTAATTTAATAAAAATGATTAAATTAATAAAAAATAATTAACTAACCTAATCGAAAGTACTAATCTAAAGCAATGAATAAGATTGAAGCAACCAGTAGATAAATAAGATCTATATAAGAATCCCCATGGAATCTTTATATGCTTAGATTTATCTTTATTCAATAAATAACCCTAGTTTATTGGATTGGTAGAAATTCTAAAATTGCAACCATATTCTTTCTCAAGCAATATAGCCTATATTAGTAAGTTGATTGATTGAAATTCCTTTCTAATCAAAATCTTAAGAATGCATTAATTTGTCATATGAATTTCCTTGCAAATTTGACTCTAACTTAGTAGATATATATAGTCATATCTCTAATATTTCAAGCAACTCTCATTATTCATTCCTTAATTATTCATACATATGATTTCTTAATCCCTATATATGAAATTCAAAATTAAATTTTTGCATTTTTCTTCTTCAATCAATATGACACAAACTCATGAATAATTATCAAGAGAACTTAAATATATCACTAAATCAAAGAAATCAATCTAAATATTAGGTTCTAGGCACGTAAATCCATATCCACATTTAGGTAATAAAAAGAAAAAGAAAATCATAATAAATAATAAAGGAAATAAGACAGAAGAATGAGTTCTCATGAATCTTGAATCCCAATGTTTTTGATTAAATCTTTATAGAATCTTGAATTTTTCTCTAAGTTGCTTTGTTTTTATGTACAAACCTTTAATTTGGTCCCTTTTATTGCTCTGAAGCCCATATCGGTCTTGTGTTCTTTATAGCTTTAAAAAATCCTAGTTTCCATCAAGTTCACTACTAACAAGGGTTAAGGACATTATACCATATTGAACATATTTTGGATTAGTAACTCTTCTTTTGTACATCGGAGGGTTCACCTAGTAAACATACGTTAAGAACATAGTATCATGTTACATATGTATTATATCAGCAACTCCTTTTTCGCATATCAATCACTTGGAGAATACAAACCTAAATTCTATAAGCATAGGTTCATATTAAAGCCATGTAATGGAACATGGATCCTTATTTAAACCATGTTCTTCGTTTGAAAAATTATCCCAAGAAGTAGAATACACTAGGGTGGAATATAGTGGGAACACAAGGTTATGTTTAGGATATTTCCTTTAATATGACAAATTATGGAACAAGTCGAATGTTACGTTAGTCTTTATGAGGTTAATCATGGTATCATGTTGCTATCGTTTCATTGAACATAGGAGCATGCTCACCGTGTTTATCCAAAATACCTCTAAAACTTCTCTAACTTTGCTCTAACTTATATGAATTCATTCATTCCTCATTTAGGAGCTAAAATAAGGTATGTAAACAAAATATAAGATATATTGAGTTTTATAAATCATCCAAACATAAGAAAAAATGCTCTAAACAAGCATACTAAAAAACATAACTCAATTAACACTTATAGAAGTGGAATTAGTTGCATTAATTGCATTCATGAATCACATCTTGAACTTTATCAAAGATTGGGATCTAGTAGATGTGTTGTGTTGATTTCTATTGAAAATTTAAAGCTTTTCTCTATTATAATATTATTATGCATAACCTAAAGCAAATGAACCAATCATTTGTTAGTAATACAGTGGTGAATAAAGTATCATTCCTACGAAGAAGCAATGAAGATTTATAACATTCTCTTTCTATTAGCTAACTAATTAAATCAAGATATTGAATTTTTGATTGGTATCAAAATTAAAACAAATCTAAATAGAGAAAAATTAGCTAGAAATAAAACAAAGCAAATGATCAAGAGAAGAAAAATATGAATAAATATTTGTGTAATGCTTCCTGCAACATTATCTTTGTATTCGTGTTTCAATAAAATAAAAAGGTTTTATTAACTAAATTAATAAAATTCCTAACTTCTCAAGTAGTTCTCTCTCGAGTTACAATTACATATTGTTAGGTGATTAACTAATATCTCTATATAATTAAAACTCTCAATAATGCATTAAGACTTGTGCAATTCCGTGAAAGATTTGACTCTGACAATAAAAGATTTATGTAGGCCTATTTTTATAATCACCGTTCAACTTTTAACATCAATGCGATAGTTTACTTCTATGTAGGTTGTTTCCAATCCTCTAAATGAAAATAATAATTTTATTTGATGGCAACCTTTAATAAATCAATCTTGAAAATAATTAAAAATTTCTTATAAAAAATCCTTCATATATAATTGAATCAATATATACCAAAAATAATGATTCTGGTTCCCTTATCTAAACATATAAAACATGAGCCAATGATCATTTTTAAATAAACAACATAACAAAAGAAAAATAAATAATAAATAAAAAGATTTTTCTAGTTAATCTCGACATTTTAATTTTATATGCTCAATTAGGATGTTTCCTAATCTTTTCTTCCCTAAAAATAGTTGCTTGGTACCTCTCTAGGGTTTTTCTCTCCGTTGATGGCTAAACTTAATTCTATAACTAAAAATAATGTAAAAGTCTCCTTATTTAGGATGTGTGTCATAAAGAATTCTAATGGTAAACATGAGTTGTGACACTGTAGAGTCCTAGACTGTGTATTAACTATTTCTCATCTATAAGTTACATGTAGGGATGACAATAATAGCCTAATCTGAACCAAAGTCAACGAGTTTGATCCAAGTTGATCATGCTTTATCCTAGACTTGAATTTAAAGAAAAATTTGAGCTTTTTACTAGGCTTAGGCTCAATCTTTATAGCCTTGCCCAATCTAAAGTCTGATGGTTGTGTTTATAAGCTAAAACCTAGAAATTTCTCTCTCGATAGTTTTCTCCAAAACTTATAAGCTACAGCCTAATAAGCGTCTCTAAAACCTAATAGTTGCTTTGCTTAAAGATTTGGTTTCCCTCTTGATTTTTCTTGTTCTTGTCTCTAAAATTTTGTTTTTCCCTCTTATTTCACGTTTTAATTCTTAGTGGGTTTTCTATTATTTTTCTTTTTGTCAAGGTTGAAAGGATTTATAGTTTATTTGGAACAAATACATTCTTTGTAAAAAATTGGGAAATTTTAAGTGTTATTGAGTTTTTCGCCTAACATATGCTAAACATACATTAATTTTTAACACAATTTTTATAACATATTGCTTGTTTTTTGGATAATTCTAAAGGATTTGTCTCTTAAATATAGATATATTTTGTTTTAGGTCTCTTATTTTTTTACTCTTTAAAGAAAGAGGATCAAATTTGCAGAAGAATTGGACCAATTTAGACTTTGGAATAATTAAAGAAGGACTTTAAAACACGACACCCATATGCCAACATGTTATAACCATGTTATAAGATGGTTGGTTCTGCTTCTCCTTTACCAACCTACACACCCATCGGTTGGTACTTGGATTAAGAAACACAGACCATACACATCTCCCTGTTGGTCCTACAATGGCGGTCTATATTTTTAGAAAAGTTAGAAAATGTTCACCTGGGTTACACAGTTTGTAATACAAAACTGTTTTAGGCCATATTACTTATTAAAGATTAGGATTTCAATTTTAAAGAAAGGAGGAAGAAAAGAATAGAGGGATTTTTTTACCAAAAAAGAGTTGGAAAGCAATGGAAGTCATTTGAAAGCTATATTACATCATGTAATGATCAAGAAAATCAATCCTAGAAGAAAGAAAATAATTCAACAAGATTCACTAAATATTCAAGATTCAAACTCATGACAATGATTTCTTGTTTTTATTTTCTTTTATATTTTTATGTTATTATTTCTTGTTTGATTATGACCTAATTGGGATATAAATCTGAGTGGCATAGACCCCAGTATATGATATTTTAGGTTGATGGATCTTTTGGTTTAATGAATTTCTAGTTTTCCTGAGATTTTTCCATTTTATTATAATTGATTAAATTGAAGGAGCAAAAGCGGAAGGCTTAATTATTTGATTCATACATTGATATTCAAGAGATGAGATATATGATTAAATCATAACGTGGATAGATAAGGTTCAACATGAGTTACTTAAGAGAGAAACATACGATCTTCCTAGGTTCAGGTAAAACCTGTTAAGAGAATTCATAAAGGGAATTAATGGATTCTTAGGTTGTCTTAATTAGCAAGAGATTTCAATTGATTCAATCAAAGGATAATTAAAGTTATATGTCTTAAGAGAGAATACAATTATAACTTAAGAGTTCTTACTGGTCTAAGAAACTTGAATTGTTCTTTTAGTTAAGGTGAAGTTGAACATAGTGAAGTCATAAGGAACACTTTTCCTAAATTGAGCTTATTTATAGATTTTTTTTATTAATCACTGCTTTGATTTGGCATTTAGGTTTATTATTTATTTTCTTCTTAAATCAATCACAATAATTGCCCTAGTTAATTAAAGGATGAATAGTTTATAATCAAATGATAGTTTTTGTGATATTGACCAATGCTAGCTACAATTATACCATACACTTATGGTAAAATACACTTCAAGTTTTTGGTTTCTCTATTGGAGATTTGACATTGATATTGATCAATTTGCAAATTGATTAAACTAGGATTTTTATTTTGTTTTATTTTCTTTCATTATATTTTATTGAGTTTGTTATATTCTTTCTTTTTTATAATCCACTTATTGTATGTGATAGTTTAACAATCCTAGGAATTTCATTAAGCCAAATCTTGAGATTAAGAGAACATTAAATATAAGAAGAAGGCTCAAAAGGTGAATAAAATCTAATGAAGTAAAGATGACTATAGAGAACATGAGGTCCCTGAAGGATTTTGTCACATTAAATGCTCAGATCATCAGTTTAGGT
The DNA here is from genome assembly GCA_027563885.1 of Erythroxylum longipes. NCBI lineage: Eukaryota > Viridiplantae > Streptophyta > Magnoliopsida > Malpighiales > Erythroxylaceae > Erythroxylum > Erythroxylum longipes. Next base: position 15,885,947 of record JAOQMS010000007.1, read on the forward strand.
ATTGTGAGGCATAGCATAAAAGCCACTAACTTCAACCTAAAGCCCTATTGTCACTCCTTAATGTAGCAAAACTAGTTTAAAAGAATCTTTTAGAAAGATCCAAACCTTCATCTATCAATGTTTTTAGAATACTACAATACAATAAAGCTCAATAATGTCTCCCGTAATGCCATTAAGCTTAGGTTATCTTCCTTTTCTCCAAGGGATAAGGTGAGAGTGTGGTTACAAACCCTAACAGTAAGATCCATCACACTTAGGATCAATTGTCCCAAGAATTTTTAGCTAAGTACTTACCTCTAGGTAAGATTACTTATATTAATAATCTAATCACTACCTCTAACCAAAGGGAAGGCGAGTCATCATATGAGTCTTGGGAAAGGTATAAGGTGCTATTGAGGTTATGCCCTCATCATAGGTTAAATAAGTAGCTAATTGTCCAGACTTTTTACAATAGGATGACCTACAATATGAATATTGTAGTAGATGTAGCTATTAGTGGAGCTCTCATGAGCAAAACTATAGATGAAGCACCAAATTTCGTTGACGACATGAATCAAGACCGTTACTAATAGTTAAGTGAAAGAACCGCGCTAAATAAGGTTCCAAGTAAGTATGAACTTGATGCCTTGAATCTTTTAGATACTAAAAATTGATGATTTTTCTATAAAAATTGCTCATATAACTGCTAACTTTATTGGTAAATCTAACATGTCTTGTGATATTTATGGATCTCCAGAACATTTAACTAGAAGCTATTAATTGTGAAACTTATTTTCATGTCTCTTCAATTGAACAAGTTAACTTTGTTAACGACCCTAATTAGAAGAACAACCCATTTTCTATTACTTATAAACCCAAGTGGAGAAACCAACCAATATTCTCCTATTGGAAAATGTTTAACCCAACCTTTCACAATAGTAGACAACCACCCACTTTCTAATCAAGACCCTACAACAACCCTCCTCAAAAGTCAAAACTAGAATCTATCCTAGAAAACTTGTTGACAACCCAATCTAAATAGAATTAGGAGATAAAAGAGGCAACTAAGTAGCTAAAACCTATAGTGGAATTTATTGCTACCCATAACAAAATGTTAAAAGCCCAAATCATTTAAATTCCTATCTAACTTGAGAATCTTAGAAAGCAGTAAAAGGTAATAACATTGAGGAGTGGTAAGCTATTAGAGGATCCTAAGGTGAGGAAGGCAAGAGATCAATAAAATGAAGAGAAATAGAAATCAAGTGAGAAAGGTGAAACTTATGAGGAGAAAAGGGAAGAGAGTGAGGAACCTAAGTACATTCCCCCTCCATATTACAAGTTACGTATGCCCTTCCTTCAAAGATTAGCTAAGGCTAAACTAGATAAACAATTTAAGAAGTTTTTAGATGCCTTACAAAAGTTGTATATTAATATCCTGTTTACTAATACTTTAAAAGAGATGCCCTTTTATGCCAAAATTTTGAAGGAGATATTAATAAAAAAGCTCAAGGACTATAAAATTTTGTCTTTGATCAGAGGAATGTAGTGTTATTTTTTAAAATAAATTGCATCTTAAACTCAAAGATCCTAAAAGTTTTTTTATTCCTTATTTACAAGAAGCTCGAGATGGGAGATTTACAGTCCACCATTATCACCTCATAATTGGTAGACCTCTCCATCAATTATCTAGTAAGTATATTTAAAGATGTACCCATCAAGGTGGGTAAGTTTGTATTCCTACTATATTTTGATTTTATAATGGATAGGATACCAAAATACCCATCATTTTTAAAAGGACTTTTATAGCTACAGCTGAAGTCATCATCAGTATGAAGAATGTAGAGCTTTCATTGAATGTTGGTGATGAGAAGGTTGAGTTTAATTTACTTCGGTCTATTAAATATCCTTCTTTTGGAGATTCTAAATGTAAGATTGATATGACCGACTAATAAGTGAGGCAAGAGTTAGCTAAACATGACCTAAACTTTCTATTTGAAGAATTCTTAGTGAAAGATAACTCCCCAAGTAGTGAGAATGAAAAGAAGACTCCATAGATATAACTATAACTTCTTCCTTCCATTCTTAAGTATAAATTCCTTAGACCTAATTCCACTTATCCTACAATTGTAAATTCAATTTTAAATAAAACTGAAACTAAAAAATTGTTGAAAGTACTTAGGTTGCATCAAAATATTACTGGTTATACCATTAATGATATTAAAGGTATTAACCCATAAATTTTCATGCATAGGATAATACTAGAAGATGATTATAAACCCTCTATTGAGCACTAAAGGAGGTTTAATCCCAATGTAAAGGAAGTTGTTAAAAAGGATATGATTAAAATACTAGATGCCAGGATAATCTACCCTATCTATGATAGTGAATAGGTTATCCCAGTCTAAATAGTTCCTAGAAAGGGAGGTATGACTGTTATAAAGAATAATAATGATGATTTAATACCCACAACAATAGTTACGAGTTAGAGGATGTGCATAGAATATAGAAAATTGAATAAGGAAACTCAAAATGGTCACTTTCCCTTTCCCTTCATTGAAAAAAATCTTGAGAGGTTAGTAAAGCATCCCTATTTTTTTTATATGAGTGATTCTGGCTTCTTTCAAATCTTTTTGCATCTCAATGAACAACAAAAGGCCATGTTTGTATACCTTTATGGCACTTTTACTTATAGAAGAATACCTTTTGGTCTTTGTAATACTCCTGCTACTTTCTAACACTATATGATAATCTGTTTTTATTTTCTAGAGAATATTATAGAGGTGTTAATAAATGATTTCTCTATATATGGCACTATTTTTGATGAATGTTTAACTAATTTATCTAAAGTGTTGCTATGATGCAAAGATGTTAATATAGTTTTAAATTGAGAAAAGTCCCATTTCATAGTGAGAGAAGGAATTTCCCTAAAACACCTAGTGTCCAAGCATGGAATTGAGGTTGATAACATGAAGGCTATATTGATAGAGAATATGTTGCCACCCATTATTGTTAAGGGCATGAGGAGTTTTGTAGGTTATGCTAAATATTACCAATTTTTCATAGCTAAAACTTTGACTAATTTGCTTCTTAAGGATGTAAGATTGAATTTTGACAAATAATGTCTTGATGCTTTTTACACGTTGAACAAAACACTTATATCTGATATAATTAAGTGACCTCCTAGTTGGAACCTCCCATTTGAGATTATGTACAATGTAAGCGATTGTGTAATAGGCATAGGTTTTTTGGGAAAAAAAGGATAAGAAGGTTCATGTTATTTTTTATGCTAGCCAAACATTGGATAAGGCCTAGGGGAATTATATTACCACAGAGAAGGAACTATTAATAGTGGTGTTTTCCATTGATAAATTTAGGTTATACTTCGTAGGATCAAAATTTATTGTTTACACTAATATTACATTATCAAGTACCTCCTAAGCAAGAAGAAGGTTTCTATTTACCTACCCTTTTTAAAGACATTTATAGATATGTGACCATATGTGACTAGTGTCAAAGAATCGAGAATATTTCAAGGAGGAATAAGAAGCCTCTCAATAACATCCTAAAGGTTGAGATATTTGGCATTTAGGGAAACAAGGAAACAACTTTATGGGCCTTTTCCATCTTTATGTAGTAATAAGTATATTCTAATAGCTATTGATTATGTGTCCAAATGAGTAAAAGCTTTTGCATCACTAACTAACGATGTCAAAGTAGTGACAAGGCTCTTCAAGAAGGTGATTTTCTTGAGGTTTTGTGTTCCTAAATTTGTAATAAGTAATGGCCTATATTTCCCTAAACATTAATTTGAGGCCCTCTTTAAAATATAGGGTGACTTATAAAATTGCTTTAGAGTACCACCCCTAAACTAGTGGCTAAATGGAAGTTTTGGATAAAGAAATTAAGAGTATCCTTAAAAAGATAGTTATTAGATTGAGGAAATATTAGGTAATGAAATTAAATGAAATGTTATGGGCTAATCATATAGCTTATAAGAGCCCTATTGACATGTCACAATTTAAGATAATTTATGGGAAATCCTACCACCTACCAGTCGAATTATAACATAAATTTTATTATGCGACTAAGTCCCTCAACTTTGATTTAAAAGTTGCTTATGAAAATTGATTGCTCCAACTCCATGAGCTTGATGAGTTGAGGCTACATACCTATAAGCAAGTCAAGATCTACAAAGAGAGGACCGACCAAGCACTAGCATGATAGATATATCCTCTATAAGGAGTTTCATAAAGAAGATTGGATACTTCTCTTTAACTCTTGATTGAGTGATCTAGACAATTATAAGTATGAAAGGTTTTTTCTTATGGAGCTATAAAAGTTTGGGGGTGAGAATTTAATATCTTGCCTCCTAAAATTGTTAAGAGATTAAAATATTAGGTTAAATCACATGAGTTATTTCATTTAAGAATTTACGACATGCTTTTCATTTACATGCATAATATTCGTATACATATATGAATCATGATTTAGAAAATATTGCAAGATAGTATATGCATTCAATTGACATGTTTCGAGGTATGAAAGGTTTTTACTGATCATGATGTAATTGTTTGTTGATTTTGTCTTAAATTTTGTTTTGATGGACTATAATTAGTAAATTGGGAATTTATCGTTACAATTGAGTAATTGATAAGGTAATATGTGCATCTAGTCTAAGAAAAATGTTAAAGAGCAAGACAAATTGATACATGGGAATTTAGGTTGATTAGGCCTATAAAATGATGACATGTGGCATTGGAAATATGTGGCAAATGGCAGTTTAGACTTGAGTTTTAGAACGGTGACATATGTAGCTTTACAAATGATAGACATATGTAGCCCTATAATTGGTGACATGTGTAGCCTTACAAGTAGTGACATATCAAGGCTTAAATGAGTGACATGTGGAGCCTAAAGTAAGTGATACATGGACTAATAGAATAGTGATATATGCACCAATAGAAGGATAATATATGTACCAATAAAAGGATGACACAAGGACCAATGGAATGGTAAACCATGAATTAGTTTGACCTTCTTGAATTTTCTAGAGAAAATGGATGAAAAAGGTAATAAAAGTAAGAGTGAAGGTCGGCCATAAGGTTAGAAGAGAGAGAAAAATGAAAATGAGAAGAGAAGGAAAGAAAAAGGGAAGAGAAAAGGAGAAGGAAAGAAGTTGTCAAGGTAAGTTGAAATTTTGGTTTCAATTTCATCTTTCTATTTCGATCTATCTTTCATACCTTAGAGCAAGAATTTTAAGAAAATCAAATAATAAAAGTTATAGATATAGGTCTTAACTTAACCTCTATGAAAGTTCTTGATAAAAGAGTGACTAAAGGTCGAGTTATGCTTGTTTCCCTAATACTGTCTGTGATAGACCCCTGTACAAGAACCTTGTATTATTTCCTGACTTTTGAGGACCTTAGAGTTCGAATTAGTGAAAGAATAAAACATGAAAAATGATTATTGATGTCTTATTAATTCTTATGTGAAACGGTTTGGTTAGGAGATGTCTTGATAATGATTTATTAAGTGTTGAGTATCGGTTTCCAATATGTTTCTTGCCATAAATATGATAGAATTTGGATTGAGATTATATTTTAAAGGGAGATACTATTTGTGTAATTTTAGATATACTAAGAAGAAGTCTAGTTTTGAGGGGTATAAGAATCTTGGAATTTGGATCTTTGTAGAGAGAGTTATGATTAAAAGAAGACGACTTATTCATAAAGGAACATTAGGAAGAAAAGGATGTAAACATTGCCCACAAGGTTACGTTAGCTTGATGGTTGGGGAGACATTGAGCTGAATTAGTAAGTGAATTATTGACCTATTGAAATATGTTAGAATAAAATTTATGATGATCGATTAAGGATGAATTTGGTTGTGGTGTTGGTGTTGAATGTTTGTTGGGAATTTAATGAATGGATTGGTTATGTTTTGTTTTGATTTTGATGCTTGAAAGACCATAATTTATGAACTACCAAATGAATGATTTGAATTTGAATTAGAGATGAATTGATGAGGAATTGAAATATCTTTAATTGATGAACTATCTTGAAGGTGTCAAAATTTGAAAGAAAAGTGGAAGGAAAGTGAAGGTGAACTTTCGATTCACCCATCCCACGATCATGGGAATTGTATTGGTTCCTTCCCATGATTGTGGAAATGCTTGACAGTGAGAAAGAATTGTGTTTTGTGTTCTAGTTGAATCATATAAGGATAAGGCACTATACATAGGTGTATTTGGACTTGATTGAGTCTTAAAATGAACTTAGTTTGATGATGAATCAATTGGTTAAGTGTTTGATGAGTTTAGGTTATTAATTGATGTTATAATTTAAAGAATGGATTGTTTGATATCAATGCTTATGAATTTGGGAAGTATGAGTTATTAATGGTATAATGATGTTCCCTTGAATGCAAAGGTGATTCGAAGGATATGACCAATGTGAATTATTTATAAATGAATAAGAATTAGGAAATTGTGTGAATATAAAGCATTAGAAATGGATTGGTGATTGTATGATTGATAAATTGAGATTGATCAAACTTACTTAAGGTATAAACCTAATTTCAAACAAGTTATGTACAAGTTATAATAAATGAATGGTTAAGACTTATGAATAAGGATACATACCCGGGATAGTCAATTGAGCATGCATTGAATATGACACATATGCATGTGCATGGATGAATAATTATGTGATTGATCAACTGAGTAATATGTGAATTATGTGTGTATTGCATGACAATAGAAGCACAAATATACCGACAACATCCAGACATTGCCGAATCATCAAGGCAATAGCTGGATGGAGCATACTGTGAGTCAACCTAGATGCGTAAACTCAATTATATTTTTGTTTCTGTTTGAGTTATATGTGTAATGAGTTGACCTAATTGTTTCTCACTATCCTTGAATTGTTCTTGATTAATTTTTATTTATTGAACTGTCACTGGTATGATTGTGATAATTCTAGACCATCAATTGTTCGAGGAGATAATTATTCAGGACTATATAGGAAGTGCATAATGATTATATATGAATGTGGGAAAAATGTGTACGCAACTGAATATTAAATACCTGACTTCAATCCAATGATTGTGATAAATGACTGTTCACACCAAATGAAAGTGATTGATAGCATATTATATAAAATGATGCATTTCATAACATTGATGTGCATGATCATATAACGGAGTTGTGATTGGAGTGACCAACCTAAATATAGCTTAAAGCTCATAAATGTGCACACAGAGCCACAGGCTTAACGATTAACAAGCCCAGTTATAGCATCCCACTCTCATAGGGCATATTCCCAAACACATAGACGGTATTCGAGAATACACTCTACAAGGGTGGTGTGCTAGGACTGTCAGTCAAACTCAATTTTTTTAAAACATCACACACATATTACAGAAAACCCATATTCAATTTTGGCTCATTTTATTTATACACATCATAATCATAATTATTATTACCCTCATTGATCAATCTCATTCACAAACATTTCCAATTTGGGAAAGTCATTACAAAACATAATTATTCAGATACATGTGGTATAATATTTACGGAATACATTCTTGAATACTAAAAAAAAGGAAAATATATGCAAACGTGAACTAATCCCAACCTCAAACTCTTTTCCGAATGCAATGGTTATACCCCAATTGGTCTAACTGGGTATCCCTTGAACCTGAAAAACAATGTTGCAATTTTATTGAATTTTGTGAACTTAGTGAGCGGACCATCCTTGGTGGCTCACTCATATCACATAACACAATAGCTCGTACTTCAAATTCACATACACATCACGTCATCATATAATACACATCATTTCACTAATAATCATTTAGCATCATAGAACACTTTGATCACTTATTCCACATTTCACATTCAGGGTAGTCAAATAGTTCGTTTTGATCATTTAAAACATACATATCAATTATATATGCAATACTCATAAGACTCACTTCTAATTATTATTGTTGTGATCGAGTGCCTATAGCTGTCCCGTATCCATTGCAAATACCGAGATCAATAATAACTGTCCCTTATCTTTTGGGATACATGGCTCATTATACATAGTGAGCCTTTGGCTCTTAATCACTTTCAGAGATTTAAGCTCTTTTTCAGTGGCTACTCCGGTCACAACAACCTTTATCTGTTCATGCATTCATGTAATGAAGTGCATCATATTCACGTATATTCAATCAACCACTTGTGTTCAATCTCACATTCACATTCACATTTTTCATTAGATCAATGTCTGGCATTCAACAATAATGTTGAGAATCACTTATTTCATTCACATTCACATTTAATGAAGCACTTCCTATGTTCTCACATTTATCAAAATCCTCGGACAATTTTATGTCCGAAATTATCACAATAACATTAACATCAATCATAATTCAATATAGATACTTAAACAGAACAATTAATTAAGAGGAGACTATCTAGGTTGACTCACAGTACGCTCTAGATTAGCATTAGCTTCCATGATCTGGAAACGTCTGGATGCTGACTTTCAACCCTATGTATCAACTTCATATAACACACACATTGCACACACATTACTAATTGCACAATCACATAAACATTTAATTGTACACATATGTATATGTGTAATGTATAATGCATCCTCACATTGACTATTCCGAGTATATTTCTTTAATCAGATCACTTGACCATTAACAACATCATTTGTGTATGTCAAGCTTACACTTAGGTCTATAGATCAATGAACTTGGTTAATCTAATATCATCAATCATATGTCTATCATATACATGTTTTCAAATTCTTTTTCTACGATTATAAGATCAAAAAGTATTCAATTCTAATTCACCTTTACTTACTACACTTTATTTCTCTCATTTGAATCACATTAGCCATATTAGAACACTTTCAATCTCATAACATCTCCAATTTTCCATATTTGAACACCTAATGTTTAACAATCCATTCTTAATTTATATCCTCATTCATCATCCTAAACACATCACTCATTTAATCACTCGTTTCATTATCAAACTTAGGTCATTTAAAACTCCATTCAAGCTTAAAAGCATCATAGGAAAGCACCCAACCATTTGTCGTTCCAAACAACACATAAAAGAAGCATATTTGATGTTTAACCCTCCACGATCGTGGGATTTATTGGTAGAAACTTTCTGCCCTCTTAAGAAATCCTATGATCGTGGAACTATTCCCACGATCGTGGGATGATTCCATCCGAAAAATCCCAGCAGTTTTCTCTAATTTTTCAGCTTTTCCAAATCTATTTTTCAGGTCAGTTTTGTATGACCATTATGACCTAGAAAATGAGGTATTTAGGTAACACCTTACTCTAAAAAACGTGTTCCTATATGCCGTAAGTTTCTAACAACATATCGTTAATGCAATTTGGTTCAGTATTTGCAAGTTACACCTAAAATACTAAATACTGTTCTCAAACTAAAACAACACCCAGTACTCACCTTCAAGCCAAATTTCAAAACCCTTAGGGATATAATTCAAATTCAATTCCATCATGAAAATTGTAGTCATATGTCTTTAATTTAATATAAATTAAAAATCATTCCATTTGGATATCTACATATCAAGATATGGCCAAAAAAACAAATGCATGTTCAGTGAAAACACTCCATCTAACATGTTCTAGCACACTTCATCATCATTTTCATCCTAGTTCATCTCTTTTACTTAGTATATCGAGCTTAAGTCCTCATTATTTCCTCTTCATTCCTACTTCCATTACAGCTCAATTTCAATGACAAACAAATCGTATTCTATGATTGATCTTTAACACCAAAAAGAAAACATATACATATACACATTCACCATCAAGTTTTTACACATTTTCAACTTCATTTTGACCTTCAATTCATCTCTAACTTATCATTCTAATTCACCTAATTTCTAGACACTAGCCCTTTATTTAAGCTCAAGATCATTTTAGTTCATCCATATAACAACTACCTAAAAAATCACGTGATTAAGCATTAAAAACATAACATGAGCATATCATCTCTTCATGAAATTTCTGCACTCTTTTTACATCATCATAATGATCTTTCTATCTCAAAAATCATCTCATCAACAACTTATGAAATATTGATCATCAAATATACGAAAGCAAGACATGAACGCACCCAAGTTTCTCATTCACGTTTTAGCAAATATACATCCTCATTTTATGATCATTTAACTTCTAACTGTCAACATACATGTCTCATTCAACAAATCATGAAGAGCAATATGTTACTTACTTGTTTTAGCTTTAAGATCTTCAAATCACACTTAAACCTAGCTTCCTAATATCACACAATCATCGTCATTCCAAAGGTGGTAGGGTTAGGTCTTCAGTGACAAATATGAAGAAGATAGCAAAAATGATAGTAGCAAATGGAAGTGAGAGTAAGCTTCAATGTTGATGGGGTGAGAAGTGAGCATCTTGGATAAAGAAAAATAAAGAATATTAGAGCATTTCGTGAGAGTGAAAGATGAAAGACAAGGAAGATGACCATTCAAATGAAAAATATTGTGGATAAAGGTGTGGCAAGGCAAGTGACACTTGTTACTTGCCACATGTCACCACCTTATGGTTTCTAGTCCTCTTTATTAACCAGTCCATTTGTCTCCAATTTATAATCTAATTGTCTCCCAATTTTCAACGACGCTTGCCATTAAATCTTAATGTCACTTATCAAAAATTTCTACTGCCATTTGATATTTATTTCTACTAACATTCATCAATTGTCCTACCACTTGACATTTTTCCTAGTCCAAAAGTATTCAAAATTATCAAATATTTCCAATATTTCACCAAAAATTCTAAATCACTAATTGTACACACCATCTTAATTTTCAAGACATATTATCCATAATTCACCATATAATCACCTTTATGAATCAATTATACCCGGTAAATGTCAAATAAGTGCATGAACAATCATTGTAATGTATGCAATTTTCAACAATCACGTATGTGTATAAATTATGCATGAACATGAGATGCATTTTTCTACTCTCTTATTGCTATTTCTCATTTATAGAAATCTAGGGTTCTAACCCTTTGTATGGAAACGGGATGTTACACTAGTATCCATAATGGGTACGGGATAGTATATGAAATGGGCTTGATATCCACAATAGATACGAGACAGTATCTGAAATGAGACTATTATCCACAATGGATACATGATAGATAGTTAAATAGGTGCTCAGTCACAACAAAATAAAAATGAAAGTGGAGTCTCATGTGCATTTGTATCCATATCTTTACATATACCAAGTGAATATTTGCAAAGAATGACTAAATTGAGTGGATATTATGATATTTATGTTTGTGTATGTTCGATCCAGCTTTTAGGATTTTTATATTTATATTTTATTTTAATTATTTTATTATATTATCAAGCATGGAAATAAATTAGATTTGATGAATTAGAAATTTTTGGAGTTTAATATGGTATATTATGGATTTTGGTAAGGTGGTATAAAGTAAAGGAAGGAGTT
>JAOQMS010000007.1:15897550-15909944 GCA_027563885.1 Erythroxylum longipes
ATGTTCATCTATACCTATCTTCTGTCCCATTGTTGACCCCTCAGAAGATAGAATTGGACTCGGAGGTCTTCATAGAATTTGTAGATTTTGGAATCCTCTTTCAAACCATGTAAAGAAAACCTCGATCCGATCCCTCTAGAGAAAGTTATGGCAATCGGAAAACATCGTCTTTGTTACTGTTCACAGACTTCGTCTGTGGCACTGTTCACACTATCGTCTAGGTTACTGTTCATGATTATCTTCTGTCCTATTTTTGACCCTCTAGAAGATATAATTGGCCTTCTAGGTCTTCATGAAAGTTGTAGTTCTTGAAATCCTCTTTCAAACTAGCAAAGAAACCCTGATTTGGATGTTTATAGTAAAAGTTATGCCAACAACCCTGAACCACGTATATGTAAAGTGTGGACTCGGTAACGTTGTTCTTTGAGGTTTTTCAGGTTGAAATGAATAAATGTATAGTCGAAGAGTGGATCTGAACTAAGAAGGAGAGTTGTTAAAGGCAAGTATGGGTGATGAATACGAGTAATAAGTATGCGACAGCGGTGGTATCGGAGAAGAGAAGATAAAACGATAATGGTTAAGGTGTTCTCTTTGGGAGATAAACTCACGTATTAAAATATGCTGTAAGAGAGTTGAACTTCAGAAACAGGGTCCAACAGTGTATATGTGGATGATATGAATGTGATAAAATGAATGATTAGATTATCCTGAAATAATTATATGAAATGTTTGTATTCATAATGGGCTTGTTGAAGTATGATGAATACTGCGATCAGGCACTAAATTATGAACGATATGATATATAGGATTCAATGCTAAATGATGTTTATGTCTGTTTGAGTGAGCACATCGATGATGGTTCACCCACTGAGTTTGTAAGCTCATCAAAATTGCAACGTTGATTTTCAGGTTCAAAAAAACCTAGCTAGTCTAGTTGAAGTAACTTCTACATTTTGATATTGGTCAGTATCGGGATCAGTTGTACTTGCTAATGTCTTAGTTATGTTTTATCAAGGATTGTCTTTTTCAACTATTGTATATTGTACATATAAATTTTAGAAACGTAATGACATTTGAGATTGTATATGTTCGTGAATAAAATTGGAACAACATGATTATTAGAATGTTTTATGTTATGTGCGATAAATTAAAAAGTAAAAATGATTTGATTTAACCATCTTAACATGCCATTTTCATAGAGTATGTTCCCAAATATCCTTTGATATGTCAGGTATATCTTTATAGGAGTGGTATGTTACAATTTTCGTATCAGAACCTAGGTTTAGCATTTTACGTGGGCATTTATCCCAATATATGTCAAGGTACATGCATCTTGAACATGTCATAGCACGCAGTGGCAACTGATCCCCAGTCTTATTTGCATTTAAATAAGTTACACATATGAACATTCGATAAGAGTCTGAACTGTTAGAAATAATGAGAAGAATGATGACCGGTTAGAGTGAGAGAAAATGAAAAGTTGTTAATACTGTGACATAGAAAATTTAGTAAGGATTGAAAATGGGCTAGAAAAAAAAGGGGGCAGTAAAAGTTTTATATCGATCATGTGATTGAATATTTATTATATAGGTATGGGAGATCTTAAATGGTTTGGGATGTTGGACCTAGATTTAATGAATTCATACTCGTGGTTATATTATCGAATATGACATCAGTCTTAAGCTGTGGTTGTAGATATTTGAATTGATGTAAATGTGAATATATTTTCGTGGATTTGAATGAGAAAACTAGAAATGCAGGTGGAAATTATGAGATTTAAAGTGTACAAACAAAGTTGAAAGAAAACCAAAATTTCTATTCCTTTGAGTGGTTGAACTTGGAACTCAAAATGATTGTTTAACTATCTTGTTAAAAGCTTATGATTTAGTATAAGGTTCTATCATTGGATCTAATATCAGAATTTTATGATGGTTACGTATCTTATATTTCTGAATTGACTAAGAACATACTTATGTAAGATGAAATAAATGATAACTGGGAGATGAAGTAAATGATAGCGATGTATGTAGAAGTCCTCAAGGTTAAGTTAACCAGTTATTGTGAGCACACATCAGATAACGTGGTTACCTTGGCGAATGATGCTACTGAGCACATATGTATTACATGCTTGGATATTGCACAGGGAGTGATCTATGACATATTAAATGCTCTTAAGCACTAGTTCCCATAGAAAAAACAAAAAAAATTCTAAGATGAATCAGAGTAGCACAGTAGAAGCATAGATTTATATGGATATATTGAAATGGTAACCACTAAGGATAGGTAACTTTTGTATAGTCATAGGATACCTAAATGTTATCTATAATCAATTGAGATCAAGGTATCATCAACTTGAGATATTAATTAGTGAGCTTTTGAAAATAAATCTCTAGATAAAATGTAATGGTCTTAATGGTACATATCAAGGCCTAAGAGTAAATGTGCATGCTTACTGAATCATCGAGCTATAGTATATAGAATATTCTGATTATGTAAGATATGAGAGAAATTGATTTTGTTGAAATATTATGAATAATTAAAAAGCAATGATGAATATAGTTGACTGAGAAAGATTTCATAAACAATACAAGTAACTTTGGAGAGAAATCTTCTTTTTATAAAGACTTTCATCGAATTATATCATGTAGACCAAATGTTCCATTTTAGGAATTGTTGAATATTGAACGAAAAAAAGGTGAATATTTGAGTCAGATAATTATAATACTCAGGGAAGAGGAGCCGGACATAATATAGATATTGTATTTTTTGTTGTTGTAAAGTATCTGAATTACGTTATTAAGTCCTTGAATTCGAGTTGTTGTTATTGCTATTGCTTGAAGGACTTAAAAACCTTGTATAGAGGATCAGACATATTAACAGCTGTTGATTTTTGTGGGTCAAGTTGTTGGTTAATTCGAAATCCAAGATTCAGAAATGCTAGAAAATATGCATTATATGTCATGTGAAATGTATTAATAGAAATGAAACAAATGTTATCTCTGATTTTGTTAAATTGGAAACATGAGTTATGAACATTGATATATTGTCTTGTTTGGTGCTATTGTTAGATATTGATTGTTTTGTATGAATGGATATGTCCTACTTATTGCTGAGATCTTTAAGTGCATGAATTGAATGGTATTATCATATAAAGATAGAGTGTTAAGTTATTATTGCATAACGATACCTTTCAATGTGATGATCAACTATATCTACCTGCTATAGATGATTGGAGACCAGAATTGAGATACTTTCCATATTTTATATTATGAAATATTTAATGATTAATAGATTTAATTGAGGTAGCTCGTGTTACAACAAAATTAAGATATGAGAAATGGAATGTAGTTGTATAAAAATTACATATTACAAACATTTATTTTAGATTTGCAATCTACAAATTACTTTTCTTATAATTGACTACTCTATAATAGAAATTGGCGGCCACTTGCAAAGTTTGAGACTTGAAAAATATAGCTTAAGGTTTATTTTTGAAAAAGAGAATAAGTCCAGAATGTGTGGTTACCGTATGTGTAGTAAAACTTCTGAAAATGTTGGCAATGATGTAGAACAAGAGAATATGTTTATAAAATTAAGTGGTAGAAGATATCGAACACCTTTATATTAGGACAAAGAGACCAGTGAAGAATCCAAGGACGAGGAAGAAGAACATGGCTGGAAGGAGGTTTTGGATGCAATCTCCAAAACTAGAAAGTCACTCGCGGAAAACACCAAAATGATGAAGGAGATGGCCTAGACACAACGCCGCCAGAGCCGGGATATCCATCGAATCTGCAGATATTTCGAGGCTCAGGGCATTCAATTGCCGCTTCTGACACTATCACCACCTCAATCTCCATAGGATTTTTGTCTAACCCGTTTATTTTTCTTTTCAAATTAGCCTTCAGTTCTAATTTTATGTGTAATTCTATTGGATTTTCTGTTACTTTAAAATTTGTCTTTTCCTTTCTTTTATGATCTTGGGTGTTCCTTTCTCATATTGAGGACAATCTGTTGTTCAAGTGTGGGAAGGGGTTATGTTTTTTGTTTTTTATGTGATTTTGCATACTGTATGATAGTTATTAAGTTGCATTTTGTGAACTATATGAATGTGTCAATGGTTTAGATGGAGTGAAATTTATTTAATTTTGAACATATTCTAGTAAGTTGTAAATAATCATTAGCTCACAAAATTAGTGAATTAGGGGTCTTTGGATAAATATACAGCTTAATTAGGATTTAGTGTAAATTTAGCACCCTATAGGTTGTCACATTCATTCATAATTTGGTGTAAATTTAGCACCCTATAGGTTGTCACATTCATTCATAATTTGAGGCATTTTAACTTAAGTAGCTTAACTAGTATTTTTCATAGAAATGAGTAACTTAAACAACAAGGTAGGTAATAAATGAAAAAATTTGTGAAATAAATCACTATTCCATCGGCCTTCAGGTTATGAATAGAGCAAGTAGTTAGTTGAAAATGTGATATAACTGAGTAACCAGATCGACATGCATCACAAATGTGTGCCTTCATGTTAAAAAACTATAATGACGCTTCAACCAAGCTGTTTAATAAAAACATGACTTACTTAAGTAACTAGAACGACATTCATTACCTATGTTTGCCTCCGAGTAAAGAGACTAAGTCTATGTTTAAGAATAAAAATAAAATAAAAATAAAAAGATTTTGTTTCCTTAATAAACCCACCAGACTTATAATAAGCTTGACTTTTCCTAAAAATATACTTAGGAATAATTATAGAGTCTGAAGGACCAAAGAATTATTAATATGTGTGTACAATTGACAAGGGTAAATAAATTAACACTTAGATCTCGATTAATTTGTATATTTAGTTCAAAGCACCTAAACATAGATTTTGTATTTTAATGATTAAATATAACTTGTATGACCGTGTTTAAGATTAAATTTATTTCATGAAGTTGAAACCATTGCCTCATTATTGCATTGTGTGTTGTATGTGTGTTATGTGTTTGTTGTTTTGTTTGCTTAAGGACAAGCAAACGTTTAAGTGTGGGAATGTTGATAGTTGTGATTTGCATTATGTTTTAGGGTTTAAATTATTAGGTATTAAGTGTTAATTTAAGTGTTTAGTGTGTGTTTAGATTTTAATTGTGTTATATTATGTGTTTTTATAGGTTAGTATGAGTCTTTGAGCTTAAATGTTATATTTTTGAGGTGCCTTAATGTGTTTGTTAGAATTTCAGGGTAACCGGCGAAGAACGGAGATGTTTCTTAGAGTTTTGGGCTAAAACCATAGCCCACAATTGTGGCATAATAGGCCACAATAGTGACAGAAAGAGGAGAGCCAATAAGACCCAGGCCACAATCATGCATTTTGGGTCACGATCGTGATAGAGAGCTCTAAACCAGGCCATGATTGTGCACTTTGTGCCACGATGGTGACAAAGAGGATTAGGTGCTGGCCACGATCGTGGCTGGCAGGGCCACGATCGTGGCCTGCTTCAGGTAGACATGAAAACAGTTGAAAATGTCAAATTTTGCGCGACTTTTCAGGCCGTTTCGACCCCAAATCAAACCTAAGGCTTCCAAGATATAAATTGAACATTAAAGAACAAAGGAGACAGCCTTTAAAGCCTTTTTGCATCAGTCAATTTTGAAACCCTGGAGAGCATATCAAGGGATTTGAGGAAGGAGACGAAGGAAGAGAGACACGGAGAAGAAGCTTGGCGCGAAGTACTTCTCGAAACAAGTAGTTTTCCATCATCGCTGCCTCCACGAGTCCATTCCGACAGTATTTTCCATCTTTAGTTCAATTTTATTGATGTATACAATTAGGATAATCATTAATAATAGTGTTGTTGAATGTCGATTTTTGTCTAAACTCACCTTCAGGATTATGATCTTTGAGATTAATGAAGTTTGATTTCTTGTGTTTTCATTTAGTTATTTGTGATTCAATATCTGTGCTTAATAATTCAGTAATAAACTGAGAGGGTGAACCAAGTGAATATCATCAAATTAGGCTAACAAGAGTTAGGTAGTTTGATAGATAAGAATTGAATCAAACCGGTAAAATCGTGTTACAAGAGATCGAGCATAAGTTTCTGATAGTTGTTAGACAAATTAAAAACTAATTTAGGTTTTGGGTAAATTGGAAATCAAGAGATTACAATTCCATAATTTAAATTAAGGATTATAAATTAGGGTTAAAGATTATAACTCGAGAGAGAGTAATCCACCCTAGGACCGTCTAGACCCAGTAATTCGATAATTGCATAATTGATTAGATTTTCATTAATTTCGGATTAAAACCCCCTTTTTATCAGTTGGTAGTTTCTAGGTTGATTCTAGAATAGGTTGTGCAAAATTGCTACTTTGTTTATATTTTATGAGTTCAATTTTGGATATTGATTGTTTGATTGGTTAATTTCTGCATTAGTTTTTTACTCTGATTTATTGCAAAATTTAGTTAAGCCTTAGATTTTAGGATTAGATTAACCCTTCTCATGGGATCGATACCTTAGGTAGTACGTGAACGACCCATTCACTTATGGAAATATCAAGGTTAAAATATTAAAACTTTTCATAGTGTAACACCCCGATGAATGTGCATTTGCATCCATATCTTTACATGTACCATGTGAATATTTGCAAAGAATGACTGAATTGAGTGGTCATTATGATATGTTATGTTTGTGTATATATGGATGATATGAATGAGATGAAACGAATGACTAGATTATCCTGAAATGATTATATGAAATGTTTGTATTTATAATGGGCTTGTTGAAATATGATGAATATTATGATCAGGTAATAAATTCTGAACGATATGATATATAGGATTTGATGCTGAATGATGTTTATGTTTATTTGAGTGAGCATATCGATGATGGTTCACCCATTGAGTTTACAAACTCATCAAAATTGCAACGTTAATTTTCAGGATCAAGGGAGACCTAGCTAGTCTAGTTGAAGTAACTTCTACATTTGGATATGGGTCAGTGTCGGGATCAGTTGTACCTACTAATGTCTTAGTTATGTTTTATCAAGGATTATATCTTTCAACTGTTGCATATTGTACATGTAAATTTTGGAAATGTAATGACATTTGAGACTGTATATGTTCGTGAATAAAATTATAACAAAATTATAACAACATGATTATTGGAATGTTTTATGATATGTGCGATAAATTTAAAAATAAAAATGAATTGATTTAACCGTCTTAACATGCCATTTTCATATAATATGTTCCCGAATATCCGAATATCCTTCATTATGTCGGGTATATGAGTTATAGGAGTGGTATGTTACAGAGAATATCTAAAATTTCAAAGTGAGTAAGCAATGATTAAAGTCATACATAGTAAGAGATCCAATTGAGAAAGGATCCATATGCGTCATGTCATATTCTTCTATACAGGTTAAGTAACAAAAAGCGGTTAATCTCATAACCTAAAATGAGCATTTGTTGGGAGGAACCCAACACTTTATTTGTTTATCATGTTTTAGACTAATTTTTTAGTTATTTTACTTATTAGTCTTTCATTTCACTTAGTATTAATGTAATTTTCTAAGTCTTATTTTATTAAATCCTAATTGATTTTTCATGATAAGTGTTTAAAATTAGTGGATGTTTGGTTTTGTAGGTTTTTAGGTCAATATGGTAGTAACATGGCTCCGAGTCGAACACTAAATTGACTCAACTGGAGAAATAGAATATGCCACTCCAAAACATAGCCCATACATGATCTAGTATACAATTTGTATTTATAAACACCCTCCATGTTTTTCCCTATGCTAAACTCATATTCATCTATAAGAAAATCCATAAAGAAATAGAATGTTTCATTTTCAAACATGCCCCTTATATGAAAGGTTCGTCCTAGGTAAATACAACACAGCTGTTGGCCCTGTGTTTAGGTAATAAAAAGAAATATAGTGGATTATAGTGTAAAACATAACCTACATAGCTCCTTTTCTTCCATATATTCAACCCTAAATCTTTCATATCCTTTTCCTACATTTAATTAAATCAAAACAACGCCATGTCCCCATTATGTAAGACCTGTGTTATATGAACGCCCCACCATGTAATTCCTATATTGCCCCAATTCTGAGATATATCTGTATGTAGTCTAACAAGTACCTATGTTTTTGTAAACACTACTCTACATGTTATTGTATAGGTATCATGTTCCATTCTATAAAAGGCGTGTCAAAGCTGTGTTTCCTTATTTTTCACAACATCCTTCACTTGATTTCTTTGAAAATCCATCTTCCTCTTAGGTTTTTCGATATATTTCCAACCTCTAGGCCTTCTCCAACCCTTTTCTTTGGTAGCTTTGTGATTATTTTATATTTTCTTCCCCATTTTTATAGCATCATCTAGGTATTTTCCTTCCTACACTTTTAATTTCATTATTTCGATGCATTATGGATTATTTACAGTTCCAAATCATGTTTTGTGTTTATAGTTGATTAAATATTCATTATGCATCACTATACGAAAATTAGTAATTAGCGATGGAAAATTATCGACGAAAACGGAACCTTAGCAAATTACCAATGGAAAATCATTTTCCGTCAGTAACATTGTCAAGAAGGTGGGAATGCTTGGTGGAATAAAAAAGTTTTGGGTTTACTGATGGAATGAGTTCTGTTAGTAAATTTGTCAGTAAATTTTAGAGGCAAACGTCATCATTTCCTTCGGATTCAATGTTTTTAATAAAACGAAAACGACGTCGACGTCGTTTTCCTACACATTTAACCTACTTGACGACCCCCTCCCTCTCCCCTGCTTTTTCATTTTTGTTTTCATTTTTTCTCTCTCCTAATTCTCTATCGTCGATTCCTCTTCTGCTCATCGGCATTTACTTGCGTCTATCTTCTCTGGCCAGTATCCTTGTATCCTTTGGCGAAGGTAAGTCATTCAACCTTTGTTCTCTATAATTTTTTGTATAACCTGTGTTAGTATATATGTGCGAATGTTGCATGAACCTAGGAGTTTTTGGGGTGTTTTTGCGTTTGTTTCGATTATCTATGGTTTATTTGTCTTTGCAATGTTCTGGAAAATGTTGAGGAAGGAAAAAGACATGATTTCTTAGGTTATTTGGGATGAATCTGTCATGCTTTTAAAGTGTTCGACGAAAGTTCAGAGTGGAATTTATGTGTTAAAATTTAATGTATTCGTGTATGAGTGAAATTTAATGTATTCGTGATGATAAAATTTTGTCTACTTACTCATGTCATATTCTAATTATGCTAGAATTATCAATTCTTATAGGACTATGGTCTCGTATTTTATAATATGCCATGTTGTTTATGCAATATCCTGACTCTTAATGAATATCTACGTGTTAAAGATATAGATAAGATAGATGGATATAAATAAGAGAGTATTTATCTTTTCTTTAACACTACATCTCTGTCCATATATATGAATATATGGAGTTTATGTAAGACTCAATATTCAACATTTGTAGGAGGAATTTTGATCAATGAATTAAATAATTTACTTCTAATTTTGAATTGTTAATTTATTAAATAATTTACTAAAATAAATAAATAGTAAATAATAGAATAGTAATTGAGTAATTATAAAAGAAACGGACTAGCTGCTCTAAGCAGGAATGTGATTGGTCCATTAGCAACATTCAATGATTAAGACGGACTTGATGAGTAAGGAGAGAAATGATTAAAGCCTTGTTGGTTGGTCTTGTTTTTTCACTTTTTGTTCTTCACTCCTCTACTCTTTAATTTATGCTTCTAAATTTCATGTATGAGAATCATTTGTTTTTTTTTACATGAATAAAATTCCAAAAGAGTTGTTGAATTATTAAATTAGAAAATTATTCAAAACTCTAGTTATCTCCTAAGTTGTAATGGGTACTCTTACTTAGACTAAGAAAAAAACACTTTAAATAAATGTTTAGTGAAAAAATTATTTAAATTTTATTTTTGATAAATTAAATTGTGTTATTTAATTTGTTATTACATAATTGATTAATTGTTGATGAAAGACTAGTTTTATAAAGGTTTAAAGAGTGTTTAAATTATTAGGGTTAATTTTGATTATTATAATTGATAATACTTTTTTGTTAATTATATTTAAATTTTTGATATATAAATAATAAAGAGAATTCACACACTTTTTTATTTTTGAATAATTTACCCTTCTTTTTATATTCTTTTAAGTCAAATTCTCTTAATAGTCATGTCGATTATCAAAATGAAAATTATAATTAGAATATTCTATAATATTCTATATGGTTTTACAGATAATTAAACCAAGCAAGTCGGGATTGGTTTGGACTAGAAATATTAAAAATTAAAAATGCATATAAACATTTCATACTCCTTCATACTTGATAAGAAGATCACACTCCCAATCTCTATAATTAGATCAAAATTTAATGGTTCTTCTAAAAAGTCTTTAAGCTATTAATTGTCTTCACTATTCCTTTTTATGAAAACTGAAATGTAAACCAACAAGAGTGGCAAAATTGAACTATGTACGGTAGGGAAACTTGAGATGTGAATTTAATGAAATGCCCATCTCGTCCATAAGATAAAAAACAAAAATTGGAAATAGAATAAATCTTAAATAAATTGTTTGCAATATCTTGATTTTTAAATTTTTATTAAAATTATCATAACATTAATTTTTAACATTACTCCCACTAAAAGTCCACATATTTCTATTTCAAAATAAACAATATTAGTTTATGGTTTGCTTGCTTTAATATATTAAAAATATAACAAAACTATTGAACAAGTGTATTATATTAAATACGAAATATTCTTTTTCACAGGTCCTATATTGTGTTAAAAAGCATCGCTCATCCTTCTTCTTTGTATTTTGTAGTTGTTCGTCTACCCAGGTAAGTCGTCCCAATAAAATTTTGATGTGTTTGAGTTTTGTGTGAATGCAAAGTAGGTC
The DNA here is from genome assembly GCA_027563885.1 of Erythroxylum longipes. NCBI lineage: Eukaryota > Viridiplantae > Streptophyta > Magnoliopsida > Malpighiales > Erythroxylaceae > Erythroxylum > Erythroxylum longipes. The sequence goes on from JAOQMS010000007.1 coordinate 15,908,482, forward strand.
TTGATTTTGTGTTGTTGTTTAGAATATTCTTATAATCATTGATGAGTTTTTATGTTCTTCATTAATAGTCTAAGTATTTACTGTATGTGAAATGACTTTGGGATCTTATAGATGATTTAAGGCATAACTAAGTTCCTAGGACGGTATGTAGGCTGGAAATCCATGATGCAACTCCCGTGAGGCTTATCAGTGAAAAATTTCACGAACTTAGGAGTCACAGCAAGAACTTGCTTTATTGATTCACAAGTGTAAATAATGCCACGTACCATAGTATTGAAATCAATTATGGGTGATTAATCCAATAGAGAACAATTTCATATGGGACCTTGCTAAAGGACCTCAGCGAACTGTTAAATTGTATACGGTGTATTTCGTTAATGGATACAAATATCATATAGAATATCATGGTCATAGTATGGCAACAGTAAATAGTGGAGTTTGCATAAAAGGATAATTAATGGATTATTATGGTAAAATTATTGAGATACTTAAAATTGAGTACCCTGCATTGCCAATAAAGCGGAGTGTGATATTTAAGTGTGACTAGTTTGATCCAATAATGTTGGTACAAAAGTGCATAGCCGATATAATCTAGTTAAAATCAACCAACAAAGAAGATTTAGACAATTTGAACCTTTTTTGTTGGCAATGCAAACGATCTAGGTATATTATATCCTTTTTCCCAGCTTACGACAAGATAAGTCAAATTGCTTGGTCATTTGTAAAGTTAAATCTAGAGGTGTTTTTGAATCACATGGAAAAGGAGAATAAAGAATTGAAAGTGAAGCATTTTTTAGGAAGATGTTTATGAAATAAATGCATCTGTTACATATGACAAGAATGAACCTTTGAATGATCTAAGTAATGAATATGTTGAAATTTTATCTAAAGAGGATGACAAGAGTGAGAGATCTGAAGAGGAGCTTGAGTTTGATTCTAATTCTTCAGAAAAAGAAGATGATGATTTTAATTTATAATTAAGTGATGATAACGATTAATTTGTATTTGTAATAGAATATTATATTCAATAAATCAATAAATCAATTATTAAACGAACAATATATTGTTATATATTGAATTGAAATTGTTATATTTCTGGAATATTCAATAAAATATGAATTTCAAGTTAAAATATACCACCAAAGAGAAAACAAGATATGATGCGACCAAGGTTCAGACCACGATTTGGAGCCAGTTACTTTCTAAGTGAAGCATCACATTCTGCAGCTACAATCGAGTCAGATGTTGTACCTCTAGCTACTATATTTGCAAATGAGGCATCACCTTCCGTACCTACTGCTAACCATCCACCATCCCTATATCGATAGAGATATCAGGGGATGAAGGAGGTAGCATCCAACCTGGAGCTGAGGGAGTTGATGGAAGAACTTGTTGGACCAATGGTGGTTGACAAATAAAAATCCCTTTATGTTTTGATAATTATAAAATATATAGAATTGGTT
>JAOQMS010000007.1:15918271-15929124 GCA_027563885.1 Erythroxylum longipes
AATTCCGTGTTTTGTGTAGAACTCTGCGAAAAAGTTTAGACGATCTATTCAACCCCCCTTCTAGATCGCTTTCAGAACTTACTTCATAATTGTCAATAATCTGTAAGTAAAAATACATAAAACACTATATGTTTATAATTAAGTTATAAAATTAAATTTAAAAATGATATAAATTTGTTTTTATATTAGGTTGATTCCGTTTGGACCGTGCTTAAGAAACATGACATCCAAATTTAAGGAGAAGATTGATCTTGAGGGTTATATATGAAAGAATATCTCTCAAGCGACAAAGGATTTTTATTATTAGGAATTTGAGGTACAAAAAAATATTTTTTTTGTATTTTTTCTAATTAGATAAGTATTGTAGGTTATAAGTACTTATCGTATGTTTTTCCTTTTTTCAGAAAGATTTTTTTTAGGATTTTGAATTTGACGCAATTATTTATAAAGTATGGGAGAGACGAGCTCGTATATATTATAAAGACTTTATTGGTGCAATACACAAGACTGGTGTACGACCTCCTTATATTTCTGGAGAAATATAGAGTCATTGGTAGCAGTATTAAACATCACCTAAGGCAATGTCCATTTCAGAGTGTAATTCTAGCAACAAACGTAGAGGACCGGGGGGAGAGAGTCATCTTGTATACACTGGAGGATCTCTTATCTATCACGAGCATGCAGAAAGACTTATAAGTATCTACATTTTACTCTTATATTCTGATTTTTTACTTTAATGTATTTCAATTTAATTTGATGTGTGAATTTTGAAATGAAAATATGTATATTATGGAGAATGAGAATATTTTAAATGTCTAGTGTCATAAATAGCTATGTTGTTAAGTTACTTTCTTTGTTTAACAGAGGTAAATATTATAAAAATAGAGAAAATTTTGTCGAAATTTTTATGAATAGTAGTTCACTTATAACCTTTTATTCTAATGTAAGAAAAGTCTATAGGTAGGAAGCCTACACCCTATCAGCTCTTTTTGCACACTCATGTTAAGAAGCATAACGGTGTGACCTTCGTCATTACCCGATGTAGAGAGCTAAACGTATGTGAAATTTATGCTTTAATATTAATGCTTAATAATTATCACTTACTAAGATAAACATTGCCTTTTGATAGGACCAAATATAAGAAAGCATTCAATGATAGTCTCAGTAATTTGAAGATGTTGATGAGAGTCAAACTTATCTTTATGCAGTGGATGGTAGGAATGGTCATGGAAGGATATTCGACTTAGATTCATTTGCAAACACATGTTATTCGCAATTATCCACATCCAGTACAGCAACATCTAGTAGGCAGTCTGCATCCAATGAAGTCCATGAGCTTCAGAGCACAATACACGCACTGGCAACTCAGTTGCAACAATCAATGGAGTACATAGCCTAGCTCTGAAATGAGATGGATGAGTTGAAAGAGAAGGGCATCACCTCATCGCAACATTCAGAGCATCCGCATTCACCAAATGAATAACGTAGTCATAATTATTTTATATGAATTAAATACTTATTGTTGTACAAAATAATGTTTATTATTAATTAAGATAAATTTTACTTTATATTATCAATCAACTTTCTATTTTAACAAATTAAATGTAGAAACAAATCAAAATATTATCAACAAATAACTGATAACTGTATAAATTATACATCAATCATAAGCTTATCAAATAAAATTAAATCCAGGGAAAAATTAAAAAAAAACAGTATCAGTAAATTTACCGACAAAAAAACAAAATCCGTTAGTAAATTGTAACGAATTTACTGACGGATAACTAAGTCCCATCGGTATAGTTAGTCGTGAATTAATCGATAGAATTGCCAAATCCAACGGTAAATTTACTGACAGAGAAGCCCTGTCCGTCGCTAAATTTACTGACCGAAATAAACATTCCGAGGTTAAATTTACCGACAACACAAAATTATCATCACTAAATATGGCAACGGAACAAAAAATATCTGTCGGTAAATTAGTGATGAAAAATATGCACTTCGTCGCCAATTATTACCTATAGCCGTTTCTCCGACGACTTATTCCGTCGGTAAATTTTGTCACTAACTTAGCTTATAGACGGAAAACTTACACATTTCGTTGATAATGTCCGTCGCTAGATCTCATTTTTCTTGTAGTGCATGATTTTTAAGTTGTTAGAATAATGACTTATGAATTATGAACTATTTGTGATATGCATGGTTGAAGATGCTTAGGGTGAATTATTTTGGCTACTTTAGTACGTTTGAATTAAAATGTCCGTTGAGTTTCTAGGTTAGGCAAGGGGATTTATAAAGTTGAATTTAACATTATGAGATGCGAGTGATGATTATATTAAGAACAAATAATGTAAACATAAAAATGGGAAGAATCCATTGCTCCATTCCAGGACCAAAGACGTACAACACATGTATCACTTCACTCACAATTGAGTAGAAGAGAGAATTTTGTATTTAGAGAAGATTTTGGATTCAAAGAATCCATCGTATATGCTTACTAAGTGTGTTGATACTGAAAAACTAAGGTTATGCAAGACCTTAGTTGTCCTTCATAATTGATGATGGAGGTGTTGTCACGTTAGGTGCTCTAAGGTTGTTCGAGGTGCACGGGCAAGATGTTGGTTTGCATCAGTCTCCAATTGGAATATCTGATGAGAATATTTAATTTTCTTGTATTGCTAGAAGTTTCATTTTATTTTTAGTAGGAAATAATAAAATAATAGGAAATATAGAAAGTTAATTAGTATCCTATTCTAGGTAAGATTATGTTTTCATATTCTATTGAAGTTTGGATAAGATTCTGTTTTCATATTTAATTTTATCCTGATGTTCTATCGTTGTAGTCCACAAAATAGGAGAGAATGAAATTCTTAACTTAACCATGGACGTTGGCACGTTACTAAACCATGTAAAAATATTTTCATTTAATTTTCTTTCCTATATATTTATTATTACTGTGTGTTTGTGACGATTGATCTCTCTCTTTAATTCTTACTACTCGATCGTAGGAGACCAAATGTCAAAAAAAAAAAAAATGATTAACTCACGAGGTGTCTTAGGAATATTCTAATTATGAGAAGACACCTTTATGTCATCCACACCCAGACTAATCCTTGTTCGTACCGGATTAGCTCATAAGAGGTAAAGTGCTGGCCAAACAAAATTTTCCATTCTTAAGACTTAAACTCGGGACCTCCCTCTGATTAAGAGATGATAGTACTGAGCCACTCACACTAACCATATTTGGTTGTCAAAAAATATTCCATTTCCTCATTTTGAAGGTTTACGAGGAGAGCAAATCAAGATCGACAACAAACCCTCAAACCTAGACTTAAACACACAGAATTTAGATGCTTAAAACCGCGTCCTTACCAGATGTCACATACGATATTTAAGTTAAAATGACGTGTTTATTTAATTTGGATGTCAGGTAACATATTCGTTAACGAACATCAATTGAAGTCTTAACCCTTAGTGATTAATAACATTTAAAGGCGTAGTTAAAAAATTTTGGTGGTCGGACAACTGAAATTGAAACTGCATTAATTTAATTAACTAAGCATATGTTTATCTATGCGGTAGAATCATATCTTAGTTCCACTAGATCAGATGTTGGCCCTTTGACATACTTAATTGTTTTCTTGTAGTAAGATTTGCTGCGTCAAGATTCATAATAATTTATGTTACACTATATCACGATTCCTCTATCTTTCCTTAACAACGGGCATCTTTTTGACTAAGATGAACAATTTCCACATTTCAAGAAGGGAGGAAAATTAGTTCACATGAGTCAGACTAGGCCTTCCAGGCTAGTTCATTATGGGATTTAGTGTCATTTGACATGAAATTTAAAATGTTTAAAGAAAATAGAATGAAAAAGAAATTACCATACCTGTACCACTAAAGAGCTAACCGCTTCGCTAAGCTGCAACAACTCCACCATCGCCCCTTCTTTTTGATCTATAATATATGCTATGACCATCCATTGATCCTGATCTAGTTATCTTTGCACTTCTATTCTGAAAATCTGTATATCTCAGAAGCTACGTCAAGGGATTTAACTTTAAAGGGATGAGTACCTGCGATGATAAATACCATCCTTACGGTAATATCACGATTTTTCCAAGAGATGTACTTATATGGAATCATTGTCATATAATTTTTAGGTATATAGGTGTTATGAATCCATGCTGAATTCTAAATCATTAGAATTTTCTGTCCACAGATCCTTACGACGTTCCAAAGCCAGGAGAAGATAAACCAATGAAGAATGGAAATCCTCCTCTTCCTCTTCCTCCTCCTCCTCCTGCTGGAAAAACCAAGGCCAAGGGTGATGGTTTTTGGAGGGGATGGTACTGTAGTCTCTCTGCATCTTTCTTCATCAAGCCTAAACACACTTGATTAAATGTTCGCTTACAAAATATTCCTTTGTCGATGCAGTTGCCTCGGCTGGTGTTGCTACTGTTGCTTGGATGCTTGTTTTTAAGGGTTGATGTCCTTAGACCCTATGCTCACATTAGTTCTCTTGTTTTACTGTTACTCTTTTTCTTGATGTGTTCTTGTGTTGCTTGAATGAACAAATTTGGAAGAATATGTACTAGATGTCTTTAAATTAGGAACCGTTATATATGTTTTTTAGGGGTTCACCTGTTTTGCTTGATCTAACTTCTCATTCTCATTCTCCTTGGAACCATTCGGTTCTGCAATATAATGTCGTCCGTAGAACCAGGTCCAATTCTGGCAATAGGGAATTGGAGTTTTAGTTTTTCTTTCTAATTTTTCAATAGTTAATTTAATATAACATTAATAAGTCACATGTTAGCCACATGTTTAATGAATTTGTAGGGGTAGACTATCATGTTAACATTGTTAATTTTGAGGCTAACAAGAAGTTGTCTTAAAAATTTGTACATTTTATCGTTTCAAAGTTCAAGTTAATATTATAAAATTAAATAAAATTCAGATTTTTTTTATAATTTACTCTTTATAATTCAAGCTAATTGACCAGATCGAGACCGTTTGAATCCGAATTAAAAAAAATGGGGAACTAAAGGATTTACGTTTGTTTTAAAACTTAAAATCAATAAATTTATAAATTTGTATATATTTTTAATGTATCTATAAATTATATTCAAAGCAATATCAATTTTTACTATTCCTTGGTTTAGATTGTTTTAAATAACTATCACACTACGAATTCTAACATTAAACTAAAAAATCACAATTAGTTTTCAAGTAATTAACCCAAATTTATGGTTAAAACAAAATTTAACTAAATACAAGACCAAAAGTCCAAGACTCTTATTTCTTTTCATGCTTTTAATTTAATTAAGATTTTAATTGGACTTATTTTTTTCAAATATAAATTGAGGAGACTTATTAATGTTTTTAAGATTTTTACTCATATTATACAAATATGGAAGATTTAAGATAATATTGTTAAGATTTAACTATTTTATTGTATTTTAATTCATTGTAATATATATATAAGTAGGTGAATTATATAAAAGTAAAAATATTTGTTTACCGCATCACTTATTTCAGTAGGAATAATAAGAACCTATTTTAAATACTTAAATAGCAAGAATAAAATTTTCTGTTTATTGTATATAGAGAAATTTAAACTTCTAATTTAACAAATTATTTAACTTTTAAATTAAGAAATTTAAAAGTCTATATATAATATAAAATAATTTTGGATTAAAATTATAAACGTGATTTAAAAAAGCTTACTCAAGTAAGAGAGAGAAGTGCTAGCCTCTCTTTAGAACACCTATATAGTCTTCATTCACTTTTAGGTTGACTCATTGATCAGTTTTTTCTTTTGTTTGATTGGATATCCCTATAAAAATAGCTTCTTATTCTCCTCCTTTTTTCACTCCTCTACTTTGCTTTCCTATTGTCCAACTTCTAGTTGTTTTTGTTACTTTTTGTAGTTAGGCCTTTCTAACATGATATCAGAGTCAGTTTGTCTCGACAGTTTGGAGCGGTGCTCGGTTATATCCCTTTGTCCAATATGTCCATCAGATGTCCAATCCTGCTCTGAAATGAGGGGAGGTGTTAGGAATCCCACATCGGACAACTATAAGAGCATTCAAAAATTTATAATAGTGTGCAAATCTTCCCTTTTGAGCTAACTTTTGGAGATGAGTTAGGCCTTTCTAACACTTTTTGCTTTTTGTATAGTGCTCCTTATTTGTGTTACTCTTTTTCTTCCTCCTCTTTCTCCTCTCCTATACCTTAGTCCCTTCTCTACGTTCTTCATTCAAAGTTTTTCTACTCCTTCCTTTTCTTTTTCCTTTTCCTCTTCTAGTTTCTTTTTTCCTTATGATGAATCCTTATAACTCAACGCTCTCTAAAAGAAACATAAAATGAATAACTTTTCTGAGGAATAAGATGGCATCCTGATGACCTCTAGAGTTGACCTTCATCAGGAAGTTGTATCTTTCTTCTCTCACACAATTCAATCCCCTACTGATTTAATTTCCTTAGTGATCAATCTCTAATCTTTTATTAAAGATCAAATATCTACACAGTAAGTTGATCTTTAAACAAGACCTTCTAATGCTAGAGATATGGAAGATGTTTGAGATTCTCTTATCCCCATTAAGGCCTCAAGACGTATTGGCCTCATAAAACATGACTTTGCACTAAGACATTAGTCATTGAAGCAGTCTTAGAAATAAGAGCAAAATGTTGAGGATATTGAATAAGACCTTTATTTTCCTTATACCTAAGGTTCATGCCTTAATGAAAAACTTTAGGCTAGTATCTTACTGCAATACCATATACAAAGTTATCTCCAAACTGATTGCTGACAGATGTAAAATAACACCGATTCAACTGGTTGATCTTTTACAAGGTGATTTTGTCAAAGGAAGACAAATTGAGGATAATAAACTATTAGGAACATAACTTTTCAAGAATTAATAGGAATCAATCCAGCAAAAGTTATGTTTAAAAGATAGATGTCTACATGGTTTTTAATTCTCTGAACTAGAACTTTATTTTGAACTCTATACAAGCTTTTGAGTTCCCGAATAAACTCATTAGTTGGATAGAGTATTGTGTCACTATAGCTCCCCATAGTATTGTAATAATGGAGAACCATCCAATCTTATGAAAGGAGCTAGGGGTTTGAGGAAAAGTGATCCTCTTTCAGTTCACATCTTTAGTCTTAGTATGGAGATCTTAAATAGACTTATCAAGAATGTGATCGACTAAGAGAAGAAGTTCAAATTATACTCAAAGGGCAATAGACTAAGAATAACTAGCCATACTTTTTTAGATGATTTAATCCTCTTCTTAAAAGCTAATCTAAAATCAATTAGTGCTTTCATAGTTGCTCTAAACACAGTTAATAAGCTTTTATGCCTCTTTATCAATAAAGAGAAAATCCAATTGTTCTTATCCTCTAATGCTTAAGGTTTAACCAATTGTTTCAATTGCTTAATAGGTTTAAGAGCCTCCATACTTCCTCTTACTTACCTAAAGATACCTATTTCCTCTAAAAGACCATTATATCATAAATTCCATCCTTTAATTGAAAGAATAAATATAAGAATCACAAGTTAGTGTAATAGAAGCTTGTCACTTATAGGAAGGGTCAAACTAATTCAATTCTAAATAGCCTCCATGTATTTGACTTGTTATAGGATATTTCCAATCAACATTGTTGCGACCATTTGAATAACTTATGATGAAATTTATTTAGTTAGGAAACAACAGTACCAAGTTAGTTACAAAAGTCAAATGGAGTGACTTGTGCTTGCCTAGTGAGAAAGGAAGACTTGGAATCTGGCCTATCATGACCATAAATAAGGTGCAAACCATTAAAAGAATATGGACATTAATTAATAAAGACTTGCTTTGTGTTAGATGGATACATTCCTAATACTTAAGGAATAAGAGCTTTTGTTGCATTACGCTAAAATATAACTCCTTATGGACTATGATCCACATCCTTACGCTCTGGGAAAAGGTTAGAATGGAATTCTACTACAATATAGGCAATAAAGCTTCAACTTTGTTTTGGGATGACAATTAGATCAATCTAGGCCCTCTAAGTAGATATTCTGAGTGCTCCTATCTTTGGAGACAAATACCTAAAATGGCCTCAGTTAACGATGTCTTCACGTCAAGCTCTACTATACCATTGATCAGGGACTCCCAATTGACCTCCAACCTCACTTGTCCTCTTCTTTCAAACTAGCAAGATAGCATTGGATGGAATAAGCACCCCTCAGGTGCATTCTCAAATGCCTCATATAGAGAATGGATGAGGAATCAAGCTCTTAGATTTATATAGCACAACCTGGTTTGGTTCAAGTGGTCTATCCTAGAGCTTTAATCATTATATGGCTTGCAATTAAAGATAGATTGAGAAATCTTTTTAAACTAAAAAGATACCTCAACATATACAAAACAATAATGTATTTTGCAATCAAGATTCAGAAAAAAAAAATTGTATACCTCTTCTTTAGCTGCAATTTCTCCTCCTTTATCTTGTGTAGAATCTAACAGTTATGTAAGATTTCTTCTTCAACTCTAAGTTAGCAAAATTTAATTGCTTGGTTATACAACAATCAAAATAAGAAAAATGCATACAGGATTATACTTAAATCTCACTTAGTAACACAATGTATAGATTATGGAGGAAAAAGAACCAAAAAATTTTGTAGGAATTTAAAGTATAAAAGGAACACGTCCTTTATAAGTGGATTAAATCTACAAGAATGAAACTAAAGAGCTAGCTCAAACGATAGAAAACTAAGATTCATAGGCCTTCCAAAGAACTAGCTTAAATAATAGGAAACTAAGATTCTTAGAAAGAAAAGGTCCAAGTTAAAGCATCCAATTAGAACTCCGCATCCTTCAATGTAACCTAAGTTTGCAAGTAGGGGTCAAGTTATTGCTTAGTACACGAACCTACTTGATGTATTATGAAGAAAATGGAAGGTTTTACAGCTTGTGCTTATTTGTACTTATATCTCTTATTTATAAAATTCATTTTAAATTTCTTTAAAAATATTTATTAAAAGAGAGATATTAATAAAATATATGTTTCTTTTATTTTATCAAAAAAGGATTATTTAGTAAAAAAGATTAAAGAGAAAGAGAAAGATATCTTTATAAATCATAAAAACTTGTTAAGAAAATACCTTATATAATTATATAAATAATTTATCCTGTATCATTTTAGATATTTAATTTTAAATACAAGTATAATTGTTATTTTCCCTTAAAAATTTATTATAACATGTATTATTAATTGTTAAGTGTATGTACATTGTAAGTTAAACAAATGCACAAAATATCTTTTGGTTTTTATGGTATGGTATCTCATAACCTTGTAATCTTTTAATTTCCCCCAACAATTTCATAATATCAGTTATTGAATGAGATTACATAAAAATAAAATCAATGATTTTAAAATAAGCAAAAAATATAACCTTTTAACTTTTCCATACCTTTATGTTATTAGTTATTAAATAATAAATTTGACTAGATTCAAGAGTTATCTAAATCAAAATATAATAATTGTCAAATTATTGTGAGAGAGTTCTAGGTTATATATAGATTATCTTTATATCTTCTTCTTCTTACAAAGTTAATTACTTTTTATTTTTAAATTTATTAATTAATAATAATATATTATTAGGATATTTCATATATTGACTTTTAAATTTTTTACAAGATTTATGAGATACAATTACATATGGGAAATTCTCACCTCTTTTTTTTTACTAGAATGAGCATATCTTCTTTTCGATATTCATATTCCAAAATCAAAATATATTACTGAAAAAATATGTTTCATAATATTTTAAGTTATTATTCATGATAAATTTATTACTAACAAAAATCACTACAAGAAAAGTATAAATTAGCGTCGGAAATTTACCGACGGAATAAAAACCGTAGCTATTTACCGACGGATTACAAGATACCGTCGATAAATACGTTGTCAAAGTTTAGATATAGCGATGGAAACAATTGTCATCGGTAAAACTGAAAGGAAGGAATTTCGAGCAAAATCTTCGATGACATATACCGACGATGTAACCATTACCGTCAATAAAAATTGTGGGAATGCTTTCCGCAATTAAATAGCTTGGGACATTTACCAACGGCAACTGTTCCGTCGGTGAGTTTGGATCAACGTCTATTATTTACCGACAGAATAGCGTCCGTCATTAAATTGATATCAAGTTTGCCGACGGATAATGTTTTTCGTCGCAAAATTAAGCGACAAGACGTCCTAGTTAAATATTTGATGAATTTAAATACTGACGGAATTTAAATTCTGTCGGCAAATGTCGGCAGTTTAATAAATAAAACGATGTCATTTGGTTTAAAACCAAACGACGTCTTTTCAGTCTTCGTCTTTAACCTGATAGAACCCCCCCTATTTTCTTCTTCTTCTCTCCTCCGTCAGCGTCGTCTAGTTTTGGGCGATTTTCCTTGCTTCCATCGTCGTTTTTCGAGGGTTTTTTGCCCATCGTGCGCGTTTTTCGATAAACTCTCTATTGGATGTATTTTTCTCCAAAAAATGCAAATTTTTATATATGAACCGTGAATGTTTGGGTGATCGGTTTTTGTATGATTATTGTTGTTGTATGCCTTTTTTATATCATTGTTGGTTGATTTGTTGTTTATATGTATTATTATTGGTAAATTATGGAAAAATGCATTTGTTTTGTGATTAATTAAAGATTATACATATTGCCTATGATGTGTTCGATAAAATGCCCCTTATGATTATTGTAATATTTTTTGTAATTGTTGTAATAAAAATTTGTTGTAATGCTTAATTTGAAGTGTGAATTTGAGAATTTGACATTTAAGTGTGA
>JAOQMS010000007.1:15945746-15960329 GCA_027563885.1 Erythroxylum longipes
TGTCAATGTAATATCATACACTCCTAACCCGTGCCAAATTACCAAATTACCCTTCCCATAGGTGAGGGGATGTTACACATCCACTTCCAAGGTACTAATTTTGTTTAGTAGTAAGCTTTTTAGGTTTAAACCTAGATTAAACACAAAATTTGCACTTTTTTAACATACATCCCAAACTACAACAATCAATTTTTTCAACTTGCAAACCAATACCCCTAATAAGTTTCTTCATATTGTAAAAATTATCAACCATTGTATGATAAGGAGCCAATGATTTATTATACCAAGCAAGAATTTATACAAACTTCGATCAGAAATATGCCCTTCAAACTTTATGTTCAATATTTGAGCAATTGAAGATAATTGAGTCGTGGTCTCATAATTTGGCCATAATTCTTAGTCAGCTGATTTTAGTATGTCAAAATTTTTTTTTGCATTTGGGTTTGGTTTTTCTTTAAGATTTTCTATATTTGCCTGAGAGGTATAATCAGATGCATCATAAACTATTTGGGTGCAAGGATTTTCAATTGCCCCCATATTATTTTTTATAAAACCAGTCCCCCTTTAAACCCATCTAAATTTATTAACGGGTTTACTTTATTACCCATTGAGGTGTGACAAATTAATGGCTCTCTATGTCATGTCCACTCAAAATAATTTGAAACAAACCTTTTTCTTAACAAATGGAGGTTCACTTCATCAATAGGAAGAAAAAAATATGTTTACATTTTTTTACATAGATAGCTGATCTTTAGACCATTCATATATGCAAGTTGAGAATAAGCATAGTCAATAAAAGCTAAAACTACCTCAACAAACTCAGGATTAATGAAACCATCAGGTGTTAATTGTCTATACATCTAAGATCTATCAACATTACTGAATTTTGTAAAACTATTATTTAAAAAAGTGATTTCATAGTTAGATATAATAATCGTTACGTTAGTATCCATATTAATCTTACAGAACATTTAATCTTTAGTTTACACATTAACAATAACACAAGAAGAAAGCATTTTATTATAGTATATGCTTTGGGATGCTTGATCTTCATCGAGTCCCTAGAGTGATGGCTAGGTATAAATCTTTTCATCATTAAATCCTTAATTCCCCCTAAGTTTTTGCAGGTCTCTGACCATTTTACCTCCAAATTGAAACCAATCAATCCCACCATATGATTTCACAATTAGAAAACTCAATCCTAAACAATTCCACCTTTGGTGCTTTAGAGTATTTATAAAAATAAAAGATTAACTCCACCTTTTTCTCCTAACCTAATTTATTTAGGGGTAACCTTAACTTATCATTAGCAAATATGTTCTCACCATTATCAAATTAAAGATGCTGAAAGTGAAAAATTTTCCATTCTCTAAAGAAACTAACCAATTTAAGGAGAGAAAAGTTACATGCTTACATATTAATATGTACTCATATAGATAAAGCATGATCAAAGAACTTTAAGCTTGAGCTTTATAGATGAAGAAGAGACTTTATCAATTGATGGGAAGGATATTATCTCCATCACTAGGAAGTTTAAGAAGTTCCTTTATTTGTGTCAAAGTAAGACAATTTCATACAAGTGATCAGAAGGATTTTCTCTTTATTTGTGTCAAAGTAATACAAATTCATATAAGAAAATAATAAAAATTATAATAAAAATTGTATTATAACAACATCAAACAGTCATTAGCCTATGACCACTCCTTAAGTTCCTTTAAGAATTCACTATCTTCTTGTTTCAATAGGTAAGAGAAATCGTCTATATAATATCTTCTTTAGAACTAGTGAAGAGAAACCCAAATTGTCTTACTTTGACAAAAATAAAGAGAAAATGTATAAAAATATTGTTTAAAATCAAAAGAAGCCCAAAAAATTTGTTCCCTAACAATTCTCCTTAATTGTTATATAAGTATAATCAAATATAACTCAAAATCTCCTTTTTTTGCTTATACCAACAAACTAGAGCTAACTATATGTTATGTATTATGAACATGCACTTAAGTGCACTCTCTACTATCTCAAGGAGCAACTCCCTAAAACACAAAATGTTCTTCCATAATTCAATTATGGCCTATATGTACCCAAAAAAACTCAAATATTCATTACTCTTTTAATCTAGTTGTTATAACAACTAGTTCTTCGAATGTGCAACTAATAAATTCTCACCAAAAAACTAATCAATCCACTTTTAGTTTGAGTATTATCTAGCCAAACATCTATACTTATATGCTCCCATTCTATCAAGTTTTAAGAACAACATCAATGTCCCAAACCAATAATGCATTAATTTAATCAATTTTTAAAGTCATTTTTTACTTGATATAACTCTTTGTCTAATCGATTTCCTAAAATAACACATAAAAATCTTTAACATTGAAGTCTTTTCAAAGATTAAGAAAAATCTTGTAGTAAAAAATTGATTATAACCATTTCAAAAAAGTTTCATAAAGTTAGGTTAAAGATCAATTGATTTCCTTTAAAGCTAAAATAAATTTCTTATTCATTATGCTCTAAATGTAAATGATTATGCAATGTATATGCTCCTAAGCATTGAAATAAGTAAACTAAGGGTCATTAACACAAATCTAATGTAAAACCCTGAACCTTTCCTTTCACTGAATAAAAATGTTTATTTCCGATGAATAGTATTTTTGGATGAATAGTGAATTTTTGTGGGACCCAACCTCAAAATAATGAAAAATATTGGGAATAACTTTTAGAGTTAAATGATAATGAAACGGATCGAAAATAAGTCTGATAGGATAGATTTCGGGAGTTTTGAAAGTTTAGGATAAAAATGTCCTTTTTGGAAAGTAATGGGTATTAATGATTTTAAACCCATTCAAAAAATTTTAAAGCTTACAATCAGTAAGTATTGACCCTAATTCGAAAATTTCATGGTCAATTTGATGATAAGAAAATTGTAGAATATTTTCAGAATGCAATTCGATTAGTTAGTGAATTAAACTCATTAAAGGAGCATTTTGGTCTTTATGTGTATAATGGTGTGAGTGACTTAGTGAGTCAAACCTAATGACCAATTAAAGGCTTCCTTAATGGTTAAACATCATTTATTAAATGAATAATTAGTCATCAAAGACAACCATAAAGACATTAACAAGTGTAAAGCATTAAGTAAGTATAAAAAGAATAAAGCAAGACTTTTGGTTTCATTTGAACATAACCCTGAGAGTGCTTGAGACGGTAAACGTGAGAAAGAAAAAACAAAAGTGAAAAGAAGAGAAGCAAGGTTGAAGGTCATCTAAGGAGAGAGGAAGAAGAGGGCTTCCATTATTGGTGGGTTTTGATGGAAATTTGGAGAAATCTTGATCAAACATAAGTTTTCATCACTTATATAAAAGATTGGAGAGAGAAAGTGGTAAGTTTTCCTAACCTAAATTTCTGATTTTTATGGGTTTGTTTTGAGTGAGAGGGATGTGTTTAAGATCAGTGGTTTCTTAGTGTTATTTTGGTGTTTCTTTACATAAAATTGATTGAATATAACAAGAGAGGAACGTGTAGTATAATACTATCTTAGGTTAGTTTCAACCTGTCCCATTGTTTTGGCCATAAATCAGCCTACAGAGCTCCAAATTAAGTGATTCCAATTGGAGATGAAACCTAAGACATAATACTAAAAATCTCTGGAATAAACCTAGACCTAATTTTGGTGAATGATATCAAAGTTTGAGATTGAAAATGGTAATTTGATATTGCCCCTGTGTTGAAACATACTGTGATATTTAATTTAGAAGTTGAAATGGCACGATTTTTGATGATATGGAAACTAGAGACTTAGTGGAACAAAAGCCTAAAAGACCTCAAAGCCTAATATGAATGTTTGCTATGTGAAAAGTAAGGAACAAGTGTAGGTATGGATTCTGGACATAGGTCACAACCGTGACTCATTATGCATGATCATGATATAGTGAATTGAATAAATTAATAAGTTAGAATGGGTAAAATATGATTTTAAGTGACTTTTGAAGTCAGAAGCTTACAGTAGTATATGAAAATACGATTAGTGTTCGTGTATACATGTCAATCGGTAGGGCCAGGCTCAGGCTACCCATGCTTGGCCATGGGCTAGGTCCAACGGGCCATGGGCTGGTTGGGTCGGCCTGACCTGTCATTGTTTTGGTTTAAGAAAAACTTCCAAAATGACATCGTTTTGTCGCCAGCCCGTGGTCTATCCAGGGCTGGTCAACCTGGGCTAAAAATGGGTTGGGTCAACTGAGCCTATTTTGACATCTCTATGTACGTGTTATGTGACTAAATATTAATATCGAATTCGGTTAAACTAAATTTATAGTGTTAATGTCTTATTTTCGAATTTGGAAATTAATGCTTAAGTGAAATGCACTTGTGTAGGTAAAGGAAAGGCACAGAACATGTGAGTCTGCTTGGAGATAAAATTGCTTAACGGTGAGTGTTCTTTAAATTGATTTTACGAAAATGATTTCTATTCTATCATGAAGTGAATATTGATTATGAGTTTTATGTGAATATTGCTAGTATATTTTAGCAATATATGAATTGAAGTTTGAAGGTTAAATCTTTTATGATTTGAGTTTACATTGAGATGATGTTATTGCTTGATAAAAAGGAAATGGTTTCTAGCGTATGGTATACTGATAGAGTTTATACATGTTATTATACCGGTGTATAACGGTTAACCTAGGAAGGGTAACCGATGTAGAACCAGCTCCGTAATTAGTGATTAAATAGTTACAGGTAAGCAATGCAGAACCAATTCCACAACTACCATGTATAGTGTTTATCCTAGTGCGGATAACCAATATAGTGGGTAACCAGTCACAAGCGATGTAGAATTAGCCCCGTGACTTTATGTTTGAGGATACCATATGGCAAAGAAGTTAGTGATAGGCTATGTCATGTAAGAAATTCATGACATTTTTAATGCCGCCACTATTTATTTGAAAAGTAATTTGAGAAACTTGATTTCTGGAAGTATATATGTTTTATATTAAATATTGAATAACACGAATTGAGATGAATTTGTTTTAGGGGGTTTAAATAGTTAGATATGATTTGAATAGAAATTCTAGTACTCACTGAGCTCGTTTAGCTCACACTCTCTTTTTTATTTTTAAATGAAACCTCCCAAGTGCACGCTCAGGGGATTTAGTAGTAGGGACTCCACCTCACGACTAGTCAACTTCATCAAGTGCTACTGTGTAGGCATTTTTTCCTTGTAAATGTTTTTGGGAACATTTGCATTTTCATGAATATGTTTTGTACTATATTTTGTGTAAAGAATGCATGTATATGAATGTTTTAAAGTTAAATGCATAAATATATCTGAGTTTATTTTTAACATTATTGAACTGATTATTGAGATTGCTTATGAATAGACTTAAAGTCTAAAATTTGTAGAGGGGATTTTAAGATGATTATAGAAGTGTTTTTGAACTTTTACAAAGATTTGAAAATTTTGGGAAGGTCAAAGCACAACCATTATGTTGCTAAAATTTTTAATAAAAATAATTAAAAAAATTCAACTGCTTATATTTTTTATGATGCGTTAAAGCTTTTTGATTAAAAAGGAAATAGGCTTAACTCCACGAAAACTTTCTAGTTAGATCAGATATAAACCGAAAGGTCAACATAGGGTGCCGGGCAGGCCACCTAGTCATTTCAGCATAGGGGTGTGTCAAAGTTGGTATCAAAGCCCAACTTTTAAAAATGGGTTGCCTCCTTTTTGAGCTTTTTACGTTGTTTTAAAAGTGAGGCGAGTAATAAAATGTTATGATTTACATGCACATGATTTCATAAACTAAAAGCTTTATACATTTGAATTTTTTTTCAATACACAGTATGATGCATAGACGAGGCCGTGGACATCTCAGGAGATCTATTCCAACAACTATGCGCCTAAGTCACCTCCAGCACAGGAGGATGACCACATTATAGACTCAGAAAGTGTTTCCATGAACTAGCCACATTCCCAATTGTTAGGGTCAGCGAAACTAGTCGGGATGAGCTTTAATGGGAACAAATGGCTCAGATTCTCGCCACAGTGATGCGACAGTCATGTGAAAATTTGGAAGCTTCTGGATGCTCAATTTAGGGCATTTGTAGATTAGGCGCCAAGGCTTTTGATAGGAATGGAGATCCCAATAGTGCATTTACATGGTTAGATCGGGTTAAAAAATATACAGAGTTGTGGGATGGACTGATGAGCAGAAATTTGTATTTTCCACCTTCCTCCTCAAGGACAAGGTGAAGGATTAGTGGGAGGCCATTGAGAGGCAACTTCTAGATGGGGTATATTGGGTAGAGTTTCAGAGAGAATTCACAGATAGATTCTACCCACAGAGTTACAAGAATGCAAGGGTAAAGGAATTCTTCCGTCTAGAGCGGGGTTTAACATCAATGATGGATTATGAGAAGAGATTTTTGAAACTTGTCAGAAGTGTTCTGTTTATTATTGACAGTGAAGTGCATAAGTGTAAGAGGTTTGCTACAAACTTGAGTCCCAGATTACCCTAGTGTTAAGCCTCAGTTATTAGACGTTAGGGTAATAGTTTCCATTACAACAGGAAACTTACTCTTCGATGAAAGAGTGTTCGTAGATAGTAGAATACTAATTGAGGGTAAGGAATTCCTGGCAATCCTGATCATATTGGATATCTGGGATTTCAATTTATTCTTGGAATGGATTAGTTATCCACACATTAAGCGATGGTGGATTGTTTTAAAAAAGAGGTTAGGCTAGGTTGATTAGGGAAACCAGAGGTGATATTTCATGGGATACGGAAAGTTCTTTCCACTAGTATTATGACAGCCATAATAGTTAATGGAATGCTCCGTAAAGGATGTTAGGGATATTTGGCTTACATGATTGAGTAGAATAATGATGAGATTCAACTTGGAGATATTCCAATGGTCAGAGAGTTCCCCGACGTGTTTTCGAAGAATCTTCCAGGATTTCCCCCAAATAGTGTAATAGAGTTTGATATAGATGTACCTCCAAAAACCCAACTAATTTTAATTACTCTATATATAATGGCTCCAGCGGAGTTAAAGGAATTGAAAGTGCAAATGAAGGAATTGTTAGATAAAGGTTTCGTAAGACCCAGCGCTTCTTCATGAGGGGCTCCAGTCCTATTTGTGAAAAAGAATGATGGGAGTTTGAGGTTATGTATCGACTACAGACAACTGAATAGAATGACAGTTCGCAACCAATATCTTCTCCCAATGATTGATGATTCATTCGATTAGATACAGGGATCTAAGGTGTATTCAAAGATTGATCTAAGATCATTTTATCATCAATTGAAAGTCTGCAGCAAGGACATTCTGAAAACTACCTTTAGGACGAGGTACGAGCGTTTTGAATTCTTAGTTATTCCCTTTAGATTAACTAATGCTCCATCTGCTTTTATAGATTTGATGAATAAAGTGTTTTGAGAGTAACTAGATAAGTTTGTGATCGTGTTTATTGATGACATATTGGTGTACTTAGGTAGTCATGAGGAGCATGCAAAACACCTTTGGATTGTACTACAAACCTTACAAGAGCACCAGTTATACTTAGGTAGTCATAAGGAGCATGCAAAACACCTTTGGATTGTACTACAAACCTTACGAGAGCACCAGTCATTTGTTAAGTTTAGTAAGTGCCAGTTTTGGCTTGACAAGGTTACTTTTATGGGTCATGTCATCTTAGCTGAGAGACTTAGTGTAGATCCCTAAAAGATTGAAGCTAATATTAATTGGAGACCTCCCAAAACTGTGACAGAAGTCAGCAGTTTCCTTGGATTGGCAGGATATTATAAGAAATTTGTTGAAGGATTTTCCAAGATAGCAACCCCACTGACCAAGTTAGCGTGAAAAGAGGAGAAGTTTGAGTGGTCAAGTGCCTGTTAACGAAGTCTTGATGAATTGACAGGGACTGATGGATTTTTAGTATATAATGATGTCTCGAGATAGGGGTTACAGTGTGTACTCGTGTAAAATGATAAGGTTGTAGCCTATGCTTCTAGGCAATTGAAGAAGCATGAACAGAACTACCCTACCTATGATCTAGAATTGGCAGTAGTAGTTTTTTCATTGAGAATATGGATGCATTATTTGTATGGTGCTCCTTATAGGATAGGCTATGTCGTGTAAGAAATTCATGAAATTTTTAATGCCACCACTATTTATTTGAAAAGAGATTTGAGAAACTTGATTTCTGGAAGTATACATGTTTTATATTAAATATTGAATATTAAGAATTGAGATGAATTTGTTTTAGGGGGTTTAAATAGTTAGATATGATTTGAATAGAAATTCTACTACTCATTGAGCTTATTTAGCTCACACTCTCTTTTTTATTTTTAAATGAAACCTCCCAAGTGCACACTCAGGGGCTTTAGTAGCAGGGAATCCACCTCACAACTAGCCAACTTCGTCACGTGTTGCTATGTAGACATTTTCACCTTGTAATATTTTTGGGAACATTTGCACTTTCATGAATATGTTTTGGACTATTTTGTGTAAAGAACGCATGTATATGGATGTTTTAAAGTTAAATGCATAAATATGTCTGAGTTTATTTTTAAGATTATCGAAATGATTGTTTAGATTACTTGTGAATGGACTTGAAATCTAAAATTTTTATTAGGGATTTTGAGATGATTATAGAAGTCTTTTTGAACTTTTATAGAGATTTGAAAATTTTGGGAAGGTCAAAATATAGTCGTTGTGCTGCCTAAATTTGTAATAAGAATGATTAAAAAAACTCCACTGTTTATATCTTTTTATGATGCATTAATGCTTTTCAATTAAAAATGAATTTAGCTTAGCTTAATGAAAACTTTCCAGTTGGATCGGATATCGACTGGAAGGGCAACGTAGGGTGCCAGGTAGGCCGCCTAGTCATTTCAGGATAGGGGTGTGTCACCTAGTGACTGCCTAGAGTTTTAGTATATGAAGGTTCCAATTAAAGTAGTATTAGTATTTTTGAGTTCCTTGTTAAAGTAGAAATAATTGTTAGTTTTTCAAATTAAGTATGAATCATATGTAATCATATATAAAGGGGAACAAACTTCATGAACAAGATTTAGAGATTTATGATATTTATTTAGTTTAATCCAAATTAATGGATGGTTCTTATCTTTTACACTTTACTAAACAAACCTAAAGCTTATAACATTTTACTTTGTAGAGTTATAACCTTTGTATGTTTGGTTCTTATTTCTTTATATTCAAAAGGTTAGTCTCAATTACTACTATTCACTCTTAAATCCCTCTTTTTTCTATTCTTAGTTGGGTCTTCTTATTTCTAGGAAGTCATCAAAATTGTTTCTATTTATTTTTCTTTATATTGTATTAGTTATATATATATAAAGGAAACAGTAAAGTAAAATAAGTTAAGAAAAACTGTGTATAAATTAGTGTTTCTTTAGGAAGCTTATAAGTATTCCTTCTAAAGATGGTTTAACACCTAAGGAAGAGAAGGAAAATGTGATTTTCTTAGGAAATGAAATAATAATTTAAGAAGATGAAGGCAATGTATAATAATATGAGAGACCTCTTAGAGAGATGATATAATCAAATTGTTTAGTTACAAAAGGTACAAAACCCTCATGTTCTTAAAGTGAAGATATAAGATAAGCATAATCCAACACTGCAAGATATACTTAATAACTCTGATCTAATGATGACAATATTGATTATCATGTTGATAATGAGAATTTTGTAGCTAGAAGCGTACTCAAATCAATAAGGATGAGATAGAGTAATGAAAAGAAACACGTATCATAGTATATGTAAAATTTAAAATAAGGTATATAGTATAATTATTGATGGATGAAGTAATACTAACATAGATAGTGTTATTCTATAGACAATTTGAGTTTTTCTTTTTAAAGCATTTATATTCATACATACTTCAATGCTTGAATAAGCTTGTAGAGATTAAGTTAAACAAATAGATGCTAGTTTCTTTTTCTATTTAGTAACATAAATATTAGGTACTTTGTTTGTATTAGCAATATATGCTAATCATGTTCTAGTGGAAAGTGTAAGGCAATATGATAATAAATTTGTCTATGATAAATTCAAGAATAGGTTTTGTGAAAGATAATAAGTCAATTAATCTTGTATTTATAACATCAAATAGGTTTATGAAGACCAAACCAACAGTGAAGAGTGATAAGAACTAAAGGATGATACACGTTATGAAAACATCTACTATAAAATTTTATGCCTTCATTGAGAAATTGATATATTCATGTTGTTTCCTTTTATGTTTAGGTTTTAAATTTTTTCTTTGGAATTTTCTTTTTTGGAAGATGTGTTTTTTTGTTTGATTATTCTAAGAACTAAAGAAGATGTATGATGAAGTAGTTTATGGTTGTATTTTTGTTACTTAATTCTCTTTTGATTGCCTGCTTTAGTGGTTTTGTTTACTCAACAATACTAGTTGCTTACGATTTTTATTTTACTCTAAAAATAACATACTTAAGCTAATCTTGTTGTATAAATTGCACTTCTTGCCAAAATATTGTTTAAAAGGTAATGTTCTATCTTACGAATTAGTGATTTTTTAGTTTGAAAAAGACAGGAGAAGAGAAAATGAAAAGGAAGAAAAAAGAAAAATTCTCGAAGCTATTTATTTTTAAGAAATTAGGGCTCATGGCTCAATGTTATATAAGCACAAAGGACCCATTTTATTAATAAAATAGGAAAACTATGGCTCAATGCTAGTAATACATAAAGATGACCCAATTTTGATTGTCCTACCCAATTTTCCTCCCACTTATCCATACTCATTTTCCTTTACCTTTCATGTCCACAAATGATTACATTCTAAATGATCAATGTCCTTCTATTACCTTTAAACAAGTCATTATTAAATATGACTTCCTCAAACACCAAAATGACCTTGAGACCTCTAGGATATTTGACAACATTGTTATAAAATATACAACATCCAAAATTTAGGTATAATTTTATTAAAGTAGGCTCAGCAAATGGAAGTCAATTCAATTTTTAATCATAATAAAATCATAAAACCTTGCTAACTACAATTCAATTTTTTATGAAGCCAATTCAATTCAACTTTTGACATTAAAAGAGTTTGTCTTTTATTGAAACACTAATAGTTTTAACTACAATTAAAAGAACCTTAATTGAATTTTAACAGTCCAAATAATAAGGAAACAAGTTAAACAACATCAAATTCATGGATGAAATAAGAAAATAAAAAACACAAATCCATGCAATTTCTCTTACAATTAGTGCAATGTAAAAATAATAAACACAAATTCATGCAATTTATGTTACAATTAATGCAATGAAAGAATAAAAAACAAAAGTTCATGCAACGACAAAATTCATCCCTTTAGAACTTTCATCGAACACTTTACAGGCATAAGAAATTCATCCCTAACTATTAACAAAAACACTAGTATATGGCATTCTTCACCAAAAGGAACACATTCAGACACACAATGAACCATTAACAGCCAAAATAGATGCAGACAACCCAAACCACATTAACCAAAATTGACCTAAACAAAAGCTTCCCTAATAACAACAAGAAGAAAAATAAAAAAACCAAGTGCAAAGGAGGAATAACTAACCACGATGGATGATTAACCAAAGATCAAGACGACGATGGTGTATGGAACTAAAGACCACGACGGCAAGGGAAGAGGAAAAAAATTAAAAGTTTCAAAGATGTTCGACAGTTAGGGGAGAGGCTGTTGACATTCGTCTAAACAGATAAGGAAATGATGTCATTTGCAGTTGAACAAATGATGTCATTTGTTTGTCGTTTTCCTTCCAATTAAAACTACATTTCCGATGCCATTTGAATTTACCTACAGAATGATATTTTCGTAGGTAAATAATCGACAAAAAAATGATTCCATAGGGAATTTCCCTATGGACTGGTGTTTGCGTAGTTTCGTAGGGAAATTGCCTATGGAATGTTGTCTTTGTAGGTAAATTCCCTACGAAAACATCCCTCCATAGTAATTTACCTATGGAATTTTATTTTCGTTGGGAAATTCCCTACAGAAATATATTTTCGTAGGTAAATTACCTACGGAAATTTTTTCCCGTTTGTAAATTTCGTACGTAATTTTTTTTGGGAATCATTGGCACCTATTTTTATGATGACTTTCACTATTTTGTCGCTAAATTCCGTCAGCAAAGTTTGATCTCCTCCTTTAGCGACCGATTTTTTTTTGTCACAAATTACCTATTTCCCGACAAATTTACCTATGGAAAGCAATTTCTATCACTAATTTACTACAAAAGTTTTTTGTAGGTAATTTTCTATTCATAATTTGCAATTTTCATATAGTGAGACATGTTCACGAACGAATGTCCCAAGAAAATTTGAATAGTTTGTGTGATTATAAGGTTGACACAAAAGTTCAGGTTTGTTTTCTATCCCTTCACGTTTGCTTCCAGTAATCTTGTTTTATGATTTAATGACTACCTAATCTTTTTTTCTTTATTTAGGATAATTGTGAGAAGGTAAAGGTTAGTAGAGCAAAAAAGAAAACACCTCATAATCAAGGGTTAAAATCATTTGTAGTTGTCTGAAATGAATATGTAAGATCTTTATTTGTAAGTTATAATTATATCAATAAACACTACATTATTTATTGTGTCTTGTATTTTGCTTTCATAAAACGGATTGAGAAGCTACATGTTCTAGGTTATGCCAAAGGTCTTAGCTATAGCCCTAAGCTAAATATTTTAATCTCATCATATAAAACAGTCATTCAACAACTTCAAGAGGAAAAAAAGGGGCTTAAGGCTGCATTACAAGAAACTCAACCAAAATAACAAAACATGATATGTTATTCAAAAGATTACTTAGCCCGAATTATGATAAAAATGGAGAGGAAAGCGAAGCATATCAATTATATCTCCCATGCTTTTTTCTTTCAATTCTTGCTTGTATTATAATTTAAATTTAATACTTGTTTCTCGGATTACAAAACTGATGAAGATACAACTGCTAAGTGATTATGTCATAAATGGTAAAGTTATGTGATGTTTGCTTTAATTAGAACCTATTGTTTCAATACTCACAATATTTTAAGTGTATTTTAACTAATTTTTTGGATTATTACAAGTTTATCAACATGGACAATACTAGGTAGTCGTTCGAATTATGCTCTAATTTTTTTGTAATCTGAGCATTTATAATTTGTAAACTGGTCTCTTTATTTATTATTTTGTCTATAAGAATTGTTAAAGTTGTAATTAAAATCTTGTGTACAAAGAATATTCTTTTTGTCTATATAATTTAATGATATTTTACTTTCCATATACAATGCTTCATATTTTGAATTAATAATATTTTTATACAATTTATTTGTAATATAAATTTTGCAATAAAAAATATATCGATACATTATATAAAAAATATATTATTCAATAATATGGATTAAAAATGTAACAAATAATTTCTCGCAACATTGTATAGCATTTGGTTTTAAAAACTATGTTGCTACACTTTTAGAAATGTAGCTAAAAACACTACAAACGTGGCTAAAAAGGTTTGGCTACGTTTTTTAAATTGCAGCCAAAAGTTTTTAGCTACATATTTAAGTACAAAGAAAAACGTAACCAAAAATTATTGGCGACGATTTCTGAGAACGTCACGTATAGTTTTCAGCTATGTTTTTTTCTCATAGCTAAATATATACCTTAAAACTTTTGGCTATGATTATGAAAATGTAGTCAAAATTTTTAGCCACGTTACAGGAATTTTTAGCCACGTTAAAGGCTAGAAAATGCATTTCGATTCAACATAAGTTTCTGCATTTCATAAAAATAAAATATTTATATTATAATTTTTATTTCTTATTCAGTATATAAAAATTTTATGATGATCTAATACTCATTAAACTTTTAAATCTTAAACATTTATTCCTACTAGTTTGATTTGAAAAATAATAGTTATTATGGTAAAGGAGGATTTAAAAAGGAAAGTGGTGAATTTTCTCCTTAGATCCCCTAGTATAGTGGGATTTTATGAAAAGTTTGTTTTTATGATTTATTAATGCTAGTATTTTTTGGATTTTTCATGCTTAGGTTAGCCTAATTAGGTTTAAGTATAAAACTTGACTGAATTTTGAACTTTTCGAAATTTGATCTAACTTAAGCCAAATGTTTTAAGACTGATTAGATTACAATTTGAATAGTAATTTTTTTTTTGTAAAGTCCGAACTTAAATTACTCGATAGACATCTTTATATTCAAAATAATAGCTTAGTGAATTTCATAAATGCTGTCTAAAATTAAAGGTAACATAAGTCTGCCAAAAAATAGAACATTAATTATTCCGTGTAGTCGTTTTTAACAAAACAATCAACATCCGTTTCTCATTGTTTTATGGTCCATCGCCAAATAAACTCGTATTCACTTTTTTCATCAATACTTTTTAGTGCTCAGATCCGAAAGCTAATTTTGTCTAAAACTACTTTTGGTGGAAAAGATTAGTACAAAGGTGTTAGTTTATGCCCTAGCAGCCAATTTATTTTGGTTGTAATTTTATTTGTATGACATTATTATTATTCAATAAAAGGCATTCTTTATCTTTGT
>JAOQMS010000007.1:15960429-15983643 GCA_027563885.1 Erythroxylum longipes
AATCAATTTAATTAAGTTGGACTTAATTATAAAGTTTGAGAAACTTTAAGGATCAAATATGAGATATTTGATTTTATCAAAATTAAATTAATTATAATTATAATTTGATTTTAATTATAATTAAAGATATTTAATTTTAATAAAAACTCTTATGATTTTTCTATAAATACGGAAAAGCTTTTAAAAGCTAGCACTTCTATCTTTTTCCTCTCAAAGCAGTTGAGAATTGCTCTGTAGATACCATCAGAGGCTGGACGCTTGAATAGCTCGTGATTGATCACTCCGAAAAGGTTTCGAAAATTTTTCAACAGGATAGCAAACAAGGTACGATTTCTAAATCGTTTATGTTTTATTCAAGTTTATACAATTATCGGGATCTGCTTGGAATCTGTAAAAAAATTTTATTTTCCACTGCGCCGGTAATTCGATCATGGTTGAATTCCAACAAAAGGATGATCAAGAGTTTCTCACGTAAAACCAACTTGGTATATTATTTCAAAAGGTAGGGACTTTCTAGGAGAATGATAAAGAGTTTCCATTGTCATGTACGTGCAATTGCTCAAAATAAGATATTCTTAGGTGAATTGTTGGTCGGCTAACGTTGCCATTGACGCACTCAATCAACCTACGATATCTGGCTAAAGAAACTACGATATATATACAAAAGTAAAAGCTACCTACACATAAACGAAGATTGATCAAAACTGAGTTGTCAACCTCAAACCTCTTGACAAAGTTGTAGAGGAGGTGCCGGTACTGCTAGGTAGGTAGGCTTCTCTTCTCCTGCCATGATTACCACCACATCTGGTTCTCCATATATTTTGACGCTTCTGCTTTCAACATGTTCAGGCCTCTCCAGGGATCGGACAGTCGGTGAACTTGGCTGTGGCTTACGCCAATAACAGGATTGCCTTAGCATAAACACAATGACAATAAACAATAGCATTAAGATCCCACCACCAATGAGCTCGACTGAAATATTTGGGGATGTTTCCCGTTCATGATGCATGGTTGTCTCCATTTTCCTTAATCAATCACAACCTAGAGCAGCCTAACTTATGTATGGATTGGACTCTAAGGTTCCATGAAACACATGTTTGCTTGCTCAAACTGTGGAATGTAGATATAAATAGATTAGCTGGAATTCCATCATTGACACAAAGTGGTATAAAGCTGAAGTCAGTGATTGGAATATAGTTGTTTATTTGTATCCACGAGTAAAATGGCCATTAGATTAGATGGAAATTCCAAAATTTGTCGTTGATTCATAAATGAATGAATTCATGGAAGCTCTCGATTCCCAAAATTGTTGTATTTAAATAATTTTTATAATTTATAAGTTACTTATTTTAAATAAATTAACAATTCATAATTAACTTATAATTAAGTGATTTATTTATAATGTCTCCGTTCCTCAAGACTATAGTTAAATTACAACTCCTTTTATCGTGATTTAAACTTACAACTTAGACTAATTTCACCAATTAAAGGTATATTTGCATACTTTTGCATTGTCACGTATGTACTGCTACGTTGCTCTTCGTAAGTGGAACCTTGCAAAGAATAGTGACATTGCAGAATAATATGCCGAATCCGAGCAATTTCGTCGTTACATTGGGCTCATCCTTTTTTTAAACATACTCGTTAGAAATACAAATAAGTCAGACATTCGAATGTTACGAGTGGACGCGCAAACGGAGTCTCGCTCCTTTAGATAAAAGGACAAGGGGTTAACCTTAACCTACGCATTTCTCTGATACACAGTGTAGATTAAACTTATGATTAGTGTATATTGATCAAATACAAGCTTTGGCGTCGGATTAACAAAGGCCACGTGGGTTTGATGTCCATTAAATGGATACTGAGTTGGTCTAATCCTTTTTTTTTTTTTTTGGAAACAAGTTGGTCTAATCCTATTCTGTAGTGTCCACCAACTGTTTGATGTGAGATCAGGTCTCAATAATGGTTTTCAGGATGAAACTCTGGACAAATATGATGCAAACTCATGGTGGATACTCACGGTTCTACAGCTCGAACTTCGACTTCAAGAAACTAAGGCCTATGATTCTGCAACGCATTCAAGATCGAGTCAAGGACTATCCAGTTAAACCCATGGTTCGTGTTGCCATTGAGGTCCTTAAGGCTAGAATGATTCTTATTCAGGGTGCGTCCACTCTCCTCCAATTCATACCTGTTCTGCGCTGCAAGTAAGTGCTCTTGGAATTTCATGGTTTGTTTTATCAAGATTAATTTGGCAACGTCCACGTCTATCGTTTTAAGACCAGTGGACTTGGCAACCCTGCCTGGATTCATTGCTAGTTTGTATTTTCAATCTTAAATTTGGGTTTGCAGGTTCTGTCCAGAGGTGTATGTTGGGGAAGAAAGAGGTCATTTGATTCAAAATTGTCATGGTTACTTACGTCGTGGCAATAATCGGGTTCATGAATGGACTAATGGTGGCTTACATGATATACTTGTCCCAGTTGAAACGCTTCACCTGAATAGCATGTTCCAAAAGGGTCCTAAACGTGACCAAAGTTTTGATTTTCATCGTGTTCCAGCAGTTGTTGAGTTATGTTGGCAGGCTGGTGCTCACTCAGATGATGACAGTATGAAGGTGACACCTAATTCGGGCAGTGTTCATCGTGGTCCTAACCGAGTGGAGTCTTTGTCGACTGCAGATCTAAGGCTTATAGCAAATGAAACCTTAAAGGCGTGGGAGACACTTAGGTCAGGTGTTCAAAAGCTGTTGTTGGCTTATCCATCCAAAGTTTGTAGTTATTGCTCAGAAGTTCATGTTGGTCTGTCCAGACACAAGGCATTGGATTGTAGGGTATTCAAGTATGACAGCTGGCGTGGAACCCATTTATGGAAGAGGGCTGATATAGATGACTTGGTGCCTCCGAAAATTATGTGGTGTCGACGGCCTCAAGATCCTCCCGTTCTTTTGAATGAAAATCAGAAATTTTATGGGCATGCACCAGCAGTGGTGGATCTCTGCTGGAAAGCAGGTACAGTCGTGCCACCAAAGTATTATTGTATGATAAAATTTAATGGCTTGTCAGCACCTATATAATTTAAGAATGAGTTTGATTTATGTCACATGTTTAGCAAGGTTATTTAATTGTCCTAGTATTTAGGAAGTTAGGAAAGTGTTAGTAAGTTGTTGAGTCATGATAGTAGTAGGTAGTTTTTTTATTAATGCTTTTGTGACCCATGTTGGCCACTATGCCTAAAGCCTTGTATAAGGCCTTGTTCTGATAAGTTAATTAAGATGTGTGAGTTAACGTCATTTTCTTTAGCTCATTGTTCTCGTCTTCTTTGTTCACTCTTCTTTCTATCATTAATGTTCAAAAAAATCCAAAATGGTATTAGAGTCATAGATTCTTGAGGGACTGTGAGATTGAGTGGAAAAAAAAAAAACGCTTCCAATAGCTTTTAGCAATTCAGCTACTCTCCTACCCCCAAATTTCAATAGTGAAAATTATCAAGTATGGGTTGTTAAGATAAAAGCTCATTTAAGAGGTCTCGGCTTATGGCACTGGGTGGAAGAAGAAAGGGAATTACCAGCCTTGGGAAATAATCCAACGCTAAATCAAATACGAGCTCATGAAGAAGAAGTAGCAAAAGCTCCAAGAGCGTTATCTATAAATTTCTCTGCAATTTCAGAATCAGTTTTCACAAGAATTATGACTTGTGAAACAGCTAAAAACGCTTGGGATATGCTGAGAGAATTATATCAAGGCAATGAAAGAATAAAGAAGATGCAAGTTTTAAATCTCAAAAGAGATTTTGTAGCTTTGAGCATGAAAGATCATGAGAGCATATAAGAATATTCTGATCGATTGATGACTTTGGTGAACAAAATACGGCTATTGGGGGAGGATCTATCCGAGAGCAAAATTGTAGAAATTTTTTTTATAAGTTTGCCTGAAAAAATATGAGGCGAAAATTTCATCTCTTGAAGATTCAAGAGATATTAATGATTTAATTTTATCCGAATTGATTAATGCTTTGCAAGCACAGGAGCAAAGAAGGGCCATGCAGAAAGTTGAAACTGAATAAATCGATGAAAAAGCTCTTTTAGCCAAATCGTCAAAATGAAAAGGTAAAATTTCTCAATGTGATCATTGCAAGAAACCGGGGCATGAAGAGAAAGATTGTTGGCATAAGGGAAAACCTCAATGTTTCAACTGTAAAAGATTTGGACACCTACAGAAAAATTGCAGACTGAAAAAGGAGCAAGCAAATATGGTGGAGTTGGTTAGTGAAGAAACTCTTTTTTGAGAGACGGTGAGAAGTGCACCAAGATGTTTTTTGGAGAGACGTGCTCCAATAATTATAAGTTGATGAGAAAGACATCAACACGATGATGAGAAGTGCATCAATTAGTGAAAAGAAGTGCTTCACAGAATATTCTGAAGACGGAGAGCAGTGCTCCAAAAAAATTTGAATTGCCGTGTAAAAGAAATTATTCAAGAACTGATTTAGCCAAAGTTATCAATTTGTTTACTAAACTAAATTCTGCCGATTTCAGTTTAAGGGAAGGTGTTAAGAATGAGTTTGATTTATGTCACATGTTTAGCAAGGTTATTTAGTTGTCCTAGTCTTTAAGAAGTCAGTAAAGTGTTGGTAGGTTGTTGAGTCACGATAATAGCGGGTAGTTTTTTTATTAATGCTTTTATGACCCATGTTGGCCACTATGCCTAAAGCCTTATATAAGGCCTTATTCTGATAAGTTAATTAAGGTGTGTGAGTTAAAGTCATTTTCTTTAGCCCATTGTTCACTCTTCTTTCTATGGTTAATGTTCAAAAAAATCCAACACTATAGACTCTTCCAGAATGTTGGTTGGTTGAATTTGTTGTATTCTTGACGTATCAAGTCTCAGGTAATTGTTTACCTTATTCTGAAGCATTTATAGAATCTCAACGATATCATGAATGGGAGTATGGCTGAATGGCAGAAAGACTCCAACTATGTCTCAATAATGTTTACATTTTTCTCTCTTTTATTTTGGTCATCTAAATTTCTTTCCTCTAGCCTCAGAGTTTTTTCAAATGACTAATATCTGGACTTTTGATACCATTGGTAGGCAAGAGCCGCTGACTATATTTGTTGTCTATTCATATAATAGCTATCTTAGCGTTGTGCGCAAGTCAACTAGTTTCTCACTCTTTTATTTCTGATAGCTTACAGTTCAACAATTCAAACGTGTAATTCCAGAGTTCTTTGTCTTATTAGTGAAACTGATTTGTTGTTCATTAATTCTTCTTGGATGAATGGCATATTCAACTGAGAACGTTTCACGCTTAAAAACTTTGCGTTCCTCTTGTAAAAGCTGCATATATTATTGATAAGATAAGGAGATCACTGAGTTCAAAAACCCATTTTCTGTACTGGTTTTTCAGAAGCACTAATGGTGGATACTCAGAAATCCATGTTACTGTAATATACTATAACGCAAAGCAGTATTCTTTCCAACTGCAATAGTCTCACTCTTTCTAGTATTGACACTGAAAAAATATATTCTTCTTTATTCATTTTGCTACGTTAGTCTCCGTTTCCTTAATGATAATCTTTTTTTATCCATTTAAGTTGGAACTGATGCAAGTCTGAAAACTGAAAGGCATTCCCTGAAATCCGTCATTGTTGCTTCTAACTTTTCTACACATCCAGAGCCACATGAAGCTACGACATATAAGTGTAAACTGTAAATCATGAGTCTGCATTTTAGCATATCATTCTCATATTTGACCTTAAAATTCTAAGTATAAAATACTCATTATGATGTTATCCAAGTTGTATTGATTTGATGAAGGTTAATGGGATTTTTAGTCTTCTGATTGACTGAACCAGCCTTGTTTCTTATGTTTGTTTTGTTTAGAACTCTAGATTCTTTCTCGTTGGATTCCTTGACATCAAAAGCAGGGGAAGCAGGGTACCTCCCATATTTGGTTCCCTTCATGTTTCTATTGAAGTCCATGTTGGCTGTATTCATGAGGTCTCAACATTCAGATTTTATGAGAACTTGATCAACAACTTTGGATAATTGCGTGGACTAGAAGATTTAGAAGACAGCTTACCAATTTTCACGGCTGAAAAGAATGTTGTTATAGTAATTTGTTTTATTCCCATTAAGCTTCTAGTGAAAGAAAAAGAGAGAGAAGTTATTAGATTGAAAAGAAAAGAAGATTGAGGCTAGTTGTCTGTCGAAAAGAAAAAGTTTGTTATACCCTAATCGCCATAAGACAACTCAAAACTGGAGGAGAGTTATTACTTGTGCTTGTGATATCCTTAGCGCAACGCAAAGTAACAGACTCGGGGAGACAACTGACCGCCTCCATCGATAGAGTTTTTCGCCTTTGTTATTGCCGTCCCAAATTGAGAAATTTCTTAAGGGATCGCAAAAGAAAAGGGCTGTTATACCCTAATTGTTTAAACGACATTGTTTTCTAATTGTTTGTAACGTCGTCGTTTTGTTTACCAGGGGTGTTATAGTCCTAATGGTTTGTCCCATGTGGGAGAGACTTCTAGATGTAAACTATTCCTTTTATTAATGAATTTTTTAAATTCTCAAAAAAAATTGTTTCTTTAAGCCCCCCTATTTCCTTATCCTTGTGATTCAATTTCTTTATTCCTATCCTTAATCTGTTGTGTTCTTATTCCTTTACAACTGTTTCTATTTGTTCTTGATTCTTTTTTCTTTTATTTCAGTTTCCTTTGTTATATTCTAATCCGTCTTGAATTGCTGCAAGTTTAATTGTCATGATTTGTTTTATTTAATTTTATAAAGAACTAAACGAGAAATTCTATGAGTGGTAAAATGCAAGAGTTAGTGTAAGCACCATTATAGTGAAAAGCCAAATATAAGTGCATAAACACAAGAGTTGAGTGACATTAATTGAGAGAAACACGTAAGGGAGTGTTAAGAGGATATTTCTAACATTCTTTTGTAAGTTTTCAATATGACTTCTAAAGGTGTGAATGGAGACAAGGTACAAGTAAATTCATTCACAACATAAGCTATGCAAAAGCGATTTCAGCGAATGTTTACCATATTTGAAGAGATAAAAGATAGGATCAAGAAGTATGAGGTTACTATAGTTAATTTGTAAGCGGGACAACCGCAAAACCTCCCTAACGCATGAAGGTCAGAGAGGCATGCTACCAATGATGACCATAATGGTGATGATGGAGATGATGAAGATCAAGCCCCAATAGCCACTTTGAACATAAATATGCATGGGGGGGATGGTAGATGAGATTCTAGGAGACAAGATGGAAGAGTTGATTCCAATTTGGGTAGCATCAAAATGAAGATTTCACCCTTCCAAGGGAGAAATGATCCTGATGCATACTTAGATTGGGAAAGGAAGGTGGAGCTTGTTTTTGATTGCTATAATTACTCGGAGGAGAAATAGGTAAAACTTATTGTTGTTGAGTTTACTGATTATGCTATAATTTGGTGGGATCAAATTGTTTTGAGCAGGCAGAGAAATCATGAACGACCTATTGATACATGAGATGATATGAAGATTGCCATAAGGAGGAGTTTCATCCCTAATCACTATTATAAGGATTTATATCAAATGTTACAAGGCCTTACTCAATGGTCTAAGAGTGTTGAGTACTACCATGAGGAGATGGAGATTGCAATGATTCGAGCCAACGTCGAGCAAGATCGAGAAGCAACCATGACACATTTCTTACAAGGTTTGAATAGAGACATAGCTAATGTGGTGGAGCTATAACATTAAGTGAACCTAGAAGACATGTTGCACATGGCCATTAAAGTAGAAAGACAACTCAAAAGGAAGGGTCCTACAAAGTTTTGCCAAAACTCAAGTTCCTCTTCATTACAAAAACTGAATTTTGATAAAAAGGAAGGCAAGGTTATTTCTAAGTACAAAGATGAATCCTACAAGGCCACAAACATGAGATCCACCAAAGGTAATGATTCTTCCCAAAAAAAAAGAAGAAGGGATATTAAGAGTTTTTAATGTTTGGGAACAGGTTATATTGCCTCTTAATGTCCAAACAAATGTGTGATGATTTTGAGCAAGAATAGAGATGTTGAGAGCGAAAGTGAATCAGATGATGAATCCATGCCATCTCTGGAGGATGCTAGTGTCGTAGAGTACCCTATTGAGGGAGAAGCATTAGTTATTAGGCATGTATTGAGTACACAAGTGAAGGAAGATAATGATGAGAAACGTGACAGTATCTTCCATATAAGATGCCAAATCAAAGATAAGGTATGTAGCATGATCATTAATAGTGATAGTTGCACAAATGTGGTTAGTATAACCTTGGTGGAGAAGTTGTGTTTACCTACTACAAAGCACCAATGATTATGTAAACTTCAATGGCTGAATGATTGTGGGGAACTTAAGTTAAACAAGCAAGTGCTAGTTTCATTCTTAATTAGAAGGTAAAAAGATGAGGATTTGTGTGATGAGTTACCTATCTATACGGGACCCATTCTTTTAGGGAGACCATGGCAATATGATAGGCATGCAATGTATAATGGATTCAAGAACAAATATTCTTTTACAATGAATGAGAAACCAATCACTCTTATAACATTAGCCCCTAGATAAGAGTGTGAAGATCAAATGAGAGTTAAAAGGAGAGTGACACAATAAGAGAGATTGAAGCTGAGAGTGGTAAAAAAAAAGAGTGAAAAGAAAGGAGTGGTCAAACTTGAGAGGAGAGAAAAATAAGTAACTTTAAATGGAGAGGAAAAAGGAGAAGATCAAGAGTATGGTGAGAGGAAAACTAAGAAGCATGCAACCTTTTATGTAAAAGTGAGTGATATTAAGAGGCTGTGCTTTCAAATAAGTCAATGATTATACTGTTGTAGGCTTATTTTAATACTAACTTAACATTTCTTTGCCTAGTGTTATTGTTTATTTATTGCAAGAATTTGAGGACATGTTTCCAGAAGATGTTCCTAGCAGATTGCCACTTGTTGTGGGAATAGAACATCAAATTGATCTTGTTCTCGGTGCTTCAATTTCAAACTACCCAGCTTATAAAAGTAATCCTGAGGAGACAAAGTAGCTTTAAAGGCAAGTTTAGGAGTTGATGGCAAAAGGGTACGTAAGGAAGAACATGAGTCCCTGTGAGTTACCAGTACTTCTTGTACCTAAAAAGGATAGACCTTGGAGGATGTGTGTTGATTGTAGAGTTATTAACAATAAATTATAGACATCCAATCCCTAAGCTTGCTGATATGCTGGATGAATTACATGGATCACATGTTTTCAATAAGATTGAGTTGAAAAGTGATTATTATCAAATTAGGATGCAAGAAGGTGATGAATGGAAACTACTTTTAATAATAAATATGGTTTATATGAATGGCTTATAATGTCATTTCATCTTACTAATGCACCAAGTACTTTTATAAGGTTAATAAATCATGTGTTACATGCATTCATAGGCAAATTTGTTGTGGTATATTTTGATGATATCTTAATTTCTAGTTAGAATATGGATGAGCATTTAGAACATTTAAGATCTGTTTTGAATATTTTAAGAAAAGAGAAGCTTTATGCCAATCTTAAAAAGTGTTCTTTTTGTATGGATAGGATTGTTTTTCTTGGTTTTGTTATAAGTGGGGCAAGTGTTAAGGTTGATGAAGAAAAAGGTAAAAGTTATCCAAGAATGGCCAACAACTAATTCCATCATAGAGGTAACAAGTTTCCATAGGTTGGCTAGATTTTATAGGCATTTTCTTAAAGATTTTAGCACCATTACGACACCACTCACTAAAACTAAAAATAAAACTATTGGTTTTAAATGGGGTAATGATAAAAAGCATACATTCAATTTGATTTAAGATATGTTATGTACAACATCTCGTTTAACATTACCTAACTTTTCAAAAACTTTTGAGATTGAGTGTGATACCTCAGGAATAGGTATTGGAGCTGTCTTAAGGCAAGATAAGCGTCCAATTGCCTATTTTAAAGGAAAACTTAATATGGCAGCTTTGAATTACCTGAATTTTGACAAGGAACTATATGCTTTAGTGAGGGCATTGCAAACTTGGCAAACTACCTTTGGCTGAAGGAATTTGTGATACATCTAGATCATGAATCATTGAAACATCTTAAGGGACAAGCTAAGTTGAATAAAAGACATGCCAAATGGATGGAGTTCATTAAAACATTCCCGTATGTCATCAAGTACAAGCAATGTATGGAGAACTAATATAATTCCACCCTTGCATACCTATTCGAGGAAAAAATGGAGAGCACATGATAAGGAGCAAATGGTAAGAGACCAATTCTAACTTTGCCAAATGTAGGGTCTGCACGATCCACATATGGTTGAGTAATTACCTGCACGTTTTCCACAACTCCAGCTTTACCATTTCATCCTTTATCTTTTAGTTTCTAGGAACTTGGTTATGTTTGTTAGCAAATAATATTCCTTTCATCCATTAGCTCCTAGTTTCTAAGAACTTAGTTATTTTTGTTAGCAAATAGTACTTCGGGATATCTACTATAAATATCCTAGGAATTGTTTAGTTAGGCATGTCTTGTATTGTCATTTGAATTTTAAGTTGGAGATTTATCCTCTTAAATTGGATGGGTTTTATTGGTTGTAATTAGTCAAGATTCTTACACTTTTTTGTAGCTAATAAATATTTATATTTTGCTCTCTACCTTTGGTCCATTATGTTCTATATTCAATTTTTTATCTTTTTTTATCAGAGCCTGCTTGATCTAGAATGGTTTCCACGTTTTCTTCCAGTCGTTAACCTAAAACAAAAATCCCCCACATCAACCCCACGACCCCCATCACCAAAAGCAGGCACTATAGCGATACAATTCGCTTCAATTGCCTCCTAACTTCACGCCTTGGATACACTAGCAAGAGAGGTGGTGGCACTTAAGGCCACTGCTAATGGAGCGATGCCAGTTGATTTCGTTCCACTAGCAACCAATAAGGGCAAAGCAAAGGAGCTTCCCCCGAACTCTGGAGAACCATAACAATCAATTTGGTCAGAAGCTAAAGTCAAAGATGTTTATAATATATGGTGGAGAAGGAGTCTGTCTTTACATCCACTTATGTAAATGGAAATTCCATGATTTGAAGGTCGCAAACCTTATGGTTGGATAGTTAAAATAGAGAAATATTTCCATTACTACTAAACCCTGAATGAACTCAAGATCAATATTGCCACTATGTACCTTGAAGAAGATGCGTTGGATTTGTTTTCATGGCTAAACAATGACCGAACCTCATCTATTGGGATGAAATTGTTAGGCATTGCAGGAAAATTACGGTTAGGCCAAGTTTCAAAACCCAAATGAACACTTATACAGCATCCGCCAAATTGAGACCATTCAGGAGTATCTTCAAGAGTTCGCGAAATGGTCCCTAAGAGTGTCGAACTGGCCAGACCACTATTTGTTGGGCATTTTCCTAAATGGACCATGCGGGGACCTCAAAACAAATGTAAGGATACATAAGCCTTGCATTGTTTATAAAGCCATAAGTTTGGCTATGGAATTTGAGTCTAAATTAGGACCAAATCGTATGACTAAAAGGCCCAACTGTCCCAGCTCTTCTCGACCTAATAGCAATAATTATCCCCCTTGGCTCCTCTTCCACGCAAAATAGGAAGCAAGGAACCCAAGAAAGCTAAAACAAGTTTTAGGATGGATAAACCTTGACCTGATGTCTATAAAAGATAAGAACTAAAAGTATAGGATAGGTTTTGAATGCCTCAAGATAACAATCTTGATAAGTTCACAAGTTCCCAAAAGAACCAAAGAGAAATTAACCTCACTCAAATGAATTTTGAATTTTTTTGAAGTTTCTTGAACAACACGATGCTTACCTTTATGTAGGCATTAGCTTTTAGCTAATTAAGGTAAGAAATCACCTTAATCGAATAATTTGACTAGAATAAAAATCACCTATGATTTAAGTTAGTCCTAATGTGAAACCTATGACTTAAGCTAATCATAGTGTGAACACAATCCTAACAACTGGTTTGGATAAAAAACAAGAGTAAAACACATTATTTGATGCCTAAAATCACTTTTAATTTGTTGAGACAACTTACAAACATGTTTTTATGCAAAAAAACATTATTTGATACCTAAACCACTCCTAATTTGTTGGGACAACTTGCACATCTTTTTTAATGTCTCCCATAAATCTTGGTCAGTTTGAACATGTCTTAGAATGCTTGAAATATATTAGAATAACTTAGACACTCATTAGGCTTCTTGAATCAGCTTAGATCAAATTTATGAGGTCTTTAATTCTTTCCAAGCTAATTAGAGCTTATTTAGTCCATATCCCTTCTAGTCCATTTATAAGTTCCTTTATCTTCTTAGCTTTAGCTTTTGTAATTGGGCCTCCTTGAATGCTTGCTGGATCCTTTGGAGCTTTGATTATGCTAGCTTGGTTTTCGCCATTCCCCCACTCTTCAGAAAGATTTGTCCTCGAACCATCACTTGCATCAAAGAGAGACAAAACCAACAACATCAAAAGTAGCACTTACATTATATATTCACTTGGAAGATCCAACTTGTAGGAATTGTCATTAATCTTTGCAAGCACTTGAAATGGACTATCTCCTTTAAGATGTAACTTTGATTGTCTTCATTATGGAAATCTTTCCTTATGCAAATGAACCCAAACTCAATCACCAGGATCAAATATCACTTTCTTTCATCCCTTGCTATATTGAGTTTCATATTGCCTGGTCCTCTTCTCAATATTGAGCCTTACTTTCTCAATGCCTTGATCAAATATGCCTACTTCTTTCCATCCAAACTAACATTTTCCTTAATTGTCATTGGTATTAAATCTAGTGGCGTCAATGGATTAGACCCATTCATAACTTCAAAAGGAGAGTGTTTTGTTTATGAATGGACACTCCTATTGTAAGCAAATTCAAGATAAGGCAAACACTCCTCCCAATTCTTCAAATTCCTTTGTATAATGGCATACAATAAGGTAGATAAAGTCTTATTAATAACTTCAGTTTGACCATCAGTTCGGGGATGACAAGTCATTGAAAATAATAACTTAATTCCCATCTTTGCCTATAAAGTCTTCCAAAAATAACTTAAGAACTTCACATCTTTGTCATTAACAATACTCTTTGGAATACCATGCAAAAGCATAATCTCTTTGAAGAATGAATCAGCTATATGTGTTGCATCTTTAACTTTATATCATGGAATGAAATGAGCCATCTTTGAGAACCTATCAAAAACAATAAAAACATAATCCTTTCCCCCTTTTGACATAGGTAAACTTAAAACAAAATCCATAGAAATATTGACCTAAGGTTCACTAGGTATAGGTAAAGGAAAATGCAAACCATAAGGCATAACTTTAGACTTAGCTTGTTTACAAGTAATGCACTTCTCACAAAGTCTCTCTACATCCCTTTTCATGTATGGCCAAAAGAAGTGATCAATCAAAACATCTAAGGTTTTTCTAATCCCAAAATGCCCTATTAAACCCCCACCATGTTCCTCCGTCACTAATAATTCCCTTAAATTAGAATGAGGAATGCACAACTTACTTTTTCTAAATAAGAAACGATCATGCTCATAGAACTTACCAAATGCTCCATTATCACATGTCCTAAATATGCTTGAAAAGTCATGGTCATTAGCATATAATTCTTTAATGTACTCAAAACCATGAAATTTTGCATCAAGTTTAGAGAGTAAGACATACCTCCTTGACAATGCATCGACCACAATGTTCTCCTTACCTTGCTTATACTTGATGACATACAGGAATGCTTCAATGAACTCTATCCATTGACATGTCTTTAATTCAACTTACCTTGTCCCTTGAGATGTTTAAATGATTTATGATCTGTATGTACTACAAAATCCTTAGGCCAAAGGTAGTGTTTCCAAGTTTGCAATGCTCTCATTAAAGCATATAGCTCCTTGTCATAAGTTGGATAATTCAAAGCTGTCCTATTGAGTTTTTCACTAAAATAGGCAATTAGATGCCTCTCTTGCATCAAAACAGCTCCAATACCTATTCCTGAGGCTCACAGTCAATCTCTAAAGTTTTTGAAAAGTTAGGCAATGATTAACAAGGTGCTTAATATAACCTATCTTTAATCACATTGAATACATGCTCTTGATCACTACCTAACTTAAAACCAATAATTTTCTTTATAGTTTCAGTAAGTAGTGCTACAATGATGCTAAAATCTTTCACAAATGCCTATAAAAGCTAGCTAACCTGTGGAAACTTCTTACCTCTGTGATAGCATTAGGTGTTGTCCATTCTTGGATAACCTTTTCCTTTTCTTCATCAACCTCAACACTTGCCTCGCTTACAACAAAACCAAGAAAAACAATCATATCCATACAAAAAGAACACTTTTAAGATTGGTATAAAGCTTCTCTTTTCTCAAAATATTCAAAACATATCTTAAATGTTCTAAATGCTCATCCATATCTTGACTATAAATTATCATCAAAATGGACCATAACAAATTTGCCTATGAATGCACACAATACATGATTTATTAGCCTCGTAAAATTACTTGGTGCATTAGGAAGACCAAATGGCATTGCAAGCCATTCATATAAACCATACTTAGTCTTAAAGGTAGTTTTCCAT
The DNA here is from genome assembly GCA_027563885.1 of Erythroxylum longipes. NCBI lineage: Eukaryota > Viridiplantae > Streptophyta > Magnoliopsida > Malpighiales > Erythroxylaceae > Erythroxylum > Erythroxylum longipes. The sequence goes on from JAOQMS010000007.1 coordinate 15,975,062, forward strand.
TCATCACCTTCTTGTATCCTACTATGATAATAACCACTTTTCAAATCAATCTCACTAAAAACTTGCGATCCACGTAATTCATCCAGCATATGATCAGCATAGGATGTCTATACGTTATTGTTATGTTGTTGATAGCTCTATAATCAACACACATCCTCTAAGATCTATCCTTTTGAGGCATAAGAAGTACTGGCAATGTGCATGAACTCATGCTTTCCCTTACATAACTTTTGCCATCAATTCCTTAACTTGCCTTTGAAGCTCGAGATTACTTCTATAAGCTGGTCTGTTTGGAATTAAAGCATAAGGAATAAGACCAATTTGATGTTCTATTCTCCTAATAGGTGGCAATCCATTAGGAACATCTTCAAGAAACACGTCCTCAAATTCCTGCAATAAAGAAACGACACTAGGTAAAGAAATGTTTAGTTTGTTAGTATTAAAATAAGCCTTTTTTTACAATAGTATAATCATTGTATTATTTGGAAACATAGCCCTCTTGACATCACTCTCTTTTGGATAAAAGCTTACTTGCTTCCTAGTTTTTCTCTCACCACAGTCTTAATCTTCTCCTTTTTCCTCTCCACTCAAGGTTATTTCTTTTTCTCTCTCTAGAGATCAACCCCTCCTTTTTTTCACTCTTTTTTTTACTACTCTTAAGTTCACTCTCTCTTGTTTTGTCACTCTCCCTTTTAACTCTCATTTGATCTTCATACACTTGTCTAGCTGTTAATCGCATAAAAGTGATTGGTTTCCCATTCATTACGGAAGAATATCTGTTCTTGAATCCATCATGCATTACATGCCTATCATATTTTCATGGTCTCTCCAAAAGAATGTGTCCAATATGTATAGGTAATACCTTCCAATTGAGAATGAAACTGATATATTAAAAATAATTAAAATAGCATTTAATATTAATCTTCTAATAGTAAAATTTAAAAATATAAAATTGGATAATAAAACCAAAATTTTTTGTTTTTATTTTTATTACTTATCTCAACCAAAGACGTTTTTGTTTTTAGTTCTTTTATTACAAATCTCAATTAAACAGATTTTTTAACAAAAAAATAATATAATATAATATAATAAACTTTTACCAAATTTATTAATAAATATTATATAAGAGATTAAAATAAAATTTTATTTATTTATTTATTTATTTTATATTTAAATTTTATTTAATATGTAATTATTTGATAATAACCACGAAACATGCTTTTGTTTTTATTAAAAAACATAAACTAAAAACTAAAAACAAAAGACAAAAACTAAAAACCATAACAAGAAAATAAAAGTGAAACCAAACGACCCCTAAGTTATTTATTTTAATAAAATATAATAACTATTATTGATAATTTATTAATAAATATTATATAAGAGATTTAAAATAAATTATTTACATTAAAGTTTTTTTAGTATATAATTATTATTTGTAAGAAAAGTTTAACCACATTTATATTAACAATCAAATATGTTTTTTATATGAAAAATAGAAAATTTAAACTAAAAATCACAACAGAAAAATAAAAATGAAATCAAACGACCTCTAAAGTATTCAAAGAAAAGAAATTTGCGATGAAATAATTTTTATGAAAAATTAAAATTAATTAATAATAAAGAGGAATATGGTACAAGCCATAATTCACGGAGTCATGCTCACAAAACAAGATAACAAATTACTTATATCGCCCTTCTAATATTATGAACATTGGGATCCTTATTATGCAAACATATAGCTTAACTTACATAAAGAAGTATGATTCGTTTAGTGTTAATCTAGAATTCAGGCATGCTAAATATGAATTCTTTCAGAATTTGTACTTGAATTATTACCGACAATATAAATAAGCTTCGAAAAACTTAAAAAATGAAATTCTAAACTAACAAAATGCTAAAATGTGTAGGAAAAAGAAATTATTTGATTTAAACAAAAAGAAGAATGTAACCTACAAAGGGAATTTGGAATAAAAATGAATACAAAATGTAAAGAAAGTTGGAAAAATAGTAATAAAATGTGTTTAAAGTTGTTTTTCTCTTGAGGATTGTCTAAAGATTGTGTTTTTGTATATGTTGCCTATCCTCTTCATTGTCTAAATACTAGTGAATTTATTATCCTTTTATCCTTAAATAGTTTTTTGTTAAACTGTTAACTTTCCTATATTTTAGCTAAGCAGTTTTCTCCTTAACTTCTATATTCTAGATTTCAGCCTCAAGTAACTTCTTAACTTCCAACCTATTTAGCCATGTTTTTATTAACTACCTCCCACCATTTTCTCAACTTCTATATCCTAGACTTCTACAAATTCAGCATATTTCTGCTCACATCCTTCATTTTTCATTGCCTAAGAATTATTTAGCTAAACATTTATTAGGCTTCCATTTTTGGGCTAACTTCATTTGATTAAATGACTTTTTTGGCCAAATGGACTAATTTATTTTAGGCTATCAATAATTGCCTTTGCATGTGTTTGGTTGAGCAAACCAAACATATGGCATAGATATTCCCATAGTCTTCAATAAGTTGGACTTTAAATGCCATCGTAATGGTTTTATAGATTCCAAACTAAATTCTAGAGTTAGGGCAAGTAACGTTACCTATGAAAATTCTACTAAATTCTAAACAATCTTTTATAGATAAGAAACTTTAGATCCAAAGATTGCATTAAAATCTTTTAAATTTGAAATCTCTATTTCTTTATCTCTTACAGAAGATAGAAAATCTCTTTAAATTTCAAACTCTTGTTATTCCTTTAAGATTCGACCATTTTTTCACTATAAAATCTTCTCGTTACTTCTTCACTTTGCACCTCAACTCTCAATTACTCTTTATCCTCTTTTTTAACTTAAAATATTTTCTTCTTGCTACAAACATGGCTTCTTCCTACTATGCTTCTTCCTTTTCTTCAATGATCTCTATTGAACTAAATGCCACCAATGCATGTTTCTAATTATGGTACTTTCCTAAAAATTTCCTTCGATTTCTTTTACCTTCACTTCTTTTTGGCAACAGTTAAGTTTGAAGTAGTTTCAATTTCATCTGAGCCTTTTCTTACCTTCATAAGAATTAAGTGAAAGAATTCTCGAACTCAAATTCTCTTTTTTAACCACTAATTCTAGCATTTGAATTTTTGTTTTTAGAACTATAGAAGGCTTTCCTCATTTCGACCATAAATATGATCTACCTCTCACTTTTGGGACTCCTCAAGTTACTGATTCTTCTTACCTATCACTCTCTTATTTGGGGAAAGTAAGTCAAAATTTCCTCTAAACCCTATTTCAGGCCTTCGAATCCCTAAAACTGTGGTCTAAAATGTAGATCAATGGGCTAAATAGGTAGATATATTATATCCATCGTATCATTCAACTTGGAAGAGACAAGACCTTCTCTAGCTAATAGCCCTTCAAGAATTCTATCAAGTATCAGCCCATCCTTGTATCTACAATTCTGAAATTCTGGAGTCCTTTTTATAACACCTTTATATTTCCTTTTTATTAAGGTTTAATTTTGTTAAAAACATTTTCTTTTTCACTGGGCTACCTGTAATCGGGGAAGATTTTGTTTGCTTAATTGAAGAGATCTCTAGTTTAGGCTCTAGTACTTTTAAATGTTTATCTTATTATGAGTTGATATATAGTTACGTTTTTTCAAGAAATCCTATTTTTGAAGAAGAACATGTCAAATTTATTTAAGTTTTGATAAATCAATTTATTTTTATCCTATTGATGACAAACCCGGTTTGACATTCCTTCTCTTTTATAAAGTGTTGGCTTCTGATAAGTTCTTTGCTTTAGACTTTATTTTCTTGGTGTTTCTTTATAGCAACTTAAGGAGATGCCTCTTCAACTTCCTTTTTTAACATTTTAACATGTATGTATGGTTTGTCTAACTTTAGACTTTTGTCTATTTATTTGAACGTAGGGAAAGAGAAGGCATCTCTTCTTTTGACTTTAAATTTTCTGATTTTCTTGGTCTTCGTCTATTCACTAGTTTTTGTAGTAAATATCCTGAGGACATCTTTAGTATTTTGTGTCTCTGAAGTCTAGGTTTGTAGATTGGTTGAATCTTTTTGAAGACTTCTCTTAAAAGACTTATTGACTTAGAATTTTCAAGACTTTTGAATCATCTTACTTGGGCTGTTTATTAGAAACTTTTTCTTATTTATATGAATTTTAGAGTTTTCATTGTTGGTGATTATAAAGTCTTAAAAACTTTACCCTTTTATTTTGACCTTGAATTTTGAAATATATCCCCTTTACTTTTGAAGTAAGCAACTCAACTTTTTCCTAAAAATTTCTTTTGTTGTATATTTTTTTGGACTATCCAGTAGGACTTATTTTCAAGGTAAGCTTTATGAACAATAAATTCTTCCAAAATTATTTTGATCAATATCACAACTTTTGAATACAAGATTATTCTTGTTAGTGTCGATGACGTAAAACTTACCATTTTTAGTACTTAAAAAGTTCTTAAGAGTTTATGACCTTATCCTGCTTCTGTCCTCTTTAAGTATATTTCCACTAATTTGCATATTCCCTATGACAAGTAGGGATGTCAATGGGTTAAGTCGGGGGTCGGGTCAGGCCGGGATTGGTGTAATATCTCATTTTCCCATACTAATGGTTAGGACCCTAGACCACTGTGCATGAGAAATAATGTTGAGACAATTATAAGGTGCATTGCATTCACGTGCATATCATTAGCATACACACATGCATTTTTTATTTTTGTACATATTGCAAATACTGTATACACGCTCAATTAACATATCCTGGGGTATGAACCATCTAAAATGATTATAATGTAAATTGTTAATTATTATGTCATGAATTTTGATATGGTGAATTATAATTATTAATTCATGATATATTTGTTTAAATTGGGAGAATTATGAAATTATGTGTATTTTTGGACTAGGATAAATGCCAAGTAGCAAGACAAATTGATTCATGGTAGTAGAAATAAGTGATAAATGGTAATAGAAATAAATGACAAGTGGCATTAGGATTAATTGACAAATGGCATAGAAAATTGGGTGACAAATGGTTTAAAAACAAATGGACTAGATGTTAAGAGACATATGGAACCATTAGTTGAGGACATATGGTAAATAACAAGTGTCACAACACTTACCACACACCTCACTCACGATATTTACTTACTTGAAAGACCATTCCCTTGTCTTTCATTTTTCTGCTACAAGCTCTTTTCCTATTCTTTCTTCTCTCCATTCACGACCTCACTCTCCACATTCACGACCTTGAATTTTGCCAAAATCCTTCACTTGTCTCTTCAAAATTTTGTTGTCTTCTTTAAGTTGATGAAAACCCAGCATATTTTACCTTAAATTTGTGAAGACGATGTATGCTTGGAGCTAGGGTTACTTAATGATTTAAAAAGGGTTTTGAGCTAAACAAGTATGTATAATATTTATCTTCACGGTCTGTTTTAATAGAAGTATTTATGATGATCATTAGGGATGTTTGTTGAAAAATTTGATGAATGAATGGATATAAATATATTCTTTTTTTTGCTGTATAAAAATGTGGATCATTGGTTGTTATAATGAATTAGATTGAGTTTTGAAGCTAAAGAAAAGGCTAATGTAGTGTTTTTGAAATGAGAAGAACTACGATTTATGTATGATAATGAATGATGATGTTGTGTTCTTTTTTTATCTAGATGATGAGCCATAGTTTATGGATTGTTTTATAGATGATATTGAGTTGAAATTAAGGTAAAAATGATGAACTAAAAAGAATATATGTTTGATATAGGATGTATTATGAAAGAGTTAAAATCTGGTAAAAAGTTAGGATTTAATGTATGGGATTAAGTGAATGATAATAAATCAATTAAGTAGAGTTTTGTGAGATTTATGTAACTAATATGGTAGTTAGATTAGCATGACATGAGGTTGCATAAATGAACATAAATTTTGGAAAATTTGAAGTGTTAGTGATGTTTCTAAATAGGTAAAATTCATGGAGAAATGGGGAAAATTGGATAGTGCACGATCGTGGCACTCATCCCACGACCATGGCCAGTTGCACTAGCTTCTGTCACGATCATAGGAAGGTCTACTACGGTCATAGGCAAGGCTCTGAAGTGATAATTTTAGTTTTGTGTAATTGTTGAACGAACTAAGGATAAGTCACTCTACATTGGTGTATTTAGACTTGAATGAGGCTTGAAATGAACCTAGTTTGATGTTGAATAAGTTGATAAAGGGTTTGATATGTTTAAGTTAATAATTGATGTTTTAACTTAGGAATGTATTGATGACATTAATGACTAAATCTAGAAATTTATGATTATTATATGAATGAATGTGTTCTTAGGAAAGTAAATGTGATTCAAAGGAGATGAATAATGTGACTTAAGTAAGAATGAATAAGAATTTGGATATTATATGATCATATAATGCTAGAATAACATTAGTGAATGATGGATTGATGAAATTAGAATAATCGAGTATATTTGAGGTATAAACCTCAGTGTAAGCTAGACTTATACAAGTGATAATGTTTGAATGATCAAGAATTATGATTAAGGACACATACCCAGGAAAGTCTTTGAGTATGCATTGAACATAATACATATACATATGTGTATGATTGAGTACTAATATGATTGAACAATTTAGTAATGTTTAAATGTGTGTGTATAGCATGGTTTAGATGCTCAAGTCGAACACGAGCATCTAGACATTGTCGGTTCGTCGAGGCAATAACCATCTGGAGCGTATTGTGAGTAACCTAGATGTTTCTCACTAGGATTGATTGTATTTGCTTAAATTTCAATTATTGGACTAATATTTATATGAATGTGATAATTTCGGACATTTATGGTCCGAGGAATTTGATAGTTAAGATTGTATTGGAAGCGTTTCATAATTGAATATGAATCTGAAAGAAATAAGTGTACTCAACAAAAATGTTAAATGCAGATTTAGGTCCGATGAAAATGTGAAAGTGACTGTACATGATGAATGAAAGTGATTGATTGCATATAATGTGAAATGATCCATCTCATTACATTGAAATGCATGATCAGATAAAGGAAGCTATGATCGGAGTGGCCAGTAAAAAAGAGCTTAAAACTCAGAAATGTGGATAAAAAGTCACAGACTTAGTATTAAAATGGGTTTGGTATCCACAACAGATACGGGATAGTTATAAATGAGCCCGGTATTGACAACAGATATGGGACAGTTAAAAAGGCTCTCGGTCACAACAAAATAATAATGAAAGTGAGTCACATGTGCATTTGTATTTGTACACATACATGTATTATGTGAAAGATTACATGAATTTACTGAATTGTGATGTTATGAATGATTGAAAAAAATGATCTGATTATTATGAAATGAGTATGTAATATGCGTGATGTTCATGATGTATATTTAAGATGAGGTACATTGTGAAATTGGTTTTGATATGTGATATATGTATTTGATATGAGTGAGCACATCGACGATAGTTCACTCACTGAGTTCACAAAACTCATCAAAATTGCAAATGTTGATTTTCAGGTACAAAGGAGACATAGTTCCTAAAGCAAACTAGTAGAAGTTTAGTACTGTAGATTTTGGATTCAAGAATGACTTAAAGTTTGGTCAAATGATACTGAGGAGTTTAGATAGAATGTTTTTGTATAGTTCCTGATTTATGTAGAATGCTGTAAAAGAGTAGTAAACTTTTATATGTTTTTGATATTGTATATATAGATTTTGTAATGAAATGCTACAATGTAACTATGTTTTATAAATGGAATATGGAATTGAGCTTTTCAATAATTGTGTTACAAGTATGAATGTGAAAGTGATTGCTCTAACATGTCACTTTCTTAGGGTATGTGCCCGAATGCCCTCTGAAAGTTCGGGTATTGTGCCCCGTGGAGGTGGTGTGTTACAGATTTTGGTATCAGAACGTGGTTTGGATTCCATAGGGACAAATATAAGTATATAGACATGATATATAGTGAGAGACTCAGATAGTAACCAAGATTATTGTTTATTATAGGTCATCTGCTATAAGAGATCAAATTGCTAAATTAGTTGACCTAGGTTCTGTAGGAGCCAATAGAGAGTCTCCAGTACCTCGATTTGATAAAATGCCTCTGAGAATCCCTGAGAGGAGAGAAAGGAGGTATGATAAACTTAGAAAGTAGGGGGTTGTAGACTTCTACAGAAGTACAGACCCTACTGAGGCTGAAGGATTGTTAGAGAGGATAGAAAGAGTATTCGATCAGATGGATTGTGGGTCAGATGAAAGATTTGACTATGCAGTTTCGCTACTGCAAGGTCCAACTTACCAGTGGTAGAAGACTGTTCTCAATAGTCTCACCCAACCTAGTGGTTTAAAGTGGGAAGACTTTTTGAATGTCTTCAAGGAGAATTACATACCGAAGATCTACTTGGATAGGAAGATGAAAGAGTTTCTGGATCTGAAGTAGGGAAGTCTCACTGTAGCTGAATACAAGGTGTCAGCCCCCTGAAAATTTTTTTCCATTAATTTAAGCATAATAGCTTAGGGAGTGAATGCATGAGAAGAAATTGAGGGTATTTTCGGTATATAGC
>JAOQMS010000007.1:15998353-16009945 GCA_027563885.1 Erythroxylum longipes
GTTCTTAATTTTATATTTATATGATAATGATTGTCTTTTTTCATATAAATTGTGGTTATTATTTATATGTGAAATATATGAAAATTTTGTTATTTCATATTAATTGTAATTATTATTTATTATTTTGATTTTTAGAAATAAGGTTAAAAATATACAGTACAACTGTACAATATGACAATGTACAATATGACAATAAACTATTTTGTAATTTTTAAAAAAATTTAAGAACTATTTTATAAATTTAAAAATTATCTGAAACGGCATTCAGTATTGACCAATACCGATATAATACCTTATCAGAACTCAACCTAAATATGATATGATATCGTAACAGTGGTCAAATCAGGCGACTGTCATATTTATAAGATTGATTTCTATCTTTTGGACTTGAGGTATCCTGGATAAGCCCAACACGATAAAAGAAGTTTTTAATCTGTAAAGACGACCCGCTTGACATGCAAGAGATCACAGCCGTCTGATGACTGTACACTCCAGAAACCTCAGCCGTAGAGAAGCAGGAGAATATTTAATATCCTAACAATATATAATTATCCTCAAATCCCTAATCTCTCGTCTGCAAGAGTTTCGTATTTTCTTTTCTTTTTTTTGGTATCATCAGGTAATCAGATTCTTCTTTCTTACGTATAAGATTTGTTTCTTGTTTTCTAATTCTGATCTGCAATCTTTCTTAGACCCCAAAAACCGACGATTCGTTTGATGTTTTGGAAGTAATTCAACTCTAATCGTGTTAAGGTTTAACAGCTTGAAGGATTTAATTGGGGTCACTTTTTTGGTTTATTAGATGTGATTCATTTGGGTATTGGTTTTGTTGAAGAAAGGTCTACAATTTCTTGTTTTTATTTGGATACGCTTGATGCCATGTTATATAGAGAGATGCTAAAGGGCTTTGAAAATGGAAGCCTGGGAAAGGTATGGAATTGTTATCGTAGTTTTCGGTGGATTTGAATTGCTTGTAGTAACAGGATCATAGTAAGTTGTGGCACAATTGTAACTCATAACGGATGTACCGACAAGGATAAGAAATTTAGATGACTGCGTTGGTATTTCTTGGTTAACAAGGTGCGTGTAAATAAGGAGGAAGACGTGAAACCTTGTGAATAGACAAGCATACACTGGGTGCTTTTTTACATGTCAGGGCATTAACCTTTGACTGGGTCCATAGAAGATGATTGTGAGCAGAACCTAGTCAAGGGAGCAGACTAGGGAGATGGATTGATCTAGTTACTAGTATAGACTCTACTTTCAGATGGCCAAACTACATGCTATTTGCATCTGTTGTAAAGTAATCTTCATCTTAAGGTCTATGAATGATTCCATGGTTAGCAATTTGTAGGTATCAATTCTGGATTCGGCTAATTCAAATTTGATTTTGATTTCAGATCTGATAAGAGTTGTTTGTGGCTCTATCCTACTTGAAAAGTTTAATATTCATGTCTGAACTCGACGCCCAAATTCCATCTACTTTTGGTATGTTCCTTTTTCCAGTGGATTATTATACTGGTATGATAGAAAGAAAATTTTCAGCACCTCCTCTTGACTCTTTTCTTTTTATAAATATTTTGAAGATCCATTTGCTGATGTGAATGCTGAGGACTCTGGTGCTGGGGCAAAAGATTATGTTCATGTTCGTATACAACAACGTAATGGGAGAAAAAGCTTGACTACTGTGCAAGGGTTAAAAAAAGAATATAGCTATAACAAGATACTCAAGGACCTTAAGAAAGAATTCTGCTGTAATGGCACTGTTGTCCAGGACCCTGAGTTAGGCCAGGTTTGTATCTAGTCTTTTCTCCATTTCATCCTCATGCATTCTTGAACTAAGATATTGAAATGCAAATGTGTTAGAAATCCTTCATTTTTTGTTGCGCTAACAGTTAACAGCCTTATCTTTTTTGTCCTCATGTCCTACAATGCATTAGGATTCTATGCTTGTAAGAACTTGTTTAAAAGGAGTAGTAGTTAGCTGAAATAATCTTGGCCTGTCTTTGCTTATAAATTCCTTGACATATCATTGTTCTTGAGTCCTTTTGTCCTTGAAAGCATATAAATGAGCATTTGTATGTGTTTTCTATTGAAGCTATGAAACTCAACTTCCCCTTGGTACATGTTCTCTACTCAACAATGTGTGATACCCTTGCTTCTCATTGTAGATTACTCTTAGAGTTTCGTGCCATTGTGGAAATGACATGAGAGAAGTGAGTTAAAATCCTCAAGTGTTTAGGCTTAGCTCGAATCTTGTATTTGTTTAGGTTAGGCATTGATTGATATGGTCTCTGCACTATTATGGACTTAGTTGATAGGTCTCATGATACCTGTCATATTTTGGCTTTGGATGACAGCTTTCAGCCAACTACCACACATAACCCATCTCAAATATGATAACTCACACAAATATAATACACATTCACAAAATTGCCCAAATAAGTAATCAGAGTCTCCTATTAGAATTTTTAATATGAGTAAAATATAGAGCACAAAATTGCCCAAATAAGTAATTAGAGTTTCCTATTACAATTTTTAATATGGGTAGAGTATAGAGCCCATTAACAAGATTTGGGTTTGGGTCAACTATTGCCAAAATGACTAGAACTAGTCATTTGGATAATTGGCCCTTACCACTTATAAACCTTTTAACATTTTCATGTTTTGTCAATTTGAGATATTCTAACATTCCCCCTCAAGTGCAATTGGGACTGGAAATCTAGTTGACACTTGAAATAAACGTAGCAGTAACTAGACCGGGCCGTTGGGACTAGACATCCAGGCAGACAACCGGAAAATTAAGAATCCGGATCAAACCTACTTTGATACCATATTAGAATTTTTAATATGGGTAGAGTATTGAGCCCATTAACAAGAATTGGACTTCGGTCAATCAAAATGACTAGAATTAGTCATTTGGATAGTCGACTCTTACCACTTATAAACCCTTTAACATTTTCATTTTTAGTCAATATTAGATACTCTAACATTTCCTTTATGCATGTAAATCACACCAAGGAATCATTCCAAACAATAAATAATTGGACATGTAAATTCACACATTTACCACGTGCAAGTATTCCCAAAATAAACAAAAACCTAATTCCACCCTTAACCCAAAAAGGGGCTTTCCAAGATTGTACAAAATTGAAAATTTAAAGCATCTATTAATATACAAGACACTAAAAATATATAGTTTGCAGAATAAACAACCTAAAAGGGCTAAATTGGCATATGCTACTAGCTTTCGTACAAATAGCAACTTAAAACTCCCGTTTGAAGCAAAAATAATTAATTGGACTCTCAAAAATTTATAAGAATTGAGAAAATCCATTTGAAGCGTTGTAAATTCTCCAACAATTTTGTTTTCATAACTCTCCTGATGCCCCTTGTTGCTTTCCTATGTTTCCTTTTGCCTTAAATCTTGAAAACTATCGACATTGTTTTTCAAAAAGCAAAAGGTAAATTTTGGCCCTTAATATTTTTACCAAAATCTAACTTGTAATTTTTGTTAGCATTTAAAAGATGCTTTGACATTTTTAAGCCCATTCAATTTGAACTTTAGACAGACAAAATTTAAAATTTCCATTAAGGTCCCTTTTGAGTGGGGCCAATATGACCTTTTTTTTTCTTTTTAGGTTAGAGGAACCCACCAATATTATGTTGGCATCCTAAGTGGCCCCTTCTTATGAAACCACTAAATGTGGAAAATTTAGGGTTTGAATTCCTAAATTCCCAATTCATTCCCAATTCTATTCCTTTCAATTGGGAATCCTAACCCAAATTTTTTTCCCCCTCCGATATAGTCTTTGAATGTTCAAACCCGGATCTTACAAGTTGAAGAGGAGAGCTAAGTGTTGTTAACTGCAAAGCTTGTTGACAAATACACAAGCTCGAGGCCACTTCTGTCTTCTCACTTGGGGTGGCCCTTTATGTGAGCAAGTTGAGTTGTTCTATATGGAAATTAAATCACTCTTCATTGTCAACTTTTAGCTTTCAAACAAAGTCCTCCCACCCAACATTGGTTTGCTTATGATTAGTGCGAGGGTAATTGTTCAGAGTCAAGGTATCAGAAAGAAATAATTCAGTGGCATTGCTGGCTCACAGTGAAACAACAGTTAGAAATTTCTCTTGTGAGAAACATTCAGCTGAGCATTTATACACACTGCTCTAGGTGCATAGCCAAAATGACTACTCCTTCCCTTTGTATTCCACCAGCTGTGGATGTGATGCAAATACCGTGACTGTCATGGTCTCTGGGTGATCTGGACTCTGGGGAGTCGTCGAAAGGGACTACTGCGGCCTCGTACCCTATAGAGCAAAACCTTGCACCGATTAATTTTCGGTTGCAATTTGTAGCTGTGAAGTTGGTGCTGAATAGATACGTGGTTTTCTAGTTACTGGGCACTAGACCAAGTTCTTTGCTTTTCTGGCAACACACTGCTGTATAAGACACTGATTGCCACTTCAGCGACTGAGTCAAATTGTGAAACATATTGGAGGAACTAGATGAAAAAAATTGTGTTAGGTTTATCGTATGTCATGATTGAAAAGAATAGCATTGAGGATTCTGGGTTGATCTTAGTTTTCGGTCCACCAACCTTATTTATAGAAAAAAACACTTCCATGATCGGTACGCTGATACCCTTCTATTGGTTGAACATTAGGTGTTCAATTGATTGATTTCTCCATCAATCGGTCAAATGTCACGCAGAAAAATGTGACTACTCCTTGTTTGCTAGGAAATTTGGACAATATTAATTCAATGCAAACCAGTAACCTGATAAAAGATAAAAAGCAAGGTAATAAATCCATATTAGACCAATGAATAACTTTAACAAATACCATAAGAAAAACAAAGAAACACAAAACTGAGGGTCTTACATTGACATTCTGGTCGGTGTGCCCTTGCAATTAGTTCATATTGATGTTAATGTAGCCTGTCATACTTTGTTTGTGGTATTTTCTGCGCTCCCTCAAATATCTCACTTGTAAATAGATAGGGCTTTGAGGTTTGACTAAGAAGCAAGAAAATTGACTTTGAGGAAGTTATGATTGTCAACTTTTGTGAGTAAAGTGAAATCTTAAACAACTTAGGGGTTAAGAAGACTATCTTCCCCTTGGCTATTAGGAGTGGTCCATGAGGCATTGAGATGTTGTATCATGTACTTGGATAATTATGGTGCCATGGTATGGGTGCAGGTGATTCAACTTCAAGGTGATCAAAGGAAGAACGTATCCACATTCCTTGTGCAGGTAATAACTACCAGACTGATTTAGTGCAGTTAGTCTTAACATGCATATTTGGGGGGCATGACTGATGCTTATTCACTCTTGAGCAGGCTGGCATCGTGAAGAAGGAAAATATCAAGATTCATGGTTTCTAAATAATAGCTGACCAATTGCTTTAACTACTTTACTATCGTACTAATGGCACGTGGGGTTTGACGTGGACCATAGTGTTGTTGTCTTTTATCCTAGTACTTGATATTCCGCATGTATGGTGAAAGTGGATCTGTTGCCTACAACATTTAACATTGTGTTTAATGTGTGGTATTGTGGGGACTTCACGATATATAGAAGTTGCCAGCTTTATATAACCTTTTATATAAGTCAAGGTTTTATTACTATCTTTTAATCTTGAATGAAGTTGCCAGCTTTATATAACTCAGACCCTTGTTACCTTACCTTATTTAAGTCAAAGCATTATTACTTTTAATCTTGAATTTTCATCCTTGCTTTGATTTACTAGATACATACATTTGTGCATGTTGTTGGGATGAATTCGAGCAAGAGACGTCTTTTCTGCTAGCCTGCGTATTATGAGCTGCATTGAAAAATGTAAAAGAATGTGTGGACGATTAGATGAAGCACACCACTGTATAAATTTGCAAACGAGGTAAAAGAACTTGTATTTGAACGTTGAATCAGTGAGAAGCATACGCTATTTTCATATCCTTTTTCATAAGATCTTTTCTTTCTTGTAGTTAAATATATTTTCAGCATTTCTGTGTTTTCTCAGCGTTTGTGCGTTTATGAACATTTGCAATTGTGAGCATGGGACAATGGAAATTAAGACCTGATGATGCCATTGGACATCTCAGTAAGCCACTTTCTTTCATCTGGAAAAAACCCCGACAGCCTTTACCTTCTGTATAAAGCTCTTACTCCACCTGGGATTTTGATTTTGCTAATTGGTCGTTGGCTAAGTTCAATGATCGGATTTGTAATTTTATTTTTAACTGAAGGAACATTTATAACATCTACATGAAGCCCCATTTAACATTTTCTGCGCCCGTACCAGCTTTTTCGGTTCCACTCAAAGCTTTGTCAAAATTTGATAAATACTAAGATGTCTTTAAGCATTTGTTTGACAGCATCTACTCCATAAAACTCAAAAGCACCCAATGTGGAATATTTTCTGACCCGTAATGATTAAATAAATTCAAGTTGCCTCACCCATTCGGCTTCTGGGAGTTTTAAAACTTCGCAGCTGCTTGACATTTGCGACCATAAAATCTCCCAATACTGATCAGTTTTCAGTTAGATAGCTGAAGCATCAAAAAAGTCAAATGTTAGAATAAGCTTCAATTAGTAGCCTTGTTCATTTTTTCTGTTTAATAGTGGAACAAATCTCAACCATTTGTATAATATAATATAGTAGATTAAAAGTTAATATATAAATTAGTCCCCAGTCTACTTATTAGAATTAGAGAGAGCTTATTTCATCAAGTTCTTTGTCAATAAAAGATGGTTAATAGAGAGAAACTAATTCTAGTAAAGAAAGGGATGAAGTTTTTATATTTCTCTACAATAATGACATATTTTATATAAGGTATCTAATATTATGCTATGACTATTTGTGACAATTATATATTCAAGATCTTAAAGTTACGAATCTCACCTTTGATTTTATATCATAAAAATTATATTTTCACATGTATCAGGGCTATTTGTTTTGAATAAACAATTTGTCGATCTATTTTATTATAATTGATTGATTATTATTGCCACTCTGAGTGTCTAGTAAAAAATTACTTTGATAAAAATCATTAAGTTTAGTCATATGAAAATGAGAATTACACCATTATGTATTAGGCATGATTTGTTTGGTTTTGGAATTCTATTTTCCTTAGCCATACATTTGATTAAATCGAAATTAATAAAATCAGGTTTAATGGCCTGCATGTTCTCTATTTTAATTCCACGGCAATTTATTTATAGATTTGGTTTAAAATTTATGTATAGATTTGGTTTATTGTTTATTGTTTATTTTTATTGTTTATTTGATTTTGTTTTATGATTTCTTGACAAATTAATTCATGAAATTGAACCACTTATTTTGGTTACTAATTTTCTCCGTTTTTAAACTTTAATGCCATAGCTCTCATGTTATTGTTGAAATTAAAAATTATGTGTTATGTATTGAATTTATACATGAGATTATGAAAATATAGTTTGTTAGACACTAAAATAACCAAACTAATTAAGTGAATTTTTTATATATAAATAGTCATTTATTCATATAATATTAATGACTATCATTGACTTAATTATATGAATGAAAGAAATTCATTTGTTAGTAGAATTTTAGAATTTACCTAAAGGTAAAATTAATACTCCGCAACTAATAAACATAATATAGGAAAATCAATATTTCTTTTTTAAATATGTTATGTATCCAAAGATATTGATTGTATTTGATGAGGTATTTTTGATTATCTGATAAAGTTTGTTTGACATTAAACTTATTATAATATATTGTTGAATTTGCATGAAGGAAACTTGTATGTATTCTAAATGTTTAATTATTTGGATTTGATAACTTATTGAGCATTATGTATTTGCATCTATTTATCTTCATTCACATACTTCTTCTATTATCGTGTTTATGAGTTTGAACTTCTCTTAATAGTGCAAACAAGTCTATTTTTATTTAGGTATTTTGGATCTTGACTTAGCATTATTAGAAGAAAAACCTACTGCCATTACAATTACAAACAATGGGGTTAAGAATACAAACTATAAACCATGGGAAAGGTCTAAAAGTTTATGTTTTAATTTCATGCAAATAACTATTGCTAATAACATTAATACCACTATGCCATAAATTGAACGTGCTAAAGAATACCTTTAACTTAGGGAACGATGTTTTCGTTTTACAGATAATTCTCTCACAAGTATGTTAATGGACGAGCTAATGGCCATGAAGTTTGACGGGTCTCAAAGTATGCAACAATAAATCCTCAAGATGAAAAATATTGTAGCAAAACCAAAGACCCTAGATATGGCAGTCGATGATTCCTTTTAAATGCAATTCATTATGAACATGTTACCTTCTGAGTATGAATCTTTTCAAATTAACTGCAACACTATAAAGGACAAATGCAATGTTAATGAATTGTCCAATATGCTCATTAAGGAGGAAACAAGGCTAAAGAATTAAGGAGTTCATTCTATTAACCTTTTAGGTCAAGGAGCTAGCAAGATTCCTAAAAAGAACCTGCTAAAGTGACACAGGTTGCTGTATGTTGACAAGAAGGAACAAAAGACAAATAAGCGTCATTTATATAAGAATGAAGGACATTATTATAAAGATTGTCTAAAACATAGGGGCTTTGCTTAAAAAGAAAGGTACATCTAACCTTTTATGTATTCTAAACTAAACTTAATTGAAGTTTCTTATAATACTCAGAGGCTTGATTATATTGGTACTACTCATATTTCTAATATGTTGTAAGGATTATTTATAATCAAAACCATAAACCTAATTGAGAACTTTTTGTTCGTGGGAAACAATAAGTAACTCCCAATTGAAGGCATAGGGACTGATCGTATAATATTAGATACTAACTATCGCCTAGGTCTAATACAAACTCTCTATGTAACTTCAATTTTTAGAAACTTAATTTTATTTCTAAACTTGATGAAAGTGGGTTTATTTTTAAGTTTGGTGATGATTGTTTCAGTTTATTTAAACATAATTCTATTATTGGTTTTGGAATTCTTATGGATGGTTTACATAAGTTAAAACTTGATATTATCTTTTTCTAAATCTTTATTTTTTATTTGTCATACCATTGGAGCTAAACATAGCATAATAAATGATAATTCTTCTTACTTATGACATAAACATTTGGGACTTATATAAAAAAAGGATTAGAAATATTGGTAAAGAAGGAAACTCTTCCAAATTTAGATATGCGTGGATTGAATTAAGTGAAAGCAAACCAAACATAACAATAAAAGAGCCACAAGAAGTGAAAATTGTAACGTCTGATAGTGGTGATTAATATTATGGAACATATGATGAATCAAGATAATGCCTATGTCTATTTGTAAAGTTTTTTTAGAAATATGACACGTGTGCACATATACTATGCCAGACACATCTTAACAAAATGGTGTGGCAAAAAGATGCAATAGGATATTAATGGATATGGTTAAGAGTATGATGGGCAATTCCTCATTTCCCAAAGCCTTATGGATGTATGCACTTAAAATTGTTATGTATTTATTGAATATGATTTCTAGTAAGGCGGTCCATAAAACTGCTTTTGAGTTATAGACTGGAAGAAAACCTATTAAAAGGCACTTGCATGTTTAGAGTTGCCTAGCAAAAGCATGATTCTATAATTTGCATGAAAAGCTATTGTATGCTCGAACAATTAATGGTTACTTTATTAATTATCCAAAGAAATCTAAATGGTATAAATTTTATTATCCAAACTATAGTCCAATAATTGTTAAAACAAATAATGCCAAATTCATTGAAAAAAGTGAAGTTTGTAGGAGTGCTGAAAAAAATGTTATGAATATTAGTGAAATAATGTTGACGTTCCATTACCTATGAATGTCTCAATATCTACATCTTATTCCAAATGTTATCCCAGTATTTGTGAATATTAGTGAAATAATTTTGACGTTCCATTACCTTTGAATGTCTCAATATCTACATCTTATACCAAATGTTATCCCAGCATTGGAAGAACAAAATAATCATGGGCAACCTTTGAATGAATTAACATCTTATGAAAAATACTAACTTACAAATAACTAACATAAATGAACCACATGGAATATCTTCAAATAAACCTATAGGAATAAGGAGGTTAACTATTCCTAATGATTATGTGGTTTATTTCAAGAGTCAAAATTTGATTATGACATTAACAGAGATAGTGTTTTTTTTTTCACAAGGCATAGAAAGTGATAAGTACGATAAATAGATTGATGCCATAAACGATGAGTTAAACTTAATTACACAACACAATGTCTAGGACCTCGTTGATTTTCCATAAGGCTCTAAATGAGTCAAATGTAAATGAAGTTTTAAGAACAAATGTGACTCAAATGACAATATTGAATAATATAAAGCTAGACTTGTTACCATAGGTTATACTTAAAAGGATGATATTGATTATAAAGAGATTTTTTCACTTGTCTTAAAGAAAGAATCATTAGGAATAATTATATCATTAGTAACTCAATTTTATTTAAAGTTACATCAAATGGACGTGAAAACTACCTTTTTGAATGGAGATCTCAAAGAAGTTTACACGGATCAACCTAAAGGTTTTCTTATAGAAGAAAAGGGTCACATGGTGTTTAATCTTAAGAAATTAATATATGGACTTAAATAAGCTTCACAATAATGGTGTATTAAGTTTAGTGATAATATGACATCTTTTAGTTTTCAAGAAAACACTGTTAATTGTTGTATCTACCAAAAGATTAGTAGGATTAAATTTATATTTCTAGTTATATTGATGATATTTTAATTGTTACTAATGATTTGGACATATTGTATAGACTAAATATTTTCTCTTTAAGAATTTTTGAATGAAAGATATAAGAGAGGCATCCTATGTATAGGAATTTGAATATTTCAGAATAGATCACAAGATTGGTGGATTATCTCATCAACACTATGTCAAAAGAATTCTTGAGAGATTTAATATGATCAAACATTTAGTAGCGCTTTTGGTTATGGACCCTATTACTAAGCCACTAAAAATTTATTGCAACAATTGTGCAACATTTATCTTCTATAATAATGAAAAGTACCTTAGAGGTGCTGAACATATGGAGTTGATTTTTTTTGTGATGGAGGACAAAAGACTATGTATTGAACACATTACGATGAATCTCATGATTTCCGATTGATAGATGCTTAATAGACTATATTTTTAATCCCATGTTTAGTGTGTTTGTTTGTTTATTTGGGATTTTTATATTGTTTTTGTTACTTATTTGGTTCGTAGTATGTTTCTAGATCTTATTTGCCTTCATAGATCGAAAGGATAGGAAATCGAGGAAAATTGAGGCCAAAAACTAAAGAATTGAAGCTGTTTTCGAGGGACACGTGTTAGACCCCGTTTTCGGAGTCTAACTCATTGCTCTGATACCACAACTGTTAGACCCCGTTTTTGGAGTCTAACTCGTGCTCTGATACCAAAAACTATTGGACTCTATTTTCGGAGCCCAATGTTCATGCTCTGATACCACATCTGCATGGGCATTTATTAAGAGTTCGAGCTAATAGAATTAGTGAGAAGATTGATGCCTTTTCAGAAGTTGAGAAAATTG